>JAKEEE010000095.1:0-600000 GCA_021498325.1 Bactrocera minax
GATGAAGCTTGGTACACATGTTTCCCTGGCACTCTGAGGTTTACAATGCGGAATCCGAATACTGCCCACAAAATGCCGTTAAACGAAAATTTATAAAATGATATAACTGAGCTCCCCAATTAAGATATGAAACTGGACTTTGGCACAGGAAATCACTGCAGAGGGGGAAAATCGTGGGTAGAAAATTTTTAAAAGTGGGCATGGCCCCGCTCCCTATCAGGTTTTAATGTACACATCTCCCAAACTAATAAAAGTACGTTAACTCAATGAAGAAACACATCAGAAGCATTAAATTTCACAGCCAAGATGGTCTCTTTAAGGCTTCTAACCAATCGTGATGTAAATTCAGCAATGGAAATGGCACCACCCACCTTTAGGTGAAATCCCATATCCCGGGAGCGATTCGAGTTATTTTAACCAAATTTGGCACAAAACATTATATTTGCATCCTTATGTTACGGTTTGAAAATTTGCGCAGTCGGAATCAAATCACACCTACTTCCCACATATCACAATTTTAAATTCCATATGATTCTTTCACTTCGCAGTATATAAATTACATGTATATATTAATATAATTAAATATTAATAATAAATATATATATAATATATTATATTATTATATATATATGTATAAATATAAATTAAATATAAATACATAAATTACCAATAAAGATATCGGAGAAAAACTTTACACAAAGAGCGCCTTTAGAGTATGCCATATCCAGTCAAAAATTGTCGAAATCTGGTTATAACTTTTCAAGCTAGCAGATACAGGGTATGTGAAACCAGTGCGTATGGCTGCCTTTTTACCGAAAATATCGGTTACTCTGCGAGATGTTTGTGAATTGTGAGATATTGCTGAAATTCAAAGCAAAGCTTGTTGTCAAATAATATTGTCAAAAATGTATCGGTCGATATATGAGTTATCTCAGTGGAATTCAGAAAGCACCTTGTGCTAAGTGATTTTCTATTCTCTGGTTGACCTTTTCCTAATATACCGAATATGTTAAGTTTAGCTCTTTTGGTTGAGTTTGTTTTCACAAATATAATTTAGGTTAATTAGGTTGGTTTTATTATATGTCTATAGGTCTATGACCTACAATATAAGTTTTTAAAATATCATATATGATAGAAATCCAATTACAATTTCGTGGGAATAATTTTGAATTCTTACGCAACCTTATTTAGTACAAAGTTCTGTCAACACCTGAAAATATACCTCTGGCTTTGATCTTTGAAAATTGCAAGAGTATGAAATATTCGGCTACACCCGAACCCTTCCGTCTACGTGTGAATAACTCAAACTGATTAAAAATTAAAATGCGAATTAAAGCTATTTTTACAATAATTAATAAAAAATAAATATGTAGAAGCAATTTAGTGAAGTGTTAGTATGTGAAAAGTGTACGATATAAGTGTAAAACTTTTTATAATTCGAAAAATTAAACATTTAAAATTGTTAAATTTTTAACTTAAAATGTAAATATCTTAAAAACTATAAGTTTGCGGCGGCTATGTTTATATATACTCGGGATCTGGAGAACCTCCTCTATCCGCCATACCACAATTTTCAACACTAATTGATATAATATCGAAAATTTCCCCTTTAGAATGTGTTGAGATATCATACAGATATAAACTCGAAAAAAGGGGTGAAATTTAACTTATTGGGTATATGAAAAAAGGTCAACCAGAAAGGTGTATGCCATTGTAATATAGGTATGGTGCTTAGGCCAAAGTCTTAACCAATTTAATTTTTGGGATAGAGGAAGATCTGCACCGATCGCATTAACTCTTTTCATTATTCAAGTATATTAAGAAACATGTTTTCATGCAATTTTGTAAGGTGGTAAGGTAAGGGTGTAAAGGTAACTCATGCAGTGACTGACATATTCGGCATAAAGTCTGCTAGAATAGCGAAAATCATTATATGTAGTATATGGGCGCTGGGATAAAACGTACACCGATTTCGCACATTTTCGGCAGTAAACTACACTCTACATGGTATATCCGATATTACACGTTCACTTAATTTTGCTAAGATATTTTACATATTGACCAAAATATATGGTATAAAGTCAACCCAGACGTTGAAAATCCGTATATTTGGTACATGAAGACTAGGGGAAGTGCTTACCTGATTTTATCCATTTTAAGCACGTGGACACACTGTTATCAGAAAGAGACGCCCTCTAAATTTCAAAGAGATAACTCATATATTGACCGTTATTTATGTTATAAAGTCCACAGGAAGGTTAAAAATCCTTATATTAGGTATATGGAGGCTATGGGAAGTACTTACCCGATTTCTCCCATTTTTGGTACCAGATCACATTATTATCATGGAAAGATAATCCTCCAATTTCATTACAATATCTTACAGATTTCCCGATGTTTTCGATAAAAAGTCAGATAGAGGCACTGAGGTCCTAATATTGGGTATCTGGTGGCTTGAAAATTTGTAATCCGATTTCGTCTATTCACAATTTTCTAAAACATTTGTACTATGTCATGCTTATTTGTATACATATTTGCATATAACATAGAAAAAAAGAGATAATGAATTTGAAATTTCCTGACATATTGTAGATATTAATTTGAAATCGAGTGCAATTGCACCCATGAAAAGAATTTCTAAAGGAAAAGGAATGTTAAACTACGTAGCAGCGAAGTGTTAAGAAAAAGAATAGAAATCGTTAATTAATTAAATTAAATTATTCATTGATACGAAATGTAGCATATGTAGTTGTGAAAAAACATACGGCTTTCCAAACGAATAATGTATTTACGTAATCGGAACGATAAAATTTATGAGTTCCAGTGTTGATAGTTTTAAGAGTTACATCTGGCGTGGTCAATTAAAGGTAGTAAGGAATAGTTCTGTGAATACACCTTGTGCGGAAAAGTCATGGCAAGTAATGACTACAAGTCAAAGGCATTTGAAAGCATTGATGGAGTCCGTAGGAGCTGTTTTGACAGTGCAAATACTGACGTTCAAATAAGAATTAAGACAATTGAACGAACAAATAAAGTCCATACTACTATTAGAACTTCTGCGGTACTATCAGAACCGCAGATGAAGAGTTATTTCAAGACACAAAATAATTAATTGCGTAAAATGTTACGAGTTCCTCGATGTAATGAAGTCTCTACCCGAGGGAAGATAGGAAATTTACGTATCGCAGAGGTACACAGCTCACACTGCTCATCGAGTTTTTTAAAAATCTGATGGTAGTTCGAAACACTACTATTTGGCCATTGTGAGAAATAAAATAAAAAATTCAGCGGACATTATTGTGGCTGTACTCAATTTTAGGGTTATAATAGCTCATTTAGATTTTACTTATGCCGATAAGCGGCCAGTGTACTTGATTGAACTAGAACGGTTATGACTTACGACGGTGCCAAAATAACGAAAAATACAGGACGCTTCGAGAGTGTTCATATCCGGCATATTCAAACCCCTAAATGTTATCCTGTTCTCAGCTGTCCCAGCCGATTCGCCTGCAGCCTTCGTGCTGGCACAGTCATCTGTGACTTTGCAGGAAATGTAAAGGAAACGGCAAATGAGAATAAGCCTCAAAAGAAGGCCAAAACCGATGATGGGTATCAACAGAGAAAGAATTACAATATCCGAGATGGCGATACGTAATAGTAAAGAAACAGGTATAATAATCAGTATATCAATCACAAAAGAAATGAGAATTTTGCAAAATGAAACCCAGCTAACAATAAGGAGGAGCTGGTAGAAAACATGAAAGTACACCCAAGCTCATCACGCTTGAGGCGAAATAATGCTAGTCAAACTCAGAATTTTTACTGAGGAGTCAATTGTAGAAATTTGTGATAATAAAGCGGATGATAATTTTGTAAATTTTTTAGGGAAAACTTTCTGCCGAAAAAATGGTGTTTACAGATCCTAAGGGGTTGCTTCCGTACCTCACAAATATTACTGCCACAATCCGGATGAAATCTAACGATCCAATTTATTCGAAACTGTAACTATGGGGTGGATGTAGCAGATTTTGTAAAAAAAAGAATAATTCAAGATCTACTAAAAGATGGTCAGACACCCCCGGTCTCCTTATAACAAAAACATTGATGACACGTACCCCATCCCTAATATAATGGCTATACTCACAAATATGGGTAAGGTCAGATATTACCCTACTACTCTCGATTTAAAGTATGGTTTTCATCACCGGAAAACAACCGGTGGTGAATGCAAAGTATGAATTATCCAGACTTTCTTTCGGATTGAAAAAATACTCCTAGCATATTTCAGAGGGCGAAATTTGTACTTTACGAACAAATCGAAAAAAAATCGATTACGTCGACTACTTAATAATGTTCTTAAAACCTGAAAATGAGCATGTAGAACACTTCGCATAGGTCTTGAAGACAAGCGTAAAGTACTTTGGATTTACTGTTTCTCAAGGCGGTATAAGCACCAATCAGGATAAAGTAGCAGCCATTCGGAACTATACCGAGCCAGATAAAGATTTGTGTGTAATGTTAAATCTTTTATAGGATTTTCGAGCTATTACAGGTGTTTCATTAAAGACTTCTCGGCCGTAGCTAATACATTGGCAGACATTTTTAAGAGCGAAAGTGATAAGACACCCACCAATAAAAAAAAAAAATAAAAATTAGAATAAAACTGAATGACGTTCAGTTTCATGCTTTCAATAAACTAAAAGATGTTTTGATATCAGAAAACATAATGTTCTCGCTTTATGACTATGAGAAGCCGTTTGACTTAACAACGGGTGCATCATTTCACGTGCTGAGCGCGATTCTAAAGTGAGAGCTATTGACCATCGTTTTGGCCTTTAAGACCTTGACTAACACTTTGTATTTGTATTCCTATGGTGTTAAAAATCTTAACATTTACACCGATACAGTTAACATTTGCGGTTTCAGACCGAAACCCTAACGCAAAGATTAAACTCTGAGAAACGTTTATTGATGACTACAATGCTTGAATATTTTATAAACCAGGCAAATAAAGTTATGTCGCAGGCGCACTGTCTCGACAAAATATTCATGCCTTGGAGAATGAAGTTGAACATTGAAGAGAACAGTGAACCATTATACTCCATTGAGGCAACTTGGTAAATTTTTCAGAAATCAAATAATTATTGAGAAGTCAGAAGTTGCGGCAACCTGCACATTTGTTATATTTGGTGAAAAAACGAGATCTTAAGCTTCTCACACAAGGAAACAGCATTTGATACGGTCAAAGGCGTTTTAAAAGAGAGCGTCGTAAATGCAATTGCAATGCTATTATCGTTATCAGAATAGGCTTGTTGAAACTTTCCAGCTACAACGTTCGTGTTATTTGATAAAAACGAACAAAGGAAAATAGTGTTGTAAGAACATAATCGGGTCAAAAGGGTTGCTTAAGAAAGCACGACTCAAATTCTGTACGATTAGTTCCTCCCGAGAACGACAACACTTACAAGCGATGTGGTAGTGAATTTCAAAGCTTGTTCTAAAGTAAATATGACCGCCACCCTAAGAAATGAAATGAAATAACAAAGGATTACAGAATCCTTGATTCCTTTCACTGCGAGCCTACATGTGGATATATGCTCCACTGATAAAAAATAATTCCTTGTCTATATTGACAAAATTTCCAAGATTGAAGTAGTGCAACCTAAAGCATCAAGAACTATCATTGAAGTGAACTTTTAACTATGAACGAAAACTTTTTATTGCGATAATCAAATAACTCTCAACTCTGAAACGCTTAAAAACATTTTGTTAAACAATTTCAATGTAGAGCTGGCCTATGCCCCTCATTATATAGCACAACCAACTCTCGAGCGGAAAAGTTCTACAGTATCTTGCGGATATTGCTCGGTATTTTAAAATAGAAAATCGATGACACTGTTGAGTTCATTTTATTGGCGACTGTTAAATACAATAAAGGAGTTCACTCGACAATTAAATAAAAGCCTCTTGATGTAACTTGTTCAGCATCCCTAAAAACTCAGAACGAAATAACGAATAAAATCAAGAAGGTTCAGGAAGAGCAGTTGTGGTAGCATAACCAAGATATGCAGAACAGGACTTTAGAGGTTGGTGTAGTTTTGTTAAAAACGAATAGAAGACTCAGGCATAAATTAACACCACTATGTGTACAGAGAAATTAAACCACGGTTCCCATTAAAGATATGATGGTCCATAAGGACTTCATAAAATAATTTAATTACCATTGTAAACGTAAACTACGCATTTAGCCATCATTGTCACCATTCATTTACTTTTTAATTTATTCCTCCGTCTAGGTTTACTTAACTACTTTTAGTTGTCTGTTACGGCGAAATTGATCGACTTCAACCAATCATCATTATATATCAATTATAGGTGGGATGTAGTGTTACGACTGGCTTCTTGGTCTATTATCACAAATTTTACAACTTACTTAGAAATAACGGCAGAGACCATTGCAAAGAGACAGTTGCAAACAACAACTTTCCACAATCACATATAAGGAAAAAGTTGGAGTCAGAAATTAATCATGGAAAGCAAGAAGTATAAATTTTCCAGATCCGGTTCTGAAAGTTGTTGTCGGGATTTCTGATTTCCTGATATTGAGACAATAAAGTTCAGAAAAAGACAGCTCATTGAGGGCGTGCCGATTCCGACCATTTGCAATACCATCCCCATATACCGCATCCTCCAATACCCTCAGGATGTATGTCACGATTACCCCCAAGTGTACCGAGACGGACGGTCAGACATCAAGAATTCAAATTGTCTCATCATCATTATCATTTTTATATATGTATTATATAAATTCATTATTATATTTGCATTATATTACGATAGCATAAAAATCGTTTTTTTCCAAGATATTCATTCATGCTTCCTTAAAAATTGTGCCAAAAATATCGACTTGTCTTTAATAGAGATATTTCATTCTTCTTTTAAACAAGGTTTATTTCCTCCAATTTGGAAATAGTCGTCGGCCTCGAAAAGTATAGGAAAATTGCAAAGATTTGGGCGATACCTTAAGCAAATCAATGATTAAATTAATTTTTCAATCTCTCCGTTTATTTCATGCTCTCAGTATAAAATTTTTATGCGGAAGTCTGTGTTTACAAATTTGCTCGAATGGGCTCGAAACCGAACCAATCGATACGGGTTTTAAAAAAAAAGTAAGCATACTAATATTATATACACACTCAATTAGGAATTCCACAAACTACAATATATCATTAAATTCTAGTGCAAAAAATGGATTTTCTTGGTTTTTAACAAAGATTTCTTTAAAATGTATGTTGGATAAGCTTGAGTAATATTGGAATGGTTTCAAGGCGTAATTTAATTGACAATTTGAAAGCATCAGTGATTCAGAGAGTAAATAAGACCGCCTCTGAACCCAATTACGCTGCAAGTTACTTTGTAAAATGCAGAAACTACTAAGTGATGGGGATTCATTAAATCGGCATTGATATGTTTAATTGTTTCGTATCTAACGGATCTGAAATGTCGGCCAATATTTGAAACATACCTTTATCTTGACCAACCGTCTCAAGGCGAATTAATGAAATCAGCTATTAAATAAATCAACGATCGGCAAAGTATAAATTCGTGCAAACCACTTTCTTTAGTAGTAGACGAAAGTGCTGATATGACAAAAAATCATATATATAAAATATATGGACGAAATTTTAAATGTTGGAGAAGATTTCTTAAACATAGTGCATTAAGTGCAGTTTGCACTTGCGAGGCAAAAAATGGGTTTTGCGGAGACAATTTGTAAAAAGAAGCTACACAATACTCTTTTATCACTGTCTGATTCATCAGGAAAAAATTGCATTTACCTACCGTCAATTTCAATCTTTTTTACTGGAATCTAATACCGCATGTGGTGGTTTGACTGTGTTCATCGAAGTAAGGTGGCTAAGCAGAGGCAAATGTCTTCCACGGTTTTTTCACTTCGAAAGGAAGCCTTGATTTTTCTTCAATAAAATGTAAAAAATTCAGACTTACAAGCTAAGCTAAAACACCACAATCCACACTTTCTTTGTAATTTAGAATTTTTGACGGATTTTACCACTACGTTTAATATGCTCATACTGATTTTTGAAAACAACGAACTCTTAGATTTTGCATCGTGTAAAGAAATTCAAACTCAACTACTAAACATTAGTTTTAAAAAATATAGAAATATTATATTTATAACAATTACAAGTGGATATAATATTTATAAATGGATATAACTATAAATGGATTTACAGATTATGAAGAAATAGAAAAATTAGGCAATATTTTTCTTAAAGCCAACTACATGTGAAGTCTCCAAACAACACCCCCTAATTTCTGTTAGAAATTTCCGATATGCAATCTAATTTATTTCTTCTAGCATCGACCAAAATAAGGGCATCATTTTGGGAAATGTTTCTTCTGAAAATTACCCACTTTTTGCGATGATTGTCTCAATTAACTTCAGTGCTTTTTTTCCACTTATCCGCGTAAGTCCGCTTTTTAACATATGAAACACGGAATGAATACCGAAGTAAGCTCACACTCAACAATTTGCCGAATTTGCAATGAATTTCGCTTACCTCAAAATAAATAGACTTCGATTCATACGTCGACAAAGCTATGTAATTTTTTAATTTTTTCTAATTTACTTAAGAACTTTGTAACATTACTTCGTTTTTTTATAACTTGATTTCGAATTTATTTATTTTTCTTTTCACATAGTAAAATATTGTGATTTCCTTTTAAATCTAACAAGTTTGAAAAGTGCAGGGTCAATGAACCTAAAATCATACAATAAATGTATACATATATTCATGAATATTTTAAGGTCCAATAAAAATAATTGTAATCAGACCTCAAAATAAAATAAAAATTTTTGACACCTAGAAATGTGCTGTTATATCGTGGATACTATTATTATTTTTCATTTCCAGCAGTGAATTTTAGTACATTTTTCGATTGCATTGCCATTTTTAACAGTGTACCCTGACTTGTTTCGCAATTTGTAGATACGTATATGTATATATATTATAATAATATATATATAAATATATTATATTATTATTTATATATATATATATTTATATTTATATTATATTTATATATAGTATATATATAGTAAATATATATATATACTATAATATAATATATATATATATATATCTATTGTACATATATATGATATAGATATATATATATATCTTTTATATTTTACGCTTACTTGGAAAGTATGGCTGATCCACAGAGAGTATATATGTATATACCATATGTTAGGTACTTAATAACTTAGTATATATACATATAAGTAGAAGTGCAAACATTTTTTTTAAATTCCAAACTTTCCATTTAAAAAAGGAAGGATAAAATTATTTGAAGGATAAATTGGAAGAGAAAGCAATTCAACTCTTAAATCTGAAAATGAAAAATATGTAGGGAATTTATATAGTTAAAATATTTTTATTTTAAAGCCTCTTATGTTTTTTACTTTGCATAGTCTTTTTAATTTTAATAATTTTTTATTGGTGGAATTGTAATAACCAAGACTATGAACTATGAACGAATGTGATGTTTAATAAAATCTTTTAAATAATATGTTTTTGTTATTGTTAATATAATATGTTATTGTTGTTAATTTTAATTATCTATCCACTATTTTTCTAATGAATAAAATAAAATTAAATTTTTTCCGTGATGAAGCCCAATGAGTTATTTCTAAATTCTTTAGCCAGAACGACAGGAGAATAGTTCTCATGGGTAAAAATTCACGACTTATATTTGTCTCTCCACTATCAGTTTCAGTATCATTTTCCGCAATTACAGAATCGAAGCAATGTCCAATGTTATAAATGGCGCAACAATGTGTACTATGGAGGCCTTGTTCTGAGGATAAGCATCTTAATTTGAACTTAAAAACACCAAAATATACATATGTCTCCAAAAGTAACCTGATATCATTTCAAGTAGCAACCCATTTGTTAGTTATTTTAATTATCAGATTAAGAATGAAAAAGTTACCTAAAAACGATATGTTTTGTTATCCTCATAAAGTCAATCTAACTATCATCATCATCATCATCATCTATATTCATCATTTTAGTGCTGCAGGAAGGTATAAGAGTAGGACCATCATTTTTATTACCGAATGACGTCCTTTATTGAGATAAATTCGACATAAACTCAACCAAGGGGACACAAATTAATATATTGGATATATGAGGAAAAAGTCAACCAGAAAGACGAAAATAATTATGTGGAGTTTAAACCGACGTTTAGTCCGATTATCACCTCTAAACCACATTATTGTTAATAAGATATTTAATTTCATGAAATATCTCACATATGACCTACATAAACGATTTAGTCGGCTGGAAAGTCGGAAATCACCATATTTGGTATGCTGGGCCTTCCCCTAGGCCTAAGCAGATAAAACTTGTTTTTGCTATTAAACTTCCATTCAATTTCTTAAGATAACTCAAATTTTTACCTACATATTCGGCATAGAGTCCACCAGAATAACGATATTCATTATATCATATATAGGATGTGGAGGCTAGGGTAATTTAATGATAATATTCGAGACCGATCTATAGTATATACAAGATTATACGTTCACAAAAATTTTCTAAAATATCTGACATATTGACCGATATACGCGGTATACAGCCAACCGGAATGTTGAAAGTCCTTATATATATGATTATGCAAAGTATTGCCCATCTGAAGCTATAATATTTGCCCATCCTTCTGGAAATTTGTGGATTCCATCCCAAAGGAAATGCGTAGGCTTGACGGCCAGGACGGCCAGGAATGAATCAGACCAATTTTTGAGACCCTCTTCTGATGTGAATCGCATTCAAATGAGGGGGAAGGTCTGGGGTATAAGGCGGGTAAGGATAAATTTCCGAGCTGCTGTTCTCCAAATAGTTTTTAACAGGTCTTTCAACTTGAGGCCGAGGTTTGATTCTCATGATTTCACCTTTTTTTCATGATGGAAAACTATTGCCTTGTGCCTAGTCGCAAATTCCAGGTGCTTTTCGGCAATCGGTCGCTTCAATTTGATGAACTGTTGTCGGCTTTGCCTTTGATTTGGCAAGTTAACCAAATTTTTTTTTGCGTTTAGGGTTTGATTTTTGCGTTTAAGCTTGTCGTAATGGATCCATTTTACACCATCATTCACAATCCGATGCAAAAACGGCTTACTTTTGTAGCGTTCAAGCAGCATTTCTGACATAGAAAATCGTGTCTCAAAATTTCTTGGTTTCACTTCATATGGCACCCAAGTTCCTTGCATTTGAATGTATCCGACTACATTCAAAAGTTTTGAAATGGAGGCTTGAGTGACTCCCAAAGATTCTGCGAGCTCTCTTGTGTTTGGCAACAATCTTCATCGAGTAAGGCTTCCAGTTCCTCCTTAGAGAATGTTCACCATAAACTTCCATCAAAATACGATGAATTCTAGCTGAGGTTTTACTCATATTAAAGTAATGAAGAAGAACTCTCCACAAACACACCTTTTCAGGCACAAAGTTGGAGTGAAAAAAAATTATTGTCATTTATGCTTGAAATTAATGACATATTCTGAAAAAAAAACGCACAAGGACAGTAGCTTTCCAACACATATTCAAAATATTGGAACAACGGAAATGGCAAACCGCACAAATATAATAATAGATGAATAGTAGAAGAATAATAAACTCATTATATTAGGTATATGGGAGATATCTGATTTACATCAAAATATCTGACCAATATATCCGGTATAAAGTCAACCGGAAGTTCGAAACTTTATATATTAGGTATATGGAGGTTAGACGAAGTATTGATCAGATTTTACCAACTTTAGACACAATTATATTTGGAATATTATTATTAAAATATGTCCTCTGAACTTCATTAAGAATCTCACAGATTGACCAATATTTTCCGTAAAACGTCAGCCATATTCAATGAGGTCCACATTTTCGGTACCTGAGGGCTTGACCGGTATGGTCTGATTCCGATGATGTTTAGGCGAGAGATGGCACACACATGGATTTAGGGTACAATTTTTGTCAAGTTGTATTCCAATATTTTTATTGGTGCTTAAATTATATACTGCAAAGTGAAAGAATCAGATTGAATTTAAAATTGTGTTACAAAGGAAGTAGGCGTGGTTGTAGTACGATTTCACCAATTTTAACACTCTGGCATAAATATGACAGAGTTATGTTATACAGCAAATCTGGTTAAAATTGGTTAAGTCGTTCCTGAGATGTCGGATTTTTCCGAAAAGTGGGCCGTGCCACGCTCATTGTCTATCTTTTACACTAATTCTTATACCTCCCTTCTGGAACATCTTTGCTGTGAGATTTAACGCTTCTAACGTGTTGCTTCAAAGAGTTAACACACTTTTAGTCGTTTTCAACATAATCTTTATATGGGAGGTGGGCGGAGTTATAACCCGATTTCACTCATTTTCGCAGTGTATGAGCATATGCTAGAAGGACTCATCCTCATAGCTTTAGTGAATCGTGAGATATGTACACAGATTACAGTAGTACAGTACAGTATGTATATATATAGCTTTATAATTTTTAGACGGGCGGACGAACGGACGTGTAGTTTTAGGCGTTAAAAACAACCGTTAGGTGAACAAAACTATTACACTCTGTGCAACATATTTCGAGAGTATAAAAATGCATTACAATATTTATAACAAAGATTAACAATTCACTTCTGAAGAAATATAATTTTTCAGACAAATTCTTGGGTTATATTCTAGGGAATATATAAGAAGGCCTTCAGGGAAGTAAGATTGAAGATTAAAGAAAATGAAGCAGCTTCTCTCTCTTTACGTTGGTCAATATTTTTTTGAATTTCATGAAGGGGAGATAAGTAGAGGGGTACCCACAATCAAACCTTGCAACTTTTGCTCGACTTTGTGAGGTGATTGATTGGTTTGCTTATCATAGAGCAGAGGGATCAACATTACTTTATAATCGGAAAATTTTTTTAATACTAGAAATCTCCGAGAAAATGTACACAGAAATTGGGAAGCTTTTATCTCAACGGTTGTGGAACTAAGGTAAGTCGATCGCGCAAAGTGAGAGGTTAATGCTGTTAAATGTGTATGAATACTTGGAAGGAGAACATCCGTTAAGAACCAATGAGTTGAAAGCGATGATTGAAGTTTCAATTCCATTCCATCCATTCCATCTCTGACGTTCAGCGAATATAATCCTGAGAGAGGGCACCAATCCTTGAAGTCACTTCTTTAAACAAATGTATAGGTAGTAAACGCAGGCTGTTGTGATTAATTTAGTGTAATTTCATCTCAACTGCTTGTCCGATTTCAACCAAATAGTCGAAATTGAACTACAACCATAACTAATTCCCTTTTAACACCATTTAATATTTATGGAGGTTGTTTATGTTCATCGCAGAATTATATCCGAGAATATCAATAACATATGATCTGTGATAGGAAAAAAATTCGAACGCATTTAAGGATCTCGCTTACAAGCTGATTTCGCTTGTTACTCAAATAAGAATTAACAAACGTGATGAATATACTAACCACAAGAAGTTTTATTCTATGCAAGTGTAAGTAGTGTGGTTAGTGATGCAAAATTTACGGACGTTTTTATAGGGTTTCCGGAATCGGTGTTTTCTAAACAGCCCTCTGTAAGCAAAAGGCAGTTATCAACATAATGGAAACTACTTATTTGGTGATAAAGGATACTCTTATCAAATTCCATCGGTACCTGTAATCATATCATTTAAGGAACCATTAACTTTAAATCAAACACAGTCCGCACGCTCTAGATGGAGAAACATTTTTAACTGAAATTTAGAGCTAAACATAAAAACGTGTTACACAATATTTGTGTACTGCAGGAAGACTGATCCTTCTATTACTCTAATCGAAGAGGAAATGAAAATTTACTTAATGGTTCTGCTGTTGGCTTAAGAGAAAGAGAGCAACTTAAGTAAATTATCACATAATTTTCCTTGGAACTATATTGGTAAGAAAAATTCATAATATCACTTCGCAAATTCTTAAAACTAGGTATTGACACTCATTAATCTCGTCTAAACCGGATTTAGAGTTAACTATTCAGACATAAAATCCTGTTATTTTGGAGAAGTTATGAAAATGTGATCACTAAACTTGAAATTACTACGATCATATATTATTTTCCATTTGTAATCATAGATTACATTTTCATAACTTTTGCAAATTTCGTAGATAGGAATTCTGAGTCCAGTCTGAATTCTAGCTCTAGTTCTAAGATTTCTAGTCTGAATCCGATACAGATGGCACAACATCCGCTTTTAGTATCTGGCTATAAACGGCAAGCAATTACCCAACTCATATTGCTGTTACGTCTAATGTTGTTGTTCCAGCTTATTCAGCTGTTCGTCCTTGCTGGGAAGGTGTGCTGCAAGCGATCGTGGCCGAGACGAAGAAGAGCGAGAAGCTGAAGGGCCAGTTGTAGATGTGGAAGGCGTAAGAGAGTCCCTTCTTAATAATATTTCACCGTCACCTCTGTCAAGCAAATAAGGAGGGTTTTATCTTTTCATTTATCATCTCGAAATTCTCCCAATCCTTCGCTCCTTCTGCAGCTGTCTCTTCACCAGTCCCTTCGAACTGTGATGTTAGTGAAACAATAAGTAATTTATGAAATATTTCAATAATAAACAGACGTTTCCAAGCCTGCTCAATAGCGAAATAGCTTTGCGACTTGGACTTGCAGCATATCCAATTTTTCATCTCAGAAAATATTGCTGTCACTTTTCTACAAAAATATTTGTAAATAATTGTAGAAATATTATTATTATAATTATTTACTTCCATTTTGCCTCCGGAGTTCTCATTCTCATCAGCAATAGCCTTCCTGCATTGTTCCCTTTAAATAGAAAAAATAATAATATGTATTAATGAATCCTTATTATTATCCATTATATTCTTTACATATGTTTTTATTCTCGAACTTTCCGCTTATGTCTTTTCTTCTTGTATGCGCAACACTTCTTTCAAAATAGGTTAACCGTGAATACATAGCTGTATGCTATAGCTATATGCACTATGAAATATGTCAAAATCTTACTATCATCTGTCAGAATTTTCCATTCTCTACGTTTGACACACACCTTAGAACAATTAATAAAGTTAAGTGTATTTTTATATTTCATTATGTCAAAATACAAATTGGCTACTATAAAAGAATTTAATAAAAACTCATTCCTTCAAACAAAATTTTTTTATTTGAGAATATTCTGTAATAAATTTATATGAATCAAGCAATGCAGTATTTATTTGTATGCTAATTTACCAAAATATGTATATTTAATCAACTTGCGAACACTGAGATTCTGCAAATTTGATATATATAAATTTAATGGATCATTCGATTTAGTAAATCCAATTCACAGGGACCCACTGCTCCTCATGACTCATTTCGTCGAGAACTTTCACAACTTGTTGAAATGTGCTATCAAAATCTTCATTTACTATAACCATATCAAAATATTTCCCATAACGACGTTGATAAAATGAGCTTTCTTCGACTGTGGAAATTAAATCATCTTCCTGTAATTAAAAAGAGCTAAAGTTTTATATTTTTTTTAAATAAAAAGTTGTATAAAGTAAAATTTTATATATATATATATATATAAATAGCTTTTCACATTAACGTAAATAAGACTTGTATATGCTGTGAAGCAATTGTCAAAAGAATGTACTAACTGTTATATTAAGAAAATGTTTCTACAAAAATTAGTTATTTAAGGTATAAAATATACTTAGGAAGGATATCATCCGTTTAATATGTCCATTTAACAACCTTTATTTTCATTGTCCTAAGTTTATTAACCTTTCTACAATTCTACATCAAGTGATCTTTCAAATTACACAAATATGTTTTCTCTAATTTGTATAGAAGACAGCGTTCAGTACTTGTTGGAAGTTAGTCGCGTATTGTAGGAATGTCATCTTGATGTTCCTAGGAGCCGCTTCTGCTCCGAGCAGGTGATTGCAGGGATGATTTCTGGGAAAGCGACCCAGCAGGAACTGTTTGGAGAGGAGTTCGTTGTGCTCCTTAACTGGGAGCATACGAGCCTCACTATGTAGATGTTCAATTGGCGACATCAAGAGGCATCCTGTGATTGTCCGGAGTGCGGTGTTCTGACAGCTCTGTATCTTCTTCAGCTGCGTTCAGGGGCATCCAGTGGACCATATTGGGGCGGCATAGTTTATGACCTATCGGCCAATTACCTTGTAAGTTGCCAGCAACGTTTCTTTGTCTTTGTCTCAGGTGCTGCCAGTTAGCGACTTGGGTATCTTGTTACGGCTCTGTATTTTGATAATAATCGCGGATCTAAGCGGAGTGAAAGAATGCAGGCTATCAAACTTAACACCCTATATTTTGGGGCTGTTCATTGTCGGAATTTTGATGTCATCGACAAAGATCTTGAGGCTTAGTCTGTACTCCTTCGTCCAGTTTGTAAATGTGGTTGCTGTTTCGGCAGGGAAGAATGGAACACATGTCATCGATTCCATTTCCCGACGTCAATATCATGCAATCGTCAGCGGATGAGGTAACGGAGACTCTCTGGTGGTTGAGGGAGTTTCGAGATATAGTAATTAAATAGTAATGGGCAGAGGACACCACCCTGCGGAACCCCCAGTTTAATTCTTCTTAGTTTTTAATGTTGACCAGACTCAGATAGTTAGATGAGTGAAAGTGGGTAACGTATCTTCACTACTGGAAGAAGGAGAGTTATTGAACGAAAAGACCCCTAGGTTGGCCGGTTTCCAAGGTTTCAGCAGTGGGAACACTTCCGATTTGCCGCACATCGGGTATGTGAAGAGTGGACAGCGACAGATTGAGAACCTTAGTGAGGTGGGCTCCCGCCGAACCTAGGCGTTTTAACATCAACATGTTTATGCCGTCTGGGCCTATGGATTTATACGATTTGGCCTTGTTAACGACCCCTGAACCTCCTCGTCACTGTGAGCGATTTCTTGGACCGAAGCTATCGATATGCCTTCCCGGCTCATAAAATTAAATATCTCCTCAATCTTACTCGAGAGTCTGTAGCAGTTCAGTTGTGAGGTTATCGTGCGTCGTGCTTAAGCTTTCGTTAACCTGGGAGTGAGGGAGTGGTGTTTGTTGCAGCTGTGGTACCCACGAAAACGGTTGTCGCCCTGTGGTGTGATTTAGAGACGCCATCGAAGGCTTTTACGGGGACGAAACACTCCTCACGTGTGGTGCGCCGACCGGAAATCGGGTAATGACACCAGCCAGAGTAGGAATTGCGGCTGACTGATGTGATGTGGCGACGAATTGCGGTTTGACACACAGAACAGATGATGCAAGGAACCAGGAGTTGCCTTGAGGTTTTTCACAAGTGCTTTCTCTCCACATAACGCTTTTATGTATCTTATATGCTTTTATGCCTAATAATTTTGCAAGAGCATTTTCCACCGAGGATTCAATCCACAAAAAATTAAAATTTTCTTGCATTGACCAAATGTACATCCATTATTATTAGAAATATGTATTATAGAATTATAAAATATTATCTGTTCATAAAATCCAGCGTTGTGTAAAACAGTCATTATTTAAATAAAATATAAATAACTCATAAAAACTTTTAGGACGATAAATTATCAACAATTTTAAACATAATATAGCAAAATATATTTTAACTTAGTATTTTTCAAATGTCCTGAGTTGGAGTTGTTTCATCTATTAATATAATGTAACTATTTCTAGTATCTTCTATACATCAAAGGGCTCAATTGAACAATATTCGCTCGAAATTCATAGGAATTAAAAGCTGCAAAAGACTATATGCATCCTCACAGCATTACATGCCTTCTACCATGTTTTACGATCTTATGTAAACTTTGCGGTTGTTGCTTTGCATTTGGCTTTCTCCACAAATAGATCTTTCCGTCGGATCTAAACAGATTAAATTGGCTCTCCCCCGCAAATATTATTGTATTCTAGAAGATTACAGTCTTATTGAAATACTATGCAAACGTCAAACTTTTTGCTTCGAGTTTTAGCACTGATGTGTGGTTTTATTTCCTTCCATGATTTTTTTCGTATGGTTTCCGGACTGGATGATCTTTTTCATTCGAACTTTTTCCACTTCGTAGCTAAAAGGTGGAGCTTGAGCTGGAAACCGGGACTTTTCTCTTTAAAATTTTAATTACGTATAAAAGAAGTATAGAATTTTATTTCAGGACTATTCATTGAATTTAATTTTCTTCGAAAACTATCACCACGCTGTCGTCATTAACGGAAATTTTTTATGCTTAACTTTCTACATATATAATATATACGAATACGAATATATTTTCGTTTTGCATTTTTATAAAAAGAAATAAGTTTGATGAGTTGAGTCTTATGAACGAATTAAAATATGAAGTTATTGTAAATCAAATGCTTTGTAAGTGCTTTTCATACAATTAATTATTTCTTACTTAATTTTTAGACGTAGTTAATTCTATTCTCCTTTAGCAATATTTCTATTTCGATTGCCTCAGCGCCCTTCTTTGCACAAATTACAAAAAAGTGGTAATAAAGAGTGAGTAGAAAAAAGTATTGATCAAATAGCACTCACATATTTGGGAGTTTTATTAAAATAAGAAATATATTGTACATATATTCAAAAGTGGCACCAAGTGTAAAACTGTACTAACACAATGGCACGACTAAACAAATGCGATTAATATAAGGGCTAAAAAAGATTATGGCTTACCTCATATAAGGAAGCAAGTGATTCCAGGGTACGTGCACGTCGAGAACTATAACGAATTGATGACTGTCGATCGAACTAAAAAAAGACACAAAATTATTAATCATATTTCATTAATCAAAAGTTCGGATAATATTTGATGAATAATATCTCTTTAAATTTAAGCCAAAATAAAAACTCATAATAGACAACGTTGATCAACTACTAGAGAGAATGAGTAATGACCTCAATAAAAATTTGTTATTTGTTATTATACATTTGCTATTAGACGAAATTGTGAATGGATTACAATCAACCATGTGGTAATGATTATAGTGAATATGTGGGGGGTTAGGCAAAATAATGGACCGATTTATGAAATTTTTGCACTAAACCACATTATCTCTAAAATCACATATTCACTTAATACCAATAAATATCCTATATTAAACTATATATCAGGCAAATCCAACCATGCTCTAGAAAATATATCCGCTCAATGTTAATAAGATACCTCACAAATATTTCGATATATTTAGTATATAATTGCTGATTATTAATAATAAGTTGATTACTACAATTATATATAGTGTAGTAACAAGGAAAGTAATTTTAGCTGTCTTCGCTACTTCATATTTCGGTACTTCGTTATTTAAACTATTAAATAACGATATTTCGTTATTAAGTTAATTTCGTTAACTGATCTTATATACCAATCGATATATATAGCGAAAAGTGAACCGTAATAACGAAAATCGTTATGTTAGGTATATGGGCGCTAGGGAAGTGCTGAACCGATTTAATCCAATTCAAATTTAATTAATTCAACTTAGATTCATTAAGATATCGTAGCCCTCCGATTAGTGACCCTATCGGTGATCTTAAAATGTGGAAAAGGCACGCAGAGCAAATATATTGTGCTATAACAAATTGTGCTGTATTTTGCTTGATGAGGTGTGTTTTGATTGTTAATTTTAGATTACATAAAGTAATAGGTTCTAGAAATGTTTTCTCTTTTTTGTCAATTTCGGTTTTATTTAATATTAAAAACAGAGAAATTAAATAAATAACTGTTGTGATGCAGTTATTGCAGCGATGTAATAATGTTGAATGCTCAGCTCAAACTGCTTTGTTTCAAGTAAAAAAAAGATCGGTACTCCATACGACATAACTGCTATATTAGGCAATTTAGTCGAGACGCAAAAGAAGGTGCAGTTCCTGATCTCGGTCTTGCTACTACCTACAAGGACAAAAAATATTTAGTTTTCCGATTTTGTATGTTTCAATATTATTTTATTTTACATTGAATGATTCCATAGCGATTCCTTAATTTTATTTAACAATTTCATAGGCATAGCCACTTAACACTAACACTCACCTTAGCTCTCCCCATATGATTTATTATATTATCCATATTATTATATATTATTTTATCCATATTATATCGATGAATTAACCATACTCAACATATGTTTGCACACCTAGTACCAAAGGGAACTTCCGCAGTTCTCATACCATTTATAGTTTGTATCGAATTTACTAGCAACATTATTCGACCCGGAACTCTAGCTGTACGATTAGCGGCCAATTTAATTTCAGGGCACCTTCTACTGACTCTCCTCCCTACCTCACGCAATCGTATCTCTACTACTAATTAGACAAATCGCACTCCTGGTTCTTGAATCAGCCGTCACCATCATCCAATCCTACGTATTCGTAGTTTTAAGAACTCTATACTCTAGAGAAGTAAACTAATGTCAACACACTCAAACAGATTACAGCCCATGACCCCTAACAGGAGCCATTGGAGCTATAACATCCTTCTCAGGCATAGTGAAATGATTCCACCAATATGACATCTCTCTATTTTTACTAGGAAATAAAATTTCTATCTTAACAGTATATCAATGATGACGAGATGTGTCCCGAGAAGGCACCTATCAAGGATTCCACACTCTGCCCGTAACCCTAGGATTACGATGAGGTATAATTCTCTTCATCTTATCAGAAGTATTATTTTTCGTATCTTTTTTCTGAGCATTTTTCCATAGAAGTCTTTCACCAGCAGTTGAGTTAGGCGCCACATGGCCTCCCGCAGGAATCCAACCCTTCAACCTCTTTCAAATCCCCCTATTAAATACAGCAATCCTCCTATCATCAGGAGTGACCGTAACATGACCTCACCATAGACTAATAGAAGGCAACCACTCACAAGCCGCACAAGGGCTTTTCTTTCCAGTACTTCTAGGGATCTATTTTACTATCCTACAAGCCTACGAATACATTGAAGTCCCCTTCATCATCGCAGATTCAGTATACGGCTCTACATTTTTTGTAGCTACAGGATTCCACGGAATTCATGTATTAATTGGAACAACATTCTTATTGATTTTGTTTGACATTCTTATTGACATTGTTTGACTATTCCTCTACATCTAAATCTACTGATGAGGAGGTTAATTAACTATCTCTATAGTATATAAAGTATATTTGACTTCCAATCATAAGGCCTATTAATCAATAGTATAGATAATCTTCTTAGTCGCCATAATAGTCTCAATTCTTATTATTATTACAAGAGTTGTAATAATTCTAGAATCTACATAATTTAAAAAGGCCCCGCAGACCGTGAAAAATACTCTCCATTCGAATGCGGATTCGATCCTAAGTCATCTTAACGACTTCCTTTTTCACTACGATTTTTTTTAATCACTATTATTTTCCTAATCTTCGACGTCGAAATTGTACTAATCTTGCCAAAAATTTTAATTATCTCTATTTCAGGTATTCTCACGTGAACCCTCAAAACAATTATTTTTATTGTTATTATGGCTATACCATGAATGAATTCAAGGAATATTAAACTGGGGTATCCATATAACTGGGGTTGTAGTAAAACATAACATTTGATTTGCATTCAAAAAGTATATAAAGTTCAATCTACCCCAACTCAGAATATGAAGCGATTTATTGCAATTAGTTTCGACCTAATCTTGGGTATTTAACACCCTTATTCTAAAAAATTAGGTAAAATCGTTATATTGGTTAAATTATTATTAGTTGAAGCCAAAAGGAGGCTTATCACTGTTAATGATATCATTAAGACCATCTCCAATTAAGGAAGTATGACGTACAAGAAAAAGCCGCTAACTTTTATCTTTTAATGGTTAAACTCCATTTGTACTTCTACGTCTATATATTTTAACAAAAACATTACATTTTCTTTGGAAAAATAAAATAAAATTTTTTATAAATTTCTAAACTTAATTCAATATATTCAAAAATTGAACAATTACCCCGACATCTTCAATGTCATGCTCATTATCTTAAGCTACTTGAATTTAAAATAAACAAAAAAAAAACAGAACCAAGAAAGTAGACGACAGAACAAATAATAAAAGATAAACCTTTAAATTATTGTTATGTATAACTCTTACAGCTCTAGAATATTTAACCAACTCACTATACAAATTTTGGCCACCCATATACTCTGACCAACCCTGGTCAAAAGACTTATTAACTCTCCCCCCTAACATTAAAGGATAACTAATAATTCCATAAGTAGAAATATATGGCATAAACCACATAGAGCCAGAAAAATAACTCATTAAATATCTATTCAAAGACTTATTAAAATAAAACAAAGATGCATTAGACAACAAATACCCCACCAATCCTCCTACAACACACACAAACAAAGTCAATAGTTTTAGGTAATCGGGCAAAGAAATCATATACGGAGTTGAAAAAATTAATCAACTTAACATTCTTCCCCCAACAATACTCATAATCAGCAACCCTATTATCCCTCGCAATATAATTCAACCCTCATCGCTCAACATATTAAGAGAATCACAATTCTTGGGATAGCTCGTTATGTTAGGCAGTTCTAATTGTCTTCTGAGCAAATGCAAAAAGTGAAAGTCACATATCGGCTTTTTACTGGGTTAATTTAATTAGATATGATAAATGCAGCTAGTGCAGCAATATCTATATTATATATATATATATAATATTGCAAATGGCCAGCGGTTTGTTGATAGTTTACGAGAATGTGTGCCAAGCATTTGATCCATTGTATCCACGCCAGATTTATTAGCATTGTAATCCAAAATTACCACAGGCTTCATTTTTTCAGATGTGTCTACATCGCCAGAACGATGCTCTGCTGACAGCAAAATTACCGCTTTATTTTTCTTCTGAACACACAGTGTTACTTCGCCTTTGTAGAAGAAAACCAATGTCATCAATCTTTGCGCCACATCCAACGTAGAGAAAAAATTGCCCACAGCGATTGTGCGGCCTGTATTCAGATATTTTTCTACTAATTGATACACAACATTCTGCCATTGGTTTACCTCACGCTCTTGACCAGGCAACTTCTCCAAATAAGTCATTCCTTTAAGGGGATAGAATTATCTGAAATCGCATTACAAAATGATTACAAAATGATAACCAACAAGTAAGGAAGGGCTAAGTCCAGGTGTAACCAAACATTTTATTTTATACTTCAAAGATTCAAACATCTATGCCGGGGCATATTTTCAGGCCTAGGGAAAACTTTATATTAAAAAATGTTGCGTAAATATTCAACATTAATTAATTGATGAAGATTCTAGACTCTAGACCAAATTCATTCACATTCAGCACTAAGCCATGTTATATTTAGGAAAACATGTTCATTTAATTTCATTAAAATATCACACATATTGACTAACATAGACTCTTCAAACTCAGCCGGAATGTCGGAAATCACTCTATTGGGGCTAAGAAAAAAAAAAAAAACTCGACTGAATGTATTAACCTTTGGCATTAAACCCAGGCATACTTGAGAATAAGTTTCCACTTTTTCCACATTTTTATGAAGGTTACTCACACACTGGCGTTTTGGGCATAGACTGCTAGAATAATGAAAACCTTTATATGTAGTATCTGGGAGTTGGGGTAATTCGTAGACCGTTTTCACATATTTTTGGTACTAAACTAAAGTATATCCAATATTTTACATTCACCTAATTTTGATAAGGTATCTTATTTTACTTATTGACCGATATATACGATATAAGGTCAAACGGAAATTTTAAATTCTTATATCAGGTATATGAGGACTAGGCGTAGCATTGACCCGACTTTATCCATCTTTGGCATTACGACATACTATTACCAGAAAAATACCTCACTGATTAACGGATACATATTTGGGCCAAAAAGCACATATTATCAGAAAAAGACGCTCTTTGTATTTCATTAAGGTAACTCCCAGATGGATATATGTCTTTATCTTTATGTTAATTAAATGATGGGTAGGGGATTATTATTATTATTATTATTATATTATTATTTTTGCCGCAAGAGCACATTATTAGCAGGAGAAGGTTTGCTCTGCATTTCAATAACATATCTCATAGACTGACCGATATTTTCGGTATGAAGTTAGCCATAGGCAGTGAGGCCCTCATATTCGGTACTTGGGGGCTTGAAATGGTATAGTCCGATTTCGATCATTTTTATTTAGATCTTGACACATTAGGAGTACTATTTATGCTAAGTCTTATTATCATATATTCATGGATGTTTGATTTATCTTTGGCAAATTGAAACAATCTTGTGCAGTTGAAAATGGTGTCATATGGGAAGTAAGCGTGTCTGCAGTCCGATTCCGACACGTAAAAAGTGTGCAACCTTCATACATCTTCGGCACTATACTATGATAATGTGAACCGACCGTTTGATATGCAG
Source organism: Bactrocera minax (assembly GCA_021498325.1). Lineage (NCBI taxonomy): Eukaryota > Metazoa > Arthropoda > Insecta > Diptera > Tephritidae > Bactrocera > Bactrocera minax. Next base: position 24,472 of record JAKEEE010000095.1, read on the forward strand.
CCGTAGATATCAAATCCTAGTTGCCACCATCATACCGTGTCAAACACCACGCCGCGAAGACAGACAACATAATCAGATGTACAAGTATACAGATCTAATCAAAGACCCACCACAAGATGACAGACATGGAAATCGAGAGCATTCGTTCGTTTTACATCGATCCCTTTTAAAATCGATTATGATGGTAAGAGAAAATTATATATACGAAACAACATCAAAAGCAACCCGATATATATTTTTAATAAAATAAAGGGCTGAAAAGGTAAAAAATAAATTCAGATACTGTGTATATCCATAATGGCATAGCCTATCTGTATTACCTAGCGAACATGTTCATTATATTAGCTCCATACGAAAATTTTATACAGAAATAACAAGAGAAAATACTTATAATAGAAATAGAATTCTTAAAAACACAACTAATACATCCAGTATATCGCGTGAAACACGATCTTATAAAATTTGTAACATGATGATTTAATAGAAATTAGAAAGGAGATATAATTAATAAAAACAAAAATGAACAACTTATTGAAATTAATTATGCATTAATATTAATTAATTATTATTACGAAAAAAAAACAAACAATTTTTCTAGTCTAGGTAACTTTATTTCAGGCACGTTAAATTGGAAAATAATTAAATAAATGAAGTTATGAACAACGAATTATATAGTGTTGTTGATTCACTGAGATACATTCCACAAATATATATATTGTATTTTGCGGTAGAACTTCTGCCCGCGATCATCTATACTGCAACTGAATCTAGTATCACCAGAATCACAATAACGACCATGACATGGATGAACCAGTAGACTTGCGTGATTTTAATCTTCTTTGGTTTTAAGTGTATTTTATTTTCTTATTAGAGTTTTCGTAATACTAAATGGTTTTTTAAAATGAAAAAAAAAAAAAACGCCATGCCATCTATAATATGATTGGTAAAGCTGCAAACTATATATATTATTTCTTTTTCATTGAGTAGAGAATGCAATTTAAAATGGCAGAAGGGAAAAGTAAAACAATATGTTGAGTTTATTGTGATCCCTAGTAGGAAATTAGATTTGCAGCCATAGCTGGGAGTTGAAGCTTTTCGTTAGTGAGTTATTTTATTAATATATCATTGACTTAGAAGACGTATGGAAAATAACTGAAGAACGGTATTAAAGGGAAACAATGGTTTGGCGTCAAGTTGGCGAACACCACAATCAATGTCATCATCGATTTAATTTGATCCTGATCCAGCAAATTGTACCTCAGGGAGTTGTGGGATAGGCGCGAAGAAACTTTGTGATTAGTGTGACCTGGACCTTTCCAGCTGTGGGGAAAGGAGTTTCAGCACCTTTAGCTTTCTTTTTTAATGATGTCTCAATTCAATGTGTATACCAATACATCAAGGTGTTAATTGTGGAGAGAGTTAATTATTCCTTGGCCTTTCTTAAAGGCGACTTGATTGATACTTTCAGAAAATGGATGAAAAAAAAACACAAAAAATCAACATACCTTAAACGCGTGGAAACAACAATAAACTAATGTAATCAATAGTGAGCGGAAACTTTTTCTGCTTATTCTGTATAAGTAGAATTCAAAAAATGCCGTTAACTTTCCAAATGTACATGGGATTTTCATGAAATTTGATATTATTATTATTATGTGATATTATATCTGATATTCTGATAAGAACTTTCAAAAACGCATATATTTTATTAATATTTTTATTGAAACACATTCCACAAATTAGTGAGCGGAGACTTTTTCTACCTAGAGTATGTGAGCATTAAACATTTCCGAAGAACTGATGCCCGTCAGCCATCGAAAATTGCACGTTATAACAAAAAGGAAAAGTTTTATGTAGAAATTGATTTTCCGCAGATTAAACGTGAGTATAACGCATTGGAGGAAATGATTTAATGGACTCACATATGGGTCGCATGGGACTCTGCATCAAAACACCTGCATCAGACAACCAGAATATTTCACTATCTCCTCGGCGTGGCTATAACGAATGCGTTCATATTATCTAGATGTCTCAACACAGAAATAAATTTAACCGCTGATAACAAGATAAAAAATAGGACAACAGATGAATTTGACTGTGGTATTGTGAGAGCTCTGTTGAGATCTTCAGTTGAGAAATCGGTTGGATGCCTATTATCAGTTGCACTTCCAGTGGCACGTTAGAGATTTGACCAATTGGGTAATTTTCCTGAACGAGAAACAAAAAATCCTGTAATTTGTGCAAAAAATAGGAAACGCAAACTTTCTGCACGAAATGCGACATGAATTTATATTTCTATAAAGCGAAAAATTATTAGCGTTCAACTTTTTACGAAATTGGGTTCAACCTTGCATGCACATATATTTAAAACTTAATACATATTACTTAAATACTCGTCTTGCAGGGTTATTGCACGCTTAGTAGTTTCGAGTATAACATATATATGTATATATGTATATCCTACACGAGCTAAAAAGTCTTTAGCGTAACGGAGAGATCATCAAAAAAGAAATCTCTATCCTTGTCCTAGAGCACCAAAACAAATTGCAAAAGAGTACACTATAAAATGACGCTATATCTTCTTTTTTCTTATTTCCTGATGGAAAAGAGACCGTTGATTGGCAAATCAATGTTATGACAAATCTGTTCCAGTATGTATGTTCCAGTATGTATGTTGGATGACCGTAATATGAAATTGAGTGAGTTAGTTCTGGTATCTTAAAAGGATGTGTGGTCATATCATTTACGGATTTTTAAGAATGAAAGAGTTTGCGAGCATTGCGTGTATTTTATAAACAGCAAAGCTAATAAGAGCAAGTTCCTACGATTTCTGCCAATGGATGAAACATCATGATACATCAATACGCAGCTGAGAAAAATCGGCAGTCCGCTGAGTGTTGATGTGGAGATCAAATTTGGGCCAAAGACTTCCCAGCCCCGTGTAGAATCAACGTAGCATCTATATCCAGCAAAGGTCAAACCGGATGTTCAGCATATCTTTGTAAGGTCAGAAAGGTAATCTCTCCTTAGGTAATCAATATCAGAAGGTAATACGATCGACTGGTCTCAGAGAGGGGCTGTTCATTTGTAAATGGAATACACTTAAATTTATTTAATTTTTATTTTCAAATTTACCAAGCCAAGCTTTGATTATCAAATGAATAGAATCATTCATTCAACAAGCTTTCCCACTTTAAAGTTTTGCTTTTCCGTCGATATGGAAAAAATTCAGACGTCAAGAGAATATACCCTCTGGTATAAGGAGCTAAAATTATTATTCTTTGTGAAGCCTTTGTTATTATTGACTTTGCCTATTTAAAGCCAGCATTCAAATAAATTACCAAACATTTTATATGTACTTTCGCCTTAATCGTTTTCTACAGGTTTATTGCAAAATATTTTCACACATACATATTTCTATGAAACTTTTAGAATAGCATCTCCCGAATTTGTATTTAAAGTTAATAAATTTATCAAGTTTAATTGTAATGTAGTATCGATTTATATTGAATTTTACACTAATACTATGCACTTTTCACACATACATACTTTTCATATTATATTTTGCAAGCGAATAAAAACAGCAAAGATACCGGATGCAGGAAACAAATACCGAGTAAAAATATAAGATAAAGCAATTTTTCCAGTTCAATAAAAGAAAACTGTTTTATGGATTTTAATTATATTTTATTGAATTGCTAAATATTATATGAAATTAATTGCAAGCCGAAAAAAATGTGCAGTACTCTGTTTCAAAAGTAACAGTAATAATATCCGTTAAAGAAAATTATGTGCTAAGGACGGAGTTATATCCTCTATGATATAATTAGTTTTTCGCTGAAAACTCCTTTTTGTATCGGAGGCCATCGGCCAAGCTTTAAAAAAATAACCCTTGTCTGACCAACGCCAGGATGTCCTTAGTTCTTTCTCGCAGAACTCCTTTCTGCATTGACAACCATCCGCTGCGCTTTAAAAAAAAACCCTGGTCGATCCAACACTGGGGTGTTCTTAGTTCTGAATATTTTGCATTACCCATAACATCCAGTATTTGCGGAATAATCCTTCTTCTTTATTAATTTTTATTCTTTTGCAAAATATGTAGATATGATAACATTTATTATTTATTAGTATGCAACCCTTTTGTTATTGTATGAATTCATTATACACTATAATTCATTATAAATTGAAAACTTACGTACTTAAATTTGTTAAATTTATTAACTTTAAATGCAAATAAAGGGAGGCTATTCAAATCCCAAACACATTGCTTCATGCAATTATTTTAAACTGTCGATAAAAGTTTAGTTTAACAATATTCACACATCACAACACATTAGTTCTGGTAAATTTGTTAACAACAAAAATTCCTTGATTAGTTTTCGTCCAAACCAAGTTATTACATTATTACATTATATTTATTAGAAAGCATCGTTTTCAAAATGTATTTAACGAAGTTGCCATGCGTAATGTTTATTTTGTTGTGCCGTTGTACAGTAGTTAATGGTCACCAGACATAATAAATATATTCGTTTTTTATTTTGTTGCACATTTACTTAATTACAAACGTGTTATTTTTAGTAAGAAAAACAGGGGGAACTTTTTGAACATTCTTAAAAAAAGCAACAAATATATTTGTACAACAAAATGTATATTAACATATTAAGAAAACAAAAACAGATGTGAAGTTTTAAAGCATTAACAATGAAACTTTAAAAAATATTCAGCTACCTGCGAAATATCAAACTAACCTTGCTAAATCATGCTATATGTGTATATATATATAGGTTTCCAATTATTATTTATTTCAATAATCTTTATTTCAGAGTATAGGGCATTTTAGTGAAACGGAGAGGAAAATAATAGTTTTAGCTTTTTTATTCATGTACAATATACACAGAATTTTTGAAATAACAGTAAATATCACTTTATAAAAAAACTAGATGTATCCTTACCCAATGTATAGAGAATTCCTCTTTAAAAAATTTAGCGAACTTTCCCAAACAAAAAACCATCCGGTATTTTTTTTGAATTGAAAACCAATTTTCAATTTATTTCAAAATAAGATTACCGCCAAATTCAGCACGACATTAAGAAGGAATTACAAGCATATTTGGTGTCATAATCACTTGTTCTATAGTTCATAGTCTTGTTTAGTTTCGTCTCATTACTACGTTTTACTTTCTGTCCGAAATATTTATATTAAAATCATTTTAACGCAAATCACTTAAATGTGGTTTAAATATTCTATCAGCTGAGTATGCGTCTAAGGCAGCTATGCCCAACGTCAACGTTACAATTTGGCGTATGTATTGGACTGCTGCCTTGGCAGACAGTAGGTTATAAAATTATTTTGTAATTTTCATGAGAAAAGAGTTAGCTGGTTTATATATGTATCTGTTTCGAATGCAAAAATAGCAGTAGAATGCAAACAGAAATTACTTATCACAAAATTCAGTTTTAGGCTTCGTTTTTAATAATAGAAATATATTTTTTAAGTTTTATTTTTTCGTAATACTATAGGTGAATCCATCTTAAAGTTATTTAATACAAAAAATTTTAAAAGTCAAAACATAAATGTTAAAAAACAACAAAATGTGTATTAACTCAAATATTTTTCTATATACTAATTCTATTCGAAATGTTAACACAAGTCGAAAAGCGAGGAAAGACAACTTAACTACCAGAACAAATACTTTTTTCGACGACATGATAAAACTTACACATTTTTCCTATGAATGAAGAGATTATTCTCTGCACATAAATGGGAAGTAAATTGAGAAAAATATCATTCAATTAGTTTGACGAACATCACCTGTCATAAAGGAATATCACCTAAAAATTTTCTGAAATGTTCTCATCTATACTTAGAGCAGTTTATAAAATAATTAACTGTGCCGAGAAAGAAAAACCCTTGGAATTAAAGCACTCAATAGGCAGACCACCAAGGCTTATAAAATCAAAAATACTTATCAGGAATAATACAATTACAAGGAATTACAATAATCCTGAAACAAGTTTAGAACAGTTGAAATCAGTCGACAAATGTGGAAAGACAAAGTCACGAGACTGACAGAAGTGTTCTAAAAATTCATCGAAAATTGTCAAGAAGAAACCTTTGCTCTCAGCACTGAATATTGAAAGGCGTTTTCTTGTCAACAAGACGGCAGAGTATTGGTACGATGTTATTCTTTGTCACTAGACTAAAATTATGACATTCAACCACGGTGGACCAACCGAGGTTTGGAGAAAATCCATTTCTGCTCTGCAACAAAAGAATATTATACCAACAGTAAAGTTTCGCAATCTTTCTGTTATGTATTGGGAGTCTGCCTCTGAGGGCATTGATGAGTTGCGTATTTTCAAAGATGCAATGACGAAGGAATATTACATAGACATTTCAAAAAGTGAATTGATCAGAAGCGCGACTAAATTTGGTTAGGTTTATCCCTATGATTTAGGTTAAGACAACTTAACTACCAACTGAACAATGACCCAACTTTTGTTGTGTAAGACATTGAAAATTTATGGTCATTTTTGGAAAAGAAAGTAATCAATGGAGAGAGAACCAGAATACCTCTAGTTTACAATTTGGAAAACTTAATTCACTCAATGACACGTTGTCTACGTGTGCATAAATGCAAAGGGGTGACATACTCAATCTTAAGTTAAAATTAGCTGTTTGTAGATGGTTATAGCTATATTTAAAAAATATTTTTGAATTTTGCAAATGCTAAAAAAATATTTGAGTTATGTACACTTTGTGGTTTTTTTATACTCTCGCAACATGTTGCAACAGAGTATATTAGTTTTGTTCATATAACGGTTGTTTCTAACACAAAACTAATGGAGGTAGATATAGAGTTACATATGATTTGAATTCTGAGTGAATGTCTATCCGTCCGTCCGTTCGTGCAAGCGATAACTTGAGTAAAAATTAATATATCTAGATGAAAGTACACATGTTCTTTATCCATAAGAAAGTTAGTATTGCAGATGGGCGTAGTCGTACTCCTACCACGCACACAAAATGCCGCTAATCGAAAACCTATAAAGTGCTATAACTAAGCAACAAATTAAGATATAAAGGTGTTATTTGATACAGAGGATCGCAGAAGGGTGGGTCAACTTTAAGTAGCAAAATCTGTAAAAGTGGACATGGGCCCACCCCCCAATAGATTTAGTGCACATATCTCACGAACCGTTAAAGGTGTATCATTCAAACTTGCTCAGAACACGTCTTTCTACCTATTCATACAGTGGAAAAATAAGTGAAATCGGACAATAACCACGCCCCGCTTCCCATACAAAGGTTATGTCGAAAACTACTACAAGAGCGTTAATTCGCTGAAGAAATACGTCAGAAACATTAAATCTTACAGTAAATATGGAACGAAATGAATTCGTATAAAATTAGGAAGATAGATGTGGCACCGCCCACTTTTAAGTGAACTCAAATATCTCAAGAACGCCTTAACCAATTTCAACAAAATTTGGTATATGGCAATATATTTGCATTTGCGTCACTTTGTGAAAATGAAATTTGGAAAATCACAACCACGCCTACTTCTCATATAACGCCATTTTAAATTTCGTCTGATTCCTGCACTTTAAGGTATATAAATCAAGTATAATTTAAGATATTGCAATGAAACTTTTCACGAATAGTACGTTTAAAATATGTCTTCTTATGCATAAAAATTGATGAGATCGGATTATAACTTTCCAAACCACCAGATACCAAATATATGAACCTCAGTACCTCTGACTTTTTACCGAAAATATCGGTAAATCTGTAAGATATCGTAATGAAAATTCGGGTATTCTCTTTCCACGATAATAATGTACTTTTATGTCAAAAATGCGGAAAATCGGGTAAATATTTCTCCTAGCCCCCATTTACCTAATATACAGATTTTCAACCTTCCGTTAGACTATACCACATGTAACGGTAAATGCATGAGATATCGTAATGAAATTGGAGGATTATCTTTCCACAACAACAATGTGCTCTTGTGTCAAAAAGGTGGAAAATCAGGTAAATACTTCCCCTAGTCACCATATACTTAATATACGGATTTTCAAAGTTCCGATAGACTTTAAATCATAGTAACGGTAAATCTGTAAGATATCGCAATGAAATAGGAGGATTATCTTTCCATGATAATAATGCGCTCTGATAATAAAAATGGTGAAAATCGGGTAAATATTACCCCCAGCCCCCATATACCTACTAGACGGATTTTCAAAGTTCCGGTTATATTGGATTTTCAACCTTTCCTTAGACTTTATATTTCGGCCAATATATGAGCTATCCCTGTGAAATTCAGAGAGCGCCTCTTTCTGATAACAGTGTGTCAGTTGAATTTTGAATTCTTCCGAAAAATTTTTGATATAAAGTTTGGCCAGCACTTAAAAGCATTTCCTCTTCTTGGATACTGGCATATTCCGAGAGTATAAAATGTTCGGTTACACCCGAACTTAGCCCTTCCTTACTTATTAAGTTTATTTTTTATTTTTGAAAAATGTGTGCCGTAAATAGATTTAAGATACTTTCACCTATAGTATTATGAAAAAAGAAAACTGAAAAAAAAGTTGTTAAAATCTGAAAAACTTAAAACTGAATTTTCGTGTTGCTTTCATTTTACGAACAATTAATTAACCAACTGTATGCATTTCTTCAATAATTTCCATTTAAAACATAATTAGAAAGAATAGATTTCTCGTACATTGTTAAATATATTGTTGTGTAGGAGTATACATATATACTGCTGTGATTGGTTCTCGCATGAAACCGACTGCTGAACGATATGTTGTGTACATGTAAAACGCACTTGTAAAAGCAGAGAAGTGCGCTCCGCTGGCGAACTCTGGGCATGGCCTACGGTCGAAAATACATTTGCGACAGAATTCAATTTGAATATAAAAAAAAAAAAACCCTTCGAAAATATTTTCGCATCATGAACACATTTCGGGTAGCCCTATACGTAATCGGAGTTCACAGATTATTTGAATTTACACAGAGTATTGGGAAAAAATTTTGAGGCAATCAATACATCCAACACATTCAGGCAGTTAAGGTTTTTTGATGCAATTGCAGTATAAAAACTTTTGACTTCAAATTAAGAATCGATATTACATATATAGTTAATCGATAAAGCACGATTTTAAATTAAGTATCAATTGAAATTTGTGCAGCATTATAAGAATTTGAAAATATTTTGAATTAAATTTAAAAGATAATTAAATTCCTTCTGGTACACTCGCATTATTTGATAAATTCTTTTTACGTCAAAATTTTCTAACACATTCATCTCCTACTGGTTTGATTTAGGAAGTACTAAGTGAACACCGCGGCGATTATGCTTTAGTATAAACAATTCAGTCTAAAGCTTTCATCGTTTAAATAGAATACATTCAACAAATTTTGGACACTTTCCAATATGGTTATGGCTTGAACGTGTTTCGCAAAATGTAGCTATTAACTTCGCGTTTTTTTGACGTTTTAGTTTCAGTATTGGTATTTGTTTCTATGTCGGAAAAGCTGATAGTACAACCAGATAGATAAATAGTACGCCTTATGAACTCCCTAAGTATATTCATCACGTAAGTGCTATGGGAAGGCACATACTGATATCATTAATTTTTAATATCGGATGACGTAATGCTGATTTTATATAATATAACCAAAATTAAATATATTGTATAGGAGAGAAATCATTACATTAGTGATTAGGGGGCTACACTAAGGTCTGGACCGATTTCCCTCATATTTAGCACTAAACTATATTGTGACCCAGAAAACATATACAATTTATTTCATAAAAATATCCAACATATTGGCCAATATATAAGGTTTAAAGTCAACTGGATGTTTGGAAATTCTTGTATTAGGTTTATGGGGCATAGGGAAATTATTGTCCCGATGTTTCCCCATTTTTGACAGAAGGCATATTATTATTAGGAACCAACATTTTCGGTAAAAAGACAGTCATAGGTCTCCATATTCGGTATTTGGGGGCTTGAAAGTTAATATTCGATTTCAACCATTTTTAGAAAAAATGTGCCACACCTTGAATACGCTACTTCTGCAGTTTTATTCCAATATCTTCATTGGTGCTTAAAATGAAAGAATCAGATGAAATGTAAATTTGTTATGTTGGAAGGAAGCCTGGTTGTAGCCCGATATCGCCCATTTTCAAACCGTACCTTGGGGTATGCTGAGATTTGGCATTTCACCTAAAAGTGGGTGGTGTCACGCTCGTGGTCTATTTCTTATATCCATTCACGTGCACTGCTTCCGTACCATATTTACTGTAAAATATAATTCTTTGGACCTTTTTCTTCTAGGCGTGCGTCATTAGTATCATATTTCACCCATTTTCACTCTGTATGACGAAGTAATACAGTTTGGTTTGTTTATATTTCGAAGCATGATAGTCACCGAATAAATAGCTTTAAATTTTGCGGTGGTAACCCAGGCATGTTCAAGAAGTTTAAAAAATTCAGTAGGATAGTTGGTGGTTTCGTCCCCGCTTGTTACATAATCAATTGATTTGAATAAATGCCGTGTACAAACTGTTTGTTTCTGAATTACAATATTTAAATCATCTACATCTGTATTCTTAGCCGCTAAAATTACTCATCTTTCAACATTTTTTCCAATTTACACCCTATATACCGACAGACAACGCCATTTGAATGTCCAGAATTAGATTACTTACTTTTTTCATGTGAATATCTTTGTATTTGGATAGATTTCTAGATTAATTTTAAATGAATATTTTAATGATTATTCTGCGGCATAGACGAATTTAACAAATAAGAAATCATCAAAATAGGTCCAGTCGTTCTTGAGTTATAAACAGTTAGCTACCAGACTTTGTCTTATATATAAAGATATTGCCTAAGGTTATATCTGCTCCGGATTTTTTGAGTGGGATATAATTGAGTGTACAGATACACAAGCACATGATTCAGTCACCAAGGGTTCCACATCGTTAACCGGCATTATCGCTCCTTCGAGAAAGACCGTCCGCTTACCGAAATTCCATGCAGCTTTCATTGTACATAGATTTCCGTAGTCGAAGTGTATAATTTTATAATGTAGTAAATATATATGATATTCATGAAAAGTTGGTCTATTTTCTCATTGCGCCTCAAGGGCTATTGTATGGTATATTGGTAATAGTTCTGAAACACATCTTAAAACGAACTCTTACCGCTGTATGATTCAAAGCTAGCACCAGTTGTGCCCCAATAATCGATTCTGCAATATTACCAAACAGTACTACAGTTCTATTGTACGCTTCTGCAAGTTTCAGAATCGAAGTAATGTTCCATGACGTAGTCAAGATCTTGCTAAATTATCCATATAGACTCTTATTGTCCCTCATTTGAATTGTTTTTATAAGCGACAAAGAATTGCTTACATATTTGAATTTGAATTGAATTTCATTGTATACATATACGCCTTAGGATCGTGTATATAACCTAACAACGGAGCATTAACACGCACTTTCAACTCCTGAATTGAGGCTTGCGAATTTGGTTGGTGGTTTTTCTTGAAATATATATTCTAATATAAGTCGACGAAGTACTTACTATGCAATAGTTACGTGAAAAACCCACCAGCTAAATCTGGTTTATTGATATGGACAATATTCAGTAAATACAGACTAACACTGCGCATACTGAAAAAACCATCGATACTGTATAGGTCAGTGCGGCCCAAACTTACCGAATCGCGCCATTCTCACCCGAATAATTATGCTCAAACTATCTTGATTCTCAATATCCGGTAACATTCAAACGAATTGTTTGTTTCTTGCTTGCCTGTGGTCCTCCGCTTTGTCATCATGTGCTGCTTTCGCTTTCGCTGAAATATTTTCTAACTATTCGATAAGTTCGACTATTATATATTCGTATATTAAAAAAGAAACAAATAGGGAATAGATTACCAACATTACATATTCTCACAATTTCTACAAATTAAAGACGAGAGAAATATTTGAAAATGTCTTAATAACTTTATTGTCTACAAATGTTGTAGGCAAAATTGTCTAGTTTTAAATCACATATATACGGTACAAACTCAATACACTGGGTATATGTATGTTGGTACAAGGGCTGGACCAAGCTCGTTTATTTTTAACCTCAAACTAAAGCATACTTAAGAAAAACTTTCCATTTAGTTTCATTAAGATATTTTACACTTAGAGGCATATTTTCGGTAAAGTATGGATGGATAGGATACGGAGGTCCTCATATTCGGTATATGGAGGATAGAAAAGATATGGACCCATTCCGAATATTCTTAAATGAGAATACCCACATGTTAAATGCACTATTTGTTCTATATTTTAATATCTGATGGAATTCGGAAATTTGTTATACGGAAGGTAGACGTGTTGGAAGACCGATTTAAAATATTACAACCAAATTTTCACAACAATTAAGTAGTTCCTGCGATATAAACTTTCGTTTCAAAGTGGACGGGGTGAACCTATTATTCAAATTCCGAACTCACCCACATTTATTATACATTTCACTGTACATCCATATTTTAACAACTTTGAATTTAGCTATGGAGAGTAGACGTGGTTTTATCCGTTTTCACCTACTTTTACGTGGCATGAAAGAAGCATAGTTTAGTTATTAGTAAAATAAGAACGTTAAATGTTTTATGAAGATAATGGGCTGCGCTCAAAATCTAACTACCATACACATGCCGCTATCTACTGCGATCTTTCATTCCACATTCACTTAACTGGTGACTGAGTTCTTTATTTATTTATTTTTTATTAAGCAGGAAGTTTCTGAGTTTGCAGTATTCCGATCGCACTAATTTGCAATACCAAACCTACCCAGAGGTTGTGCCACGTGTTAACACTTAAACACATAGTCGGACTGTTAGATTAAATCAGTTCGCCTCGTCATACTGATCTTTTTCATATATATAGTTCATATATATAGAGTTCAGTTCTAGGTGTTAGAAATAATATTGGATTGAACAAAATTTCTATACTATGTACAACATTCTGCGAAAATATAAAAAAATTCGAGAAAATATTAATTCATTCACCTAAATGAGCGAAAGAGAAATTATTAAAAATTTTGACAAAACGCTAAATAATTTAAAATACGTGGAAGTTAAATTTCATAAAGTACATCTGATCCAAGATAATTATCCACGTTAAGGTAATTGAGGATGACTTACCGCTAAACTTTTAACAGATCCTGTTGCACGCCGTTCCGAGTAAACTTGTTTAAGCTGCTCCATTCCAGTAGCAGCGATAAATATAACAAACGGCATCAACTGCTGACTGTTATGAAGAAATTTTAAGGTGCTCGGAGCACAATCTAATATGCACATCCGACCTAAGATAATTCAAATTTAAAATCCATGCTGAACACCAAAAAATAAATAAAATACATGATCTTACCACTCTCGATCACTTCATTCACAGAGTTCAAATGTAAACCATATAAATGTCCATTGTAACTACCGTATTCAAGAAATTCATTACGCTTTATTTGCTCTTCCATTTTTTCACGATTAGTAAAATAGTAGCTGACTCCATTTTCTTCAAGTGGTCGTTTAGATCTAGTTGTATCTAAAAAAAGCGTATTTTTTGATTGATTCTTGTATTTGTTTATTATCTCATACGGGGTACAACGGTTCCAAAGCGTTCCGGATCACTATTGATAAGACGATTTTTCAGGGTGCGCCTGCCAACTCCGGGAACGCCAATTAAGACCAGAGTTTTCCTTCGAAATGGTGGCATCCTTGTTACCTCCTCATATAATAACAAATCAGCTTTGTCAAATTCACAATTTGCTTTAGATTTGTACATGGTTATTTTCTTACGCTTTGAGACCTTTTGTTTAAAAAGCACGACAGTGTTTATAAAAATATTAAAGATATAAAACTAACTGACCCTTGTTCCGCATATGCCTATCTTATGAGCGAAATCTGCTTCAGGTAGAACAAATGCTTTGCGTCTCTCTTCCAATTCTTGTGAAGGTATTAGACCGATTCGCTCAGATTGATCATTAAAACTTTTCGCTTGCCACCAATTTGGATCTTTTACACTCAATATCTGCTTTAATATCTAGTATTTAGATTCCCCCAAATTATTTAATATATACAAACCTGTAAAATGTCACCCGAATTAAAAGCCAATCCAATATCCTTGCATGGTAACAATGAGTCTTCAAAAGGGTTATAGTCGAATAAGGCTCGCATAAAGCACTGAAAACATAAATTTTGTGAAAAAATAATTAATAAATTTAAAAATACCTTTAGATGTAGAATCTAAAGGAGTTTAAAGCTGACTTAATAAATTAACATTATAATTCACCTATTTATTTAAGCTTGGCAACACTTGGAATGGTTAGTGGCTTAAGATTTTATCTTAAAATGTAATTAATAAATTCAGGTACAGAATTGGCATGCATGGGTGGAAAATTATTTTTATCCCTCCAAGTTTTTGTTTTGATTTGGTTATTTAGGCTGTCTTCGGTCATGTCAAATGCAATGCAATCGTGCAATGCAATGCAATGATGGATTTGAAACCGCATTTATGAAAATATTTGCTTTTCACTTTATTGTTTAACATATCCAAATATCATCGAATTTTATTTGATAAAAGAAGTGAACACTTTGGAAATACAAGCTTTATTTTATTATCAGATTTCTGAGGATTAAAATAAAAAAAATCACTACGGGTAAGAAAAAGCTCTTATTTGAATCCCGGCTCTAAAAAGAATCTTACTTTGTTTCTTAGATGGGAGGAAGGAAATAATTACTTATGTATTAAATACTTTGAGAAAATACTTTACATATAACTGATTCTCTGAAACGTTTCCTGTTAACTTAACAGTCGGTGTTATCCTGATACGCCTAAATATGATCTAAGTTCTTTTAAATTTCATGGAATAAGGAATAGGTTTTTGAGATTCGCTTTTAATCTTCCTTAATTCGCTACATATTTAAAAACTTTATTTTTGATTTCTGTTATGCAAATACACATTTCTTCACTTGAATTTTAATGCAGATTTCTTCTTAAGTTTTATGTACTGGGCGACCGAATTTAATTTCCATACAAATGTGAATCCATTTTCTTACTTTCGATTATAATAAGGATTTAGGATTAAAAAGAGATTTCGCAAACTCCCGCCATTTGTAAGAAAAAAAACATTTGGAAACATTTCCAGATTCCTGTAAAGTTTTATAACAAACAAGTAAAGAAAGGTTGAGTTCGGGTGTAACCAAAGATTTTATACTCCCGCAATTTGCAAGCATCAAAGAAGAGGAAATATTTTCAGGTGTTGGGAAAACTTTATATTAAACAATGTGGCGTAACTTTTGCTTTGGGTTATATAAAATAAAGTCAATTTAACTAAGGCTAATCTATGCATATTCATAATATTAGCGCTGCGGCTAGGTATGACAGCTATTATTTTTATTACGGAATGACACAATATTATTCGAAATATTCTTATTCAATTTTGTTGAGACATCTATTGAGATAATTAAGATATAAACTTAACCAAAGAGACGAAATTTAATATGGTAAGTAAATCAAAAAGAAGTATATCAGAAGTAGTATTGTGTATATTGTGCAATTAATAATCTATAGGCCATGTATCATGTAAAGACTAAGGTCTATACCGATTTCATTTATATTCAGTCCTAAATATATATTATGATTAAGAAAACACTTAAATTCTTTAAAATATCGGAAATAACTACATCGGGTAATTCAGGCTAAGAGAAAGTATGAGCAGATAACATTTACTTTTGGCATTCAACTAAAGTATACTCGGGAATATATTTCCAACCAATTTTATTAAGATAACTAACAAATTTCACCGCCATATTCGGCATAGAGTCCACTAGAATAACGATAACTGTTTTGTGCAGTTTGTGGGGTAGTTCATAGATCGCTTTAACTTTTGCCACCAAACTATATATTACTACTATATATTTACAAACTAACTATATATTTTATATATTACCAATTTTGGTAAGACATTTTACATATTGACCGAAATAAACGATATAAAGTCAACAGGGATTTTTAAAATTCGCATATTGGTTATATGGGGGCTAGAGGAAGTACCGGTCCGAAATTAAAAATTTTTGGCATCAGGACACATTATTGTAAGGAAAAAACGTCATCTGAATTTTATTAAGATATCTCGTAGATTGATCGATATACACAGTATAAAGTCCATCGGGAGTTCGAAATTTCGTACATTAGGTATATGTAAACTAAGGAAAGTATTTACCCGATTTTACCCATTTTTGACATAAGGACACATTATTACCAGAGAAAGATGCTCTCTGAATTTCATTAATATAGCTAACAGATTGACTGATATTTTCGGTAAAAAGTCAGCCATAGGCATTGAGCTCTATTCCGATATCTTAATTGGTGCTTGAGTCATATGCTGTAGAGTGAAAAAATCAAATGAAATTTTTAATTGTATTATATGGGAATTGCTTGTGTTCCAGTTTTAATTTTTATCTGAAATTTTTTTTGACTGAATTCAGTCATTTTCACACCGCAGCATTAGGATTCAAATATACAGTTTTGTACCAAATTTGACTGAAATAACTCAAGGCGTTTCTGAGATATGGGATACCCATTGCCCAATTTTTACGATTTCTTTGAAAACCCTAAGTAATATTTTGGCTGTGAAATTAAATACTTCTGTCGTGTTTCTTCAGGGAGTTAACGTACCTTTAGATTTTTTTCACTTTAGGGATTTCGCTAATTTTCCCAGTGTATGGAAGTCAGAAAGGCTTGTTCCGACCAGGTTTGGTTGATATAGAAAATATATTGATATAAAATCGTTGATATAAAAAATATAAATTTTTTGTGAAATATGTACATTAAACCTTTTACGGGCGGGGTCATGTCCACTTTCAAAAATTTTCAGCCCACAGATGCCCCCTCTATTGTGATTCCTTGTAGAAAAATACCAATTTGTATCTTAATTTGTTCCTTAGCTATAACACTTTATAGGTTTTCACTTAACGGTATTTTCGGGCGTGGGGGTTGTCCGATTAAGCCCATCTGCAATAAAAACCTTCATATGTACCAAATTTCATTATGATATCTTAGTTTTACTCAAGTTATCGAATGGACGGACGGACGGACAGACAATTACCCGGAATTGTCCCATCATCCTGATCGTTTTGATATATATGACGCGGTATCAATCTTGATTAGTTTCAGGTCTTACAAACAACTAGGTACTAGGTGAACAAAACTTGCGAGAGTATAAAAATGTTGCTCACGTTTTCAACATTGTTATTAAAAAATTTTTAATCGTCGCCATCCATACTTAACTTATCTTTATTATTATTAAAATATATTGTATCCCGAATATTTATATTAAAATCAACTTTCATAAATCACTATATTCATCACATTAGTGCAGGGGGAAAGAACATACCAATACCACAAATTTTTGTGGTATTTGTACAACATTCACACCGATATAAGCCTTGTAAAGTCAACCAAAAGGACGAAATTCATTATATTGGGTATATAAGGAAAAGGAGTACGAATAAACTGATGTCATCCACTTTCGCCATCAAGTGAGTCTGAATCAAATGTGCAGGAATGAGAATTAAAAGCATGACTTATGCTACAGAATGGTTGGTTTAGTTCAAGATTTTATCTAATACTTTATTGTATAATCATTTATTAAATAAAATTTTAAAACTTACTTTTAATCTAAATTGCCTGGATAAGCGAGCCGGGATATTAGATTTAACTTCAGACAAGAGAAAAGAACTACGAACTGATTCATTCAGAGTTTTACTAAGAATATTAGGCCAAGCATTTCCCTAGTGTATGGAGAAAGAATTAACCTAGAATCTCGTCGTAAATGCCATAAGCCAAAAAGTAGACTCTGTTTTTGAACGGACTCTAACTAATCAGAATGTATTTGGTAAATGGGTTCCACAATATAGAGCCATATTCCAATAAGGCCTGATCAAAATTGTAGGAGTTTCAGTAACATACGGATCTTAAAATTCTTTAGAACATCGTTTAACAAAAGTAAGAGCGTCTTTAGCATTCAAAAGCATTGTATTAACATGAAGATTAATTTTAAGGTTAGGGTCCGTAATAACTACCAAATCAAAAAAAAAACTGCTTGCTCTAGACTATAGTTTTATATTACATAGGGCGAGAGCTTTATGGGAAAGGCACATCGTCTCGCATTTTTTAAGATTAAGTGGCATATCAGTTCTATCACACCAAGCAACCAAATTGTTTAAGTCTACTTGTATTAGACATCTTTCATCAACTGTATAGTATATGATTTAAAAAACTTCACATCCTGGCGTATAATAAAAATTTTCGTTTTGTTACCGAAGAAATATCAATAAATAACAAGAACGGAATCGGATCAAGACCTTGTGAAACAACTGAAGAGACATATTGAAGGAAATATAGCTTGTTTAAATAGAAAATTACATATCCTTGTCAAGGTACAAATACACAATGAATATTTGAATGAAGTAAGATGTCTTCTTCTGAAGTAGTGATCCATTAATTAAAGTAATCGGACAGAACTTATACCGTTTGGGGAAATTTTTTCGGAGAATTAGTACAGTAATTTGATTTATTATATATATTATACAATGTTATTATTTACCTTTTTACGACATATAATTATTGTAACATTTTTCTGTTTAGATCCGAATAATGTCGACGCAATACTGAATATTCTGAATAGTTGACGAGTTCACCAGTTTTTTAAAAAGTTTATAGCATAAGTCTTTCTCTTTTTAATTTGTACAACACAAAGACAAGAGGTACGCCGAATTACGAAAAACTTTGAAGCATTTTCAACGTACACAAAATCTAAGAACATACCGAATTTGTTCAGAATTAAATAAATTTGGTTAAGTCTCAACCCAGACTATTTTTTTAAAAACTCGTTAAAGTATAACCGAGTGCAAAAAGGTATAATGTAATAATCAATAGTTTTCCATAAGCCATACGGTACATTGAAATAACCCAGAACAATTATGGAATCAGAATGATTTACCATTGAAGTAACAACATTGAATAATAACTCCGATTGAGGATTTCATAAATTTTTACCGTAAAACCACACAATATCTAAAATCACATTTTCAATTAGGTTAGATCTGAATAGATTCATATTAAACGCTAAATCACGCAATATTAAATTTGTGGTCCAAAAAAAGTTTCAATTTAATTTAACTAAAGTATTTCACATATTACACCACACATTCAGCAACATATAGGCATTAGGTCAATCGGAAGTCAAAAATCACTTTATTGAGACTAGAAAGTCTGGACTTATTTCATTTACTTTTGGTATTAAACTAATATATGCTTTGGAAGATAACAACAACATTGTCATATATTTGGTCACTATATCATACCCTTTTTAGTTGAGTTTATATCACACATTATTTGAATAAATTTTATTGATTTTAATATAAATGGCTCGGACACGAAGCAAAATGTATAATCACAATCACAATTTCCTTAAATAGTAAATGTTAATTTCTTACACAAAACAGCGAGGGCAGGTGAATGTCGACTTAACGCTGTCAAGCTTCACCAAAATCCTTTCTATATTTAAGTAGTAGCGTATTTAAGTAGTGGCTCTGTAATCAGTGGATAATGTGGCCTACTAAAGAAGAAATGCGAGAAATTGATTTGAATTTTTACCAAAAATTTAATATCCCTCGTATCATTGACCGCATTGACGGCAAGAGCGTTAAAGTTTTAGGCACCCAAAGTAATAAGTACTTACGCTACAACAGAAAAGGCTACTATGGTATGAATGGTTTGCTAGTGGGTTAATTAAATTTTCTTGTTTTTCCATTCTGAAATCGATTTTGGTGGTGGTCTCATGCTATTGAGGGAATGATGTAACTTCTTCCAAAATGAGTGCGCTTTCTCCTTGTTTTTTTTGAACAATCCAGTGATCGAACTCAAAGTAGAGTTTCAACGTCAACGATTAATTAAGTAAATCCGTTACAATATATATAATATATATTGTAAGTGCCTGTTTACACGAGAAAGGTTTTGTTGCTCATTTTCGGAACCTTTTCTGTTGGTGTTGCCCATTCTCTTTATACGGGCAACTCGAAACGGACAATTTTCTGCATTACTTTCATATCATTTACTAGTATCCTTCATTTACCGGTACACAAAAATATTTTTCCTTAGATAATTTTTATCATTATTCACCATTTGCTAAAATATTTCTATTGCATTATGCATATTTGTGTACAGTCATGTGAAAAATAATATTGACACCCCATATATAAAAATATTTCAAAACCCTACTGCGCTTTAATACAAAAAAAAAAATTGGTGGAAAACTACTTACTTATTTTCTTACAGTGATGTCGAAAAAGTATAGAACCGTTATCCAAGAAGAAATATTTTGCGTCGTTTCATAATTGTTAATCATTTTATGAAGTGAGTTCAGTTTAGCCTGTGCGAAATAATAGGGACGCGAAAGTTGACTAAATAATTTCTTTGAAATTTTGTGGATTTTAAACATCTATAACCGCTAAAAGCATTAAGTATATGATGAAATTTAATTATGTATTAAACGAACAAGGAAGCATTATAGCTTAGTGATTAAAAATGGAGAGAGGACGGTATTGTAGCGTTCAGCTTCGAGAACAAATAAAACACCTTCACAAAAAGAGATTTCAGACCAAAAAATAGGTGAGACGTTGAAATGCTCAAAGAGAATAGTAGAAAATCCAATAAGATATAAATTACAAAAGGAAAATGCGGACGAAAACTAAAAATGTTACCAACTATTGCAAATAATAAGTGATATTTGTGAAAAAAAAACCCTTGCATCTTCAAAAGACATAAAAGTCGAATTTTCTTTAAATGTTGATACTTCCACCATTCACAAAAGGCTGAATGCAAAATATTTAAAATCGAAAAACCTAGGAAAGTACCTTATCTGTCAAAACAAAATATTTCTAAAATGCTACTTTTCAAGATGTTCAAGAGCATGCCAACTGGCCAGTGGAGAAATGGCGTAATATCCTATGCTCAGATGAGTCTCAATGGAATATGTGTTATCCTGACTGTGGTGCAAAACATGTCCGAAGACCAATTAACGCCACTTTCAAACCACAGTACACAGTTAAAATTATTAAACATGGAGGCGGATCCATCATCATGGTTTGGGGATGCTTTTCCTACCATGGTAGAGGTAAGATATAACGGATTGGGGAGACAATGACAGCAGCTACTTATTGCAATATTTTAAGTGAAGTGATGTTAACTTATGCTGAAGATAATATGCCGCTTCGATAGATGTTCGAGAAAAACAATTACACAAAGCACACATCGAAGCTGGTAAAAAAAAAAAAATGGTTCTCAGATAACAACATTAGCACTTTAAGCTGGCCTGCTAAATCGCCTTATTTAAATCTAATTGAGAACTTGTGGTGGAAGTTGAAAGCAGGTTTGAGGGGTAAAATACCAACTAATAAAAATGCTCTCTGGCCACTGGTAAAGGAAGCATGGAAAGCTATTCCCCAGGCAACATGCCAAAAATTGGTTGACTCCATGTCCCGTAGATGTCGAACCGTAATAATACATAATTATACATAATAAAGGCAAATACAGAAAATACAAAATACTAAATAATTAAAATACTTCAACAATCAAATAGTGTTAAAAAAAAATAATTATAATTAAACTTAAATAGAAATATAATTTTTTGTAAATGTCCCTAGTTTTTCACACGATAAAATGAGATAAACGATTGAAATAATTTTTGCTTTTTCGTTGAGAATAGAATTCGAGGTAATTCAAAATAAAAAACTTACTCAGAAATAAATGAAACTATTCTTTTCGTTTTCTTTCGATTTGTATGAGAAAAGCAATATGTTCCTATTATTTTTCACATGACTCACACATGACCTAAAAACCTTAACTTTATTGCATTTAAATTACATAAAGCCCCAAATATACTGCTTGACATCACAAAGCATTTATAATCATGAATCATTTCGCGCAGGGCACGTTTGCCTTAGCGACACGGCAATGTGCGATATTGTTTCGTTGCTGTCACGAGGATGGCATGCTACAAGACTCTCATTTTTCTCTCAAACACACACAAACAAACCTAATTAAGTTGGTAGCGATGGAGATCAGGAATCTTTGAACAGCTGATATCAAAAAAGGTGAGATGTCAGCAATAAACTCGTTAAAAGTAAGTGACATAAGGAACAACACTGCTTTTGAAGCAAAGGTATTTTGTGGTTTTTACAAAAGCTAAATAGATTAAACTTTGGGCATAAAATAAGTGAAAAACAGTAACTCTAAATTTTATATTGATATTTGCCAAAATTGCTTATTTAATATTTTATATTATATAGCCAAAATTGCAAAAATGCATTTTTTAACTTTCCATGCAAGGAGAAGGTTAGAGACAGGTTAGTCCGAAAGATTAAAAATTTTGAAATATTGTTAATGACATTTTTTTAATTAACATTTTTAATTAATCAATATCATAATAGTAAAAATTTTTATGTAAAAATTTACTTATAAATATTTTATTACCGTTAAAATAGTACTATTTAATAATATGTTATTTAATAATAAAAATACATATTATATTAATATATGTTTGTTATAAAATATTTAAACATACTTAGTTAAAAACAATTTATTAAAATATATAAAACAAACATATAATATATAAACAACATAAATATATAAACAAAATATATAAAAACAAACTTTTATTAAAATATTGATGTAATACTTAGTAGAAATAATTTAAAAGATTTGTAATATTTGGGATGCAAAAGTTTACTTAGAATAGTAGATATTACTTATTACAAATTACAAATTAAATAGGATTGTGGTTGTAAAGTTTAACTCGAATAGTAAATGTCAATTGTAGTAATTTTCAAAAATTACATAGGAATATGGTTGTAAAACTTCAATTAAAAGTGTAGAGGAGTAGATAATTGCTAAAATTTTGGAAAAATAAATAAGATTTTGGATGTAAGTTGTGGGTTTTTTTTTTATTTAAATTTTTAATAGATATTTAATTTGGCTGAGTCGTTTGGGTGTGGGGCAAACCAAAATTAAATATTTGTTTGCTCGTGATCTGCACTTTTCCATAGAAATGAAGTGGGAAAAAAGTTAAGGCTTAATGCTGTTCCGGAATCACATCTACCTATGTCGAACCCAGTTTTGAAGAAAAAAAAGTTTTTAGTCTCAAAGGAAATGAAGATTTTTTACCAAGAGATATTGGGTATGTTTCTGAATCGTTCGACGATTCTAATAATTTAATGCTATTAGCATCTTTGGTTATTCAACTAGCAACTAGGGTTATTCGAGAGAATTAATGGTAGAGAAGTAGGAATTCAAACAAATTTAAGTTTGATATCAAGAGTCCTTAGGGAACAGAAATTGGTGGAGAAAAATCGAGATTTAAAAAATAAATTAGAAGGGAAATTAATTATTTAAAACATCAAATAAAAGATTTAGCAATACAATATAAGAGAATAGAAAATTAATTAAAGGAGAAAGAAGAATTTTTGATGCAATAGGCCACTTTTGTAGTAATTTTCCGAAACCCTTTTTTAGATTTTCGAAACCCTAAAGGTCGTAAATACAATATTTTAAAATACTGGCTTTAGGTGTGTACTTCCTTTCACATCTAGATAATACACATTAACCAATCCTTAGGTTTCCGGATGAGATAACTCTGGACGAGTTTGTTCCAGAATGACCCCGCGATTCAGGATGTAATAGCAGCAGCATCAGGTGTTTAGAGTTGAGAAACCCGGGGCTTTAGTGAGAACCAAAAGTTCGTGTCGATTGGCACTTAAGAGTCATATGCAATATCTGCCTATGATCAAATTGTAGGCGTTGAGAATTATGGCGATAACCTGTAGACCTACCAGTGGAATAGGTAATAGCGCGATGACTCTGATGGTCCAAGGTATTGGTGGAATGCTTTGGTCTCACCCCTACCCTCATTTATTGTCCATGGTTTCTGTAAAGGGAATGCAGCAAAAAAAAATATTTACAAAACATAGGTGTTAATCCGTTCCATTTTGTTTGTGATCAGGGACCTAATTTCCTTAATTTAGCTAGACTCTTAGGAGTTTCAGAAGAGCACTCATGCTTTGAAATAAATAGTAAAAAGGTATTTTTTATGATTGCTCCCACCTTTTAAAAAACAGTACAAATTGTCTCGAAAATTGCAAAAAAAAAAGTAAGTCCAATAAGTTGGTCCGATATAGTGGACTTTTATAACAAATATTTTCAAAATCCTATTCGTTGTGCACCGAAACTCCGCTGCAGGGCAAGTTTTAGGTGACACAGCCGCTTCTGGAATATTATTCATTTATAGTTTGGGTAATTTAACTTGTCCTTCACCTAGTTTTTGCAATACGGCGGAATATATTTTATTTATTAATAAACTATTCGATATTTTTAATAGTAGCAATTGAAGTAATTTGCCTAAAAAAAAGGTTGTATCGGTAACACCCGAAGAAATAAAATTTTTAGACGAGGTTGTTAAACTGTTAAAGAGGATTAGGGTTCGCGGTGACACCGGGACTGACATAACTTCATCTTGCAACTACCTTAAACGTTGGATTCTTAATATAAATAATTTAAAACCATAGTGGCAATTCTTGTCCCGCTCAAGCATCCAACATTTACAGACGAAATGGCTATGTCAAGACGGTCTAGAATTTTTTTTTGGACAAATAAAGAGGTGATAGATGTGTGATATAACACCTTATATGTTCTGTAATTTATTCAGGAAATCATGGGGATTGCTTTACGAAGACTTAGTAACCAACGGAAATTGCAAAACTGCAAAACGTTTCGCCTAGTTTTTCCAATGGAATAATAGTGTGTAATGACAGTTTAATCCAGGACGAGAGGTTCGAGACTTACTCTGTGTAGATGGTGCTGAAATAGATTTGTTTATAGAAAATGCATTTGCATATTTTAGCGGCATCTGTATTTAAAAATATTTAAGACGCACTTGCTCCCTACTCTTACCACATTTAGGAGATGAAATCTCAGTAGAATACCTCTTTACACAGGAAAGGCAAATTTACAGGTGCAATTTGATTAGGCCGTCGTACGGATTTTTGTCTTATTTGAAAGAAATAGAAGCAATTTTTGTAAGGGAATTTGATTGCACTTGTCACAGCATAGCTGTAGGGCAATTATTATTTAATAAAATGAAGCGTGCCAGCACCTATAAATGTTGTGATAATAGTGACAGTAACGCTATGCTGACATTATATATTAGGATTAGAATATTTATTACGCTTAACATTTTTAATAGGGATTTGAGTACTCCTCATTTTAAACAAAAATATTATGTGTTTCGCATATCTAAATTTCTTTAAACAAAAAAAAGAGTTTCAAAATCGATATTCGCGACTATTGTTTGTATCCCTTTTGTTCGGCTTTTTGTTTTTTTTTTATTAGTTTGCATTCTTCAAAACTGGGTTCTGACAAAATTTGGCATTTTAGTGAATAACAGTATATGCAAATATTATATTCAAGTGTAGCAACTAAATTTTTGTTACTTTTTGGTATAAATCAGAAATACCTGTATTTAAAACGTTTCTCATACCATTGTGATAGTTTTTTCGTGTATATTTTATTATAATTTGTTAAATGAATTTAAAAAAGTACTTACTTTTCTATGTACTTATTAGTACTAATATACGTTCCTCATATTGTACAATTGTGATAATTTTTTATGAATTGGTTTGTGTCTTCGTTATAGTTTTTTGTTATTATATATAACATTTGTTATATATAATTTAAGGATAAGTATGGTATAAAAATATCGGTATTTTATTTATTTGAAATATCTATTTCAAATTTCTTATTTGAAATATCTTTACAATTGAAACAGCAAAAGAAAAATTAATAATTCCTTTTGTTCATGGCAACATTAAGCTGACTCGAAAACATACATTCCTTCTAGATTTATTATTGACTGAGAAGTTCAGGCATGCCACCTTCACAATCTTATAAGTGCTGCCACGTTGATTTCCTTAATCTATCACATCACTTTGTATTCAATTATTAACAGTTATTTCAATTTTTTTGTTATATACACAGATTACGATTTTAATTACATAAAAAATTCAAATACAAACAAATGTAAAAATGGAAACATGTAAACATGTAAACAAGCTCTTAAAAAATTTGCTCTGAAGCTCTCAGAAGAAGAAGAATTTGTTCAAGCTATGAAAATTTAGGAAAGCTAGACTAAACAATAAAAAGTTTGTATGTCAAAGAATTAAGTGATACTGAAACAGAGTAGAATTAATTTAAATAAAGGAGAAACTACAAGAAAGATAGATTTAGTGATAGGTTTACTATAACTTTAGTGATAATATTAATATAATATATTTTATAGAAATTTACATTAAAAATTGAAATACAAACAAATCTAAAAAATTAAACATGTAAATAAGCATTAATTAATAACATTTTATTTTCACAGCTTACGATTTTTACTTTTCACAGAGTACTTAGCATTACAAGATTCTAAACAACTTCGATATTTTGATTACAGGAAATATCATAAGTTCAAATTTGACTTTTAAATTTTGGTTCAGAAATAGTATTATATTGCAATATACTCTTACACCCTGATTTAATTTTTATTTTAATACATGTATGGTTATTGAAGTGGAATTGTGATTATTACTAAATTACTAAAATTGTGAGAATTATGTACAATTAAAGATCTAATTGATCCAGCGCGACCCTTCTTTAGATTTTTAAAATAATCATACTCATTTCCAATATTTCATGTAATTCCTTGATTATATAATGAAACTGTTCTCCTTTTCCTTCAATTTCTTTTCGATATGTATTGGAATTTTTAAATTTTCTGGCTTAAGGAATAAACAACTATCATTGTATTTTCTATCTTTCAATCATGTTGATATCCCATCTTATATATGCATTTACGAATTGATTAAATTTTGTTGATACGTTTGTATGCATTTCATGATTTATATTCTCCCTTCTAGTTATCTAATTCAAAGTCTACTTACTATACGTGTGCCAACTTCTGAGCGCATTGAAACAATGTACCCTTTCTTTTCTGCTTAAGACATTACAAGTAATTTTGACTGCTATTAATGTTAAGGTATCCTGCGCCTCGAGAACAATTTCAACAAACTCTACCACAATGTAAATTTGTAATTTTGTTTTCATAATATCTTTTAAACCTTTTAACCTTTGGCCATATAAACACAATGTGTCAATTAATTCTTCCCAAAACGAAAAACTTCCTCAAAAATCTGTTTTAGGTTTCGTTTTACGTAAAAGAAATAATTAATTTCAGTTTTCTTTTTCATAATACTATAGGTGAATGTGTCTTAAATTTGTTTAAGCCAAAAAGTCGTAAAAAAAACTAAAAAAAACAAGCAAAATGTACATTAACTGAAATATTTCGCTGTCTATCAATGCTTTCTGTGCAATGCAAATATCTTTTTATATAAAGCTACAACTAAGCAGAAAATGCTAATTTCAACTTAACACTTTCACAACCACTGACACCTCCGTGGTGTCATAGGCAGGCCAGTCGTTGTTTGCCGGTGACACTCATGTGGTGTCATTGTTAGACCAATATTATTGTTGTATAATAATATTGATTATTGATTTATAATAATAATGTGAATTGTTTCGTGAATTTGGGTAAAGTTTTTTCTTCCAAAATATTGCCGACCACCGGCGACGTTGCACTGCGCTAACATGCGGTTGTGAAAGTGTTAATATACAGTATATCGGTCATTTGGATTGACACAATCAATTAGATGTGTCATTGAGCGAATCAAGTGCTCCAGGTTATAAAAGATGACGAAGAAAGAGGTATTCTATTCCATTAATTCCCTTTGAATATCATTCTCTAAATCGATTTTGTTTGTTGGGCTTCTCGTGTCCAAAACCGTATGGCAATTGTACATAACCCGGGTTTTGCACAACAAAGAATTATGTTTTGGGTCACTGTTCTGACACAGCTTACTGTTACAGCTTATATGTTTTCTTGAGTCATAGGGATCACCGAATTCAAATATAGTCACGTTTTTGGTCAATTCCCTTAATAAAATAGTTATGTAATACTCCATCATCATCACATCATTAAAAAAAGCAGCTCACCAACACTTTTAAAAGAGGCACAACCCCAAACCTTAACAGAAAGCTTACTAACTTTACTACTGGGTATAATATTATTTTGTTGTAGAGGTGCTGGCGTATTCACATAGACAATCGAAAAGTTCATACGCCTTTCAATGTTCAGTGCAGAAAGCAATGTTTTTCTGGCTATAGGATTTTAGACTTTTCTAACGGTTTCGCGGCACACTGCACGAATGTAGAAAATTCGTCTTCTAAACCAGATACCAACTGCTTTAATTCTAAGCGAATTTTTTTTGCGGTTTATTATGCAATGATAGAAATTGTTCTAAGTTTAAATGAGAACCTTGCAGATAATTTTTTAGGCGATGTTTCTTTATGGTAGTTAAAATAAAGCAACTGAAGGAGATTTTTATCAAATTCCCTTCTCACGCATTTTAAAAAGTAAGTTATTTATGATGTGCACTGCAGAGAAGGAGAACAATTTGTCCATCATAAGGAAAGAGCAGTTGTTCCGTTAGGTTGCCTCGTCTCGCTTTTCGACTTGGATTAACATTTTGCATAGAATTAATATACAGAAAAATATTTAAATTAATATTGTTTTTGTTCAGATAGTTTTGACTTTTAAAATTTTTGCATTAAATAGATTTACGATGTAGGTGAACGTATTATTGAAAAAGAAAACTGAAAACATTTATTTCAGTTATTAGGAAATAACCCTAAAACTGAATTTTCAGGTTGTTTTCCATTTTGTAAAGAAATAATTGACAAACTCTGTCTTCATATTTTCTCTTTGTGTTAATGTTTGTAATATCGTTCTGTTTTATTTTTTTTTAGTGTAGTACCAAATATATTTATTTTAAACGTTATTAATGGCATTCCCTACGTTTCCTTGCATCTATGTATATATATTGTGAGGCTTTGCGACTGGTTTGTATCTTTGTTTTAAGGATTTCATGCTTTGCCTCTCCTAGGATAGTTCTGTGGTATTCTGCTCTAGGTTTGTGGATTAGGGCAGATGAACCGGGTATATTAAGAGTTGCTAACAGATTAAAGCCTGCAAATATCAACTGAATATCCTATCAAATTTCTAATAATATACCACTGTTAGCACTTCAGGAAAGAGAAAGGCAATATTCTTCCTTGCTATATATGGAACGTTTAAATTCTATTTTCGACCTTTGTTTGTCTCTCACTGTGGCAAAAGTTCAATGGCAATTACAAAGAGGTATACCGTTATTTTCAATTATAGTAAGACTGTAAACATAGAATTGGAGGCGCTTTCATTAGCATTCCTTACGTCTTCGACCGGTTTTTAAGCCCCTAAGTTATCGTACAACCTTTATAGACTGGCTTTCAATTATTGCAATTACTGTACCAAGCACAGAGAGTATGATGCTGAAAACTTTTCAGTATGTCGGCCTCAGTCGACAACTTGTTGCACCAACTGTGAACGTGGCCTAATTTCACTTTGCTGTAACATAATCGTTATTTCCAGTAATATACATTTTAAGCATTTGAACAATTTAATTGCTCAAATATTCAATTCCTTGCTTTTCAAATTATCACTTCGACTAAACTATATATTACTTACTGTCAATTTTTTTCCTGGATTGTCAATCGAGTGACAATTAACGACGCGTTTTTCTGCGACTTCATCAAATACACGTGGCGCAATTTTTAGAGTAAGATCTCCTTTAGAGCGTGAAACTTCTGATTGTAAAGCTTCAGGTGTACTAATCGGAATTCCATTAACTTCTAATATTACATCGCCTGTATTCAAAAGGCATTGCTTATCAATAATTCCTCCTGAAAGTATACGCGCCACCGACAAAGTATTTTGTGAATTAATTTCAACTGTGAATCCCAAAGGCTTATTTTGAACACGGCGAAGGCCAACTATTCTTATTGCTTCTATTGGCATTTTATTGGAAAGTACTTCAAAAGGAAACAGATAACAGTTTCTACGAGAGGCTAATATTGGCAACTTATTTGAAGTTTCGTTTCCAGATTTATAGATATGTTCATATATTTGTCCTATTTCATCATGAGCACGTAACAACTCCTAAAATAGAATAAAAATTTGTATTTTAAAATAAAAAAATATACATTAAATAATGATGTAATTCCTATACCATTATTCAATTATTAAAAGTGAAAGTTGTTTTATCAAATCAATTTCTTTAATGACTTTCATCTTAGAAGAATTATATCATACATTATATAGAAGACTGTATATTTTTATAAGTGGAGATTTTTAAAACTTAAACATTGCTATTTTATACTCAAGATCAAAAAAAATATTATCAGAATGCAATAAACAATTGACATACATTTTTGTACTCTAGCGCATACCAATCAAGAACCATCCGAGTTGACTGCACGCGATGAACCGAACCCAAATAAAAGTTATGGCGTCTACATTTCGAGACAATATAATGTTCATCGATTATCTCACAAATGATAAACCCATCAACAAAATTGTGGAAAACTGACCTATATGAAGAAGAAAAAAGGGATGTTTAATCAAGACGGAGCTCTGTTTCATAAGCCGTGGAAACGATGGCAAAATTTTGTTTATTTAGTATATGCATCGATTAACGTGTAAATAAGTAAAACAATTTTTAACCTACTACTCAATTATTTACCTTATTTCATTAAAGTATTCTAACTTACTAAAACACGTGAATAAGAATATAAGATTAATATTGTAATGGGATAAAATATTGTACTTGCTGAATTCAGTGTTACCAGATTATAATAATTACATAGCATTATTATAACAATACTCTCCTTCTAAAAACATTTATAATTTTTAAGAATTAGAAATTTTTAATTTTACAAGTTAATTTAGAATATATGCAATTTTATTTTTAAACCTTACTCCATAAGTTTTTTGACGATTTTCTATTACTGCTGTGGAAGTGGTTCGTTTACATCGCTGTAAGCTCGTATTTTTCGTAGCGTGCGATAACTTTGAACGGTTCTTAGTAGGGAGATAAGAATGAAAAGTCTATATTGTCATTTCATAGCACAACATGAGAGCAGGTGTTTAAGTCCTTAAAATAAAAAATTGTTCTATTTCCATGCCGTGACATCTCAGCAGGCGCTAAGTTCTTAAAATTACTTTTTAAATGCTTGTTATTTGTTTGTTTGAAGGGCCATGTTTGCCCATGTTTTCTTTATAGGCGGCTCGTATACCAAGTTACGCGATGATAAAGGAGTGCAGATTTGAGTTGGCGATGAAAGCGTTTAACTAATCCATTCGGCAGCGGATGATATAGAGAAGTTCTGCCAAAGAGTATAGGGAATCGAATATACGCCTTCAGTGTTATACTAGGACATATGAAGGTATAAATATACGTTTTGAGCGTTTGAAATTTTATCAGAGGAAACTCAAATAGTCCAAAAGTGTATAATAAGGCGAATCAAATCTATTTTTATACATTGTGTTGGTACATTACATGTATATGTTTTGGTCGAATGATGTTGTGGATGTTTCCAATCTTCAGATTGTCTTCCGATGGCTTCCGATGACTGCTTTACGTTGATCGTCTTGATACCGAGTTGACACTGGAGTGTAGTGACGTATTTGGTGCTCTACAAATCAAGCCACGCGGCGTAATTTTATTGAATATGCGTGTGAAGATTCTTAAAGCGAATTTGCTTTAACGACCGGGGTCACCAACGTAGCGTTTGATGTGTAAATAAGTATCACAATTTAACCTGCCGCTTAATTATTTTCCGTATTTGATTAAAGTATTCCAACTCAAAAATATATCAAATGTTAAAATATAAATGTTTTAATATGTGTTGCCTCGTCGAGTGATCAAAGGAACTAAACGGATAATAAAAGGAGTGAATGTAGCAACGGGATTAAATATTTTAGTCGCCGAATTCAGTGTTACCAGATTATCACAATTAAGAGCAATAATAAGTATATTTATTAGAGTAATCTTTTCTAATTAGGAATGATACTAGTCGTTACACATACATACCATATATCAAAGCAACAAACGGTTTTTATATTTGAAGTACTCTTATTTAATCTTGAGTGATATAAGGATAACTTTGACATAAATGCTTGGCTTGAACTTTTCACTTAGCTTTTCGAAAAACCCTACAAACAGAAGTCATATGGAGTAAAATCCGGAAATCTAGTGGCCAAGTAATGTCGACCATGTTTGCCATTGTCAGTTAATTATCTTTGATTTTGAAAAATATAACCAGCATATGTCTTAATATAAAATTTTTTGCAAAACTCTACAAAACAGTAAATCCGGTTGACCAGCTGTAGCATCCGTAGAGGCTCTTCATTTCGTATTTCTTGCAAAAGTTTTATACCACATATAAATATTTATGACATATGGTATATCGTTACTAGTATCCCAGTATGAACATACGTGGTGTGTTCAAAAAATAACGGGAATTTTCTCAAACTTCTTCAAACTCTTAATTTGGACCTATACTGGCAATAATTGAACCGAATGAAGGAAGCAATATCTCAGAAGCGGCCAGCCTTGGCCAATAGGCGAGGAATTGTATTCCATCAGCACAACGCCAGGCCGCACACATCGATAGTGACTCACCTGAAGTTCCTGGAACTTGAATGGGAAGTTCTTATGTATCAACCTTAAAGTCCAGACCTGGCACCAAG
Source organism: Bactrocera minax (assembly GCA_021498325.1). Classification (NCBI taxonomy): domain Eukaryota; kingdom Metazoa; phylum Arthropoda; class Insecta; order Diptera; family Tephritidae; genus Bactrocera; species Bactrocera minax. The sequence goes on from JAKEEE010000095.1 coordinate 57,322, forward strand.
TGATTACTACCTACACCTATCTACGGCGAATGATTATGCTGGTGAAAATTGGTCTCAAGAGAAGCTTGCTAAAAGTTTCCCAGTTTATTGCGAATAGAGAAGGTTTCTTGAGAGCGGCATTACGAAATTACCTATAACAGCAATCTCAACAAGTTATCGATTAAAATTGTGCGTATTTGACCTAAATCAGATCTTCCAGACTATGCTTAAAAAAAAATTCAATTTAGATCAAAAATAATGGATTTCTTTTTACTAGACCTTGTATATAAAACTAAAAGAAACACACGTAGCAAATGAAGAAATATGCAGCCAATTCAGGAAACACATAAAAATCAATTCGAATTCCAAGCGTTAAATACAAAATAATTTATAAATAAATACAGTATCAGTTTCCTCCTTAGAGTTAAGATATTTATAAAATAAGAACAATTGCAAACAAATAATATACATACTTACATATCTACATATACAGGTAAGTATGAACATAATATAAATTATTTTCCAGTGTCAATTTATCAACCATCAGCAAAAACTACAAACAATGATCTACAAAAACAAGAATTGTCCCAAAGCGCAGATACACATATAGATATATTTATTGTTTGATTTATGTAAATAATTCATATCATAATTTTTTTAAAAAATGGAATCACTTATCAAAACGAAGTTTTGTATTGCTGCCAAATACGAAATTTCCTAATTGCTTGCTTGCTTGCTTTCCCTGCGAACTGTTGTGCATAAAAACAAAATTCATGAGCTTCTACCATTTGATGCCAGTGCTATTGAATATTTTATATGAAACCTTGGTTATATATTGTGACGAACACGAATGCCAGAATCAACGATAACCTGCGAGAACCTGCGAGAACCTGCGAGAACCTGCCAGACATCGGAATTCGTAGTTGCCAGAATGTTCGAGTGACGAGCTGTTGATATCTACTATATAAAGGCTGAATATTCAATAACCAAAAAAGGAGCTGGAGCAACGTGATTTGATAACAAACGGAATAAAATTCGAATTACAATCTCAGTTGCGCGAGGCCATAGAAGCAGATAACATTAATGTTGACGAATACGTCGTTCAATCGGAATTAGAGAAATCGACAACGAAGATGGAAGAAATGTTCATCAAGGGTTATGGACATGAACATGATTTTGGCTGCAATATCGCAGATGTCATCGCAAATCTTGGCACAACAATCCCAATTGTCATCGCAATTGAAAAAGTATGGTAGTGAGCCCAGGAAATAGATCTTCCCCATCGAGTTACAAAATCCCCACCAGAAATTCTCTGCAGGAATTTCGTACAGATTGAGAGATTAGCTCTTTTGGCTCTTGCACACAAATCCGTGGAATACATCGAGGACATAAAACTTCAGAGATTCGTTAATGGAATACGAAATGAGCTATGCTGCGTAAGCGAACGAAGGAACTACGAAAGTGTCAACAGGAAGATCCAGATCTAAAACTTGTAATGCATGGAATGGGACAGAACAAACGTCCAACGGAAAAAAGAAATAGCTGCGGAAAGTCCAGTCGCAAAAGCATATGGGGCACAGTGGAACAGTTTAAATTTGGCATCCGGCTGCTTGCATCAAGTATGGGAAAACGGAGATGGACAAAGCTCCCGAGCTCTTATGATTAAGTAAGAATTCCCGAACTTCTCTACGAGCTGCACAACGGCTCATGTGGAGGACACATGAGAATCACGAAAACCTTGGAGAAGTTAAAGCAAAGGTGTTATTGGGTTGGTTGTCATCAATCAGTTAAATAGTGGATTGCCAATTGTGCTGAATGCATTGCAACTAAAGGGTCGAAATCAAGGAGTCATATTATAATATCATAATATATTATTTCATCATCATCAACAACTGGCTAACGAGATATGGTGATGCAATAGAATTTCATTCTGACCAATGGAGGAATTGCGAAACAGCACTAATTCAGGAAAGATGCCAGAAACTGGGTATACGGAAAACACGTACAACTGCATTACATCCCCGGTCCGATAGCATGGTAGAACGATTCAATCGAACCTTAGAAGAAGATTTAAGAAAAGTGGTAGACAAGTATGAAAAAGATTGAGATATCCTTGTCTTATCGATCTGCTATACATAAAAAAAGGGGCAGACTCCGTTAATTTTTCAAGGATAATTTTTGGTAATGACCTTCGGTTATCGACTGATTTTAAGTTCGGAATTAACCCCAGTGGCGGAAGGAATGCCAAGGAAACCAAAAGTATCCTAGAAGACGAATCTAAAGAAATACATGCTATGGAGAGACAGCGCACGCAAATTATGAGTGATAAAATGAAGGCAAAACACGACAAGCCAATGAACTCTGAGGGGTTTGTCGAAAGAGATTGGATATTGCCATATAACACAACGGAAGAAAGGCTTATCTTCTAAATTACAGTGTAGTTGAGAATTACCATACCGAGTTAATAAACGACTCAACGATGTAGTATATCGCATATAGACCAATAGAACACCTAGGAATAAAATGAAGGTAGTTCATTTAGAACAGCTTACTGCGTTTGGTACTTCAAATATGTCTAATCGGGACGATCAGACTTAGGTGGAGGGCAGTGTGGCGAACACGAATGCCAGAAAAAGACCGAATCGACGATAACCTGCCAGAACCTGTTGGTAACGATCTACTATATAAAAGCAGCAGTACACACATCTAATTAGAGTGTTGCCAAGTGAAGTGCAAGTGAATAAGTAAGCTCAGATAACGAGTAACAAAGTGTTAAGTTATTGAATTAGAAATAAAGAAAAGTGTATAGCCATTAAATTGTGATTTTTATTGAATAATCCAGTGATCGAACTCAAAGTAGAGTTTCAACGTCAACGATTAATTTAGTAAATCCGTTACAATATATATAGTATATATTGTAAGTGCCTGCTTACACGAAAAAGGTTTTGTTGCTCATTTTCGGCACCTTTTCTGTTGGTGTTGCCCATTCTCTTTATACGGGCAACTCGAAACGGACAATTTTCTGCATTACTTTCATATCATTTACTAGTATCCTTCATTTACCGGTACACAAAAATATTTTTCCTTAGATAATTTTTATCATTATTCACCATTTGCTAAAATATTTCTATTGCATTATGCATATTTGTGTACAGTCATGTGAAAAATAATATTGACACCCCATATATAAAAATATTTCAAAACCCTACTGCGCTTTAATACAAAAAAAAAAATTGGTGGAAAACTACTTACTTATTTTCTTACAGTGATGTCGAAAAAGTATAGAACCGTTATCCAAGAAGAAATATTTTGCGTCGTTTCATAATTGTTAATCATTTTATGAAGTGAGTTCAGTTTAGCCTGTGCGAAATAATAGGGACGCGAAAGTTGACTAAATAATTTCTTTGAAATTTTGTGGATTTTAAACATCTATAACCGCTAAAAGCATTAAGTATATGATGAAATTTAATTATGTATTAAACGAACAAGGAAGCATTATAGCTTAGTGATTAAAAATGGAGAGAGGACGGTATTGTAGCGTTCAGCTTCGAGAACAAATAAAACACCTTCACAAAAAGAGATTTCAGACCAAAAAATAGGTGAGACGTTGAAATGCTCAAAGAGAATAGTAGAAAATCCAATAAGATATAAATTACAAAAGGAAAATGCGGACGAAAACTAAAAATGTTACCAACTATTGCAAATAATAAGTGATATTTGTGAAAAAAAAACCCTTGCATCTTCAAAAGACATAAAAGTCGAATTTTCTTTAAATGTTGATACTTCCACCATTCACAAAAGGCTGAATGCAAAATATTTAAAATCGAAAAACCTAGGAAAGTACCTTATCTGTCAAAACAAAATATTTCTAAAATGCTACTTTTCAAGATGTTCAAGAGCATGCCAACTGGCCAGTGGAGAAATGGCGTAATATCCTATGCTCAGATGAGTCTCAATGGAATATGTGTTATCCTGACTGTGGTGCAAAACATGTCCGAAGACCAATTAACGCCACTTTCAAACCACAGTACACAGTTAAAATTATTAAACATGGAGGCGGATCCATCATCATGGTTTGGGGATGCTTTTCCTACCATGGTAGAGGTAAGATATAACGGATTGGGGAGACAATGACAGCAGCTACTTATTGCAATATTTTAAGTGAAGTGATGTTAACTTATGCTGAAGATAATATGCCGCTTCGATAGATGTTCGAGAAAAACAATTACACAAAGCACACATCGAAGCTGGTAAAAAAAATAAAATGGTTCTCAGATAACAACATTAGCACTTTAAGCTGGCCTGCTAAGTCGCCTTATTTAAATCTAATTGAGAACTTGTGGTGAGAGTTGAAAGCAGGTTTGAGGGGTAAAATACCAACTAATAAAAATGCTCTCTGGCCACTGGTAAAGGAAGCATGGAAAGCTATTCCCCAGGCAACATGCCAAAAATTGGTTGACTCCATGTCCCGTAGATGTCGAACCATAATAATACATAATTATACATAATAAAGGCAAATACAGAAAATACAAAATACTAAATAATTAAAATACTTCAACAATCAAATAGTGTTAAAAAAAATAATTATAATTAAACTTAAATAGAAATATAATTTTTGTAAATGTCCCTAGTTTTTCACACGATAAAATGAGATAAACGATTGAAATAATTTTTGCTTTTTCGTTGAGAATAGAATTCGACGTAATTCAAAATACAAAACTTACTCAGAAATAAATGAAACTATTCTTTTCGTTTTCTTTCGATTTGTATGAGAAAAGCAATATGTTCCTATTATTTTTCGCATGACTCACACATGACCTAAAAACCTTAACTTTATTGCATTTAAATTACATAAAGCCCCAAATATACTGCTTGACATCACAAAGCATTTATAATCATGAATCATTTCGCGCAGGGCACGTTTGCCTTAGCGACACGGCAATGTGCGATATTGTTTCGTTGCTGTCACGAGGATGGCATGCTACAAGACTCTCATTTTTCTCTCAAACACACACAAACAAACCTAATTAAGTTGGTAGCGATGGAGATCAGGAATCTTTGAACAGCTGATATCAAAAAAGGTGAGATGTCAGCAATAAACTCGTTAAAAGTAAGTGACATAAGGAACAACACTGCTTTTGAAGCAAAGGTATTTTGTGGTTTTTACAAAAGCTAAATAGATTAAACTTTGGGCATAAAATAAGTGAAAAACAGTAACTCTAAATTTTACATTGATATTTGCGAAAATTGCTTATTTAATATTTTATATCATATAGCCAAAATTGCAAAAATGCATTTTTTAACTTTCCATGCAAGGAGAAGGTTAGAGACAGGTTAGTCCGAAAGATTAAAAATTTTGAAATATTGTTAATGACATTTTTTTAATTAACATTTTTAATTAATCAATATCATAATAGTAAAAATTTTTATGTAAAAATTTACTTATAAATATTTTATTACCGTTAAAATAGTACTATTTAATAATATGTTATTTAATAATAAAAATACATATTATATTAATATATGTTTGTTATAAAATATTTAAACATACTTAGTTAAAAACAATTATTTACTTTTATTAAAATATTGATGTAATACTTAGTAGAAATAATTTAAAAGATTTGTAATATTTGGGATGCAAAAGTTTACTTAGAATAGTAGATATTGCTTATTACAAATTAGAAATTAAATAGGATTATGGTTGTAAAGTTTAACTCGAATAGTAAATGTCAATTGTAGTAATTTTCAAAAATTACATAGGAATATGGTTGTAAAACTTCAATTAAAAGTGTAGAGGAGCAGATAATTGCTAAAATTTTGGAAAAATAAATAAGATTTTGGATGTAAGTTGTGGGTTTTTTTTATTTAAATTTTTAATAGATATTTAATTTGGCTGAGTCGTTTGGGTGTGGGGCAAACCAAAATTAAATATTTGTTTGCTCGTGATCTGCACTTTTCCATAGAAATGAAGTGGGAAAAAAGTTAAGGCTTAATGCTGTTCCGGAATCACATCTACCTATGTCGAACCCAGTTTTGAAGAAAAAAAAGTTTTTAGTCCCAAAGGAAATGAAGATTTTTTACCAAGAGATATTGGGTATGTTTCTGAATCGTTCGACGATTCTAATAATTTAATGCTATTAGCATCTTTGGTTATTCAACTAGCAACTAGGGTTATTTGAGAGAATTAATGGTAGAGAAGTAGGAATTCAAACAAATTTAAGTTTGATATCAAGAGTCCTTAGGGAACAGAAATTGGTGGAGAAAAATCGAGTTTTAAAAAATAAATTAGAAGGGAAATTAATTATTTAAAACATCAAATAAAAGATTTAGCAATACAATATAAGAGAATAGAAAATTAATTAAAGGAGAAAGAAGAATTTTTGATGCAATAGGCCACTTTTGTAGTAATTTTCCGAAACCCTTCTGTAGATTTTCGAAACCCTAAAGGTCGTAAATACGACAATATTTTAAAATACTGGCTTTAGGTGTGTACTTCCTTTCACCTCTAGATAATACACATTAAACCAATCCTTAGGTTTCCGGATGAGATAACTCTGGACGAGTTTGTTCCAGAATGACCCCGCGATCCAGGATGTAATAGCAGCAGCATCAGGTGTTTAGAGTTGAGAAACCCGGGGCTTTAGTGAGAACCAAAAGTTCGTGTCGATTGGCACTTAAGAGTCATATGCAATATCTGCCTATGATAAAATTGTAGGCGTTGAGAATTATGGCGATAACCTGTAGGCCTACCAGTTGAATAGGTAATAGCGCGATGTCTCTAATGGTCCAAGGTATTGGTGGAGCGCCTTGGTCTCACCCCTGCGAACTGTTGTGCATAAAAACAAAATTCATGAGCTCCTACCATTTGTTGCCAGTGGTATTGAATATTTTATATGAAACCTTGGTTATATATTGTGACGAACACGAATGCCAGAATCAACGATAACCTGCGAGAACCTGCGAGAACCTGCCAGACATCGGAATTCGTAGTTGCCAGAACGTTCGAGTGACGATCTGTTGATATCTACTATATAAAGGCTGAATATTCCATTTAGCGCCACGCCTGGCGCCATTTAAAAAGTAAATTTGTAATGCCACTCTTATAGAAACCCTTATCCCTATTGGCAAAAAACTGAGAAAGTTTCTCTTGAGGTGAATTTTTCACCAGCGAAATCATCCGCCATAGACAGTAACAGGTAGTAACTACTTGGTGTCAGTTCCGGACAATAGGTTGGATGCATAAGAACCTCCCTGGCGAGTCATTATCGACGGCCTGGCGTTGTCCTGATGGAACACAAATTCTCTCCTATTGGTCGAAATCTGGTCGCTTCTGGATAATTGCTTCTTTCAGACGATCCAATTGTACATGTAGAGGTCCCAATTAACAGTCCAGAAATGGATTGATTCCTTTGCGATTCGCAGATGGAAATTCGGTCCATAAGGTTTTTAGCGTAACTACGTGTGGCACCCAAACATCGAGCTTCTTTTTGTATCTAGCTTTATTTAAATGGTTCCAAACGGGTTTTTGTGCAATATTTAGCTCCTGGAAAATCGAAGGAGTGCTTACATGACAGTCGGACTCAATGATTTCCATTATTTTATCGATATTTTCAACAATTGACTTTCCAAAACGTAGTGCATCTCTGACATCAAAATTACCGGAACGAAATCGACGAAACCGAAATTGCGCTTGATAGGCTGTATAGTATCACGACCATAAACAATATTTACATTTTCAGCCGTCTGCCTTGTGTTTTCGCCTTTGTCGAAGAAAAACTGTAAAATATGGGTATTTTCGCAGGTGTCCATCATTGACGCGTGGTCAAACAATACTAAATCAAGCAATACTGCCACATTCTGAGAGATTTTTTTTGGTAAGAAACCTTATCTTCTTAACGCCATAAAGCGTAACCCGACCGCGTTTAAACAACACGAGATACAAGCCATCTATTGAAAAAATAATGGATTTGTTTTTGCTAGATTTACGAATATTTTTCTGCATCTCAATAACGGCCAAATGATAACAATTAAAAGCTTATTGCCAAAGATTTTCAGCAGAAATAAATTTCAGTAAGTGATCCACACCAAAGAAGTGGAAGTTTTTCAAGTTTGTGTAAAGTTTTTGTTCAAAATCTTAACGCTCGTCTGGTGATTCGTTAATCGACAACGAAAAAACTGTAAACAAATATTCGTAAAAAAAGTATAGATGAAATATACAGATATCAGCTTATTATTTATAAAAGAAATTTTAATTGGTTTATTAAACAATCTTCAAACAAATTATTCCTATTCCTATTACTCCTATTTAATTAGACATTTTTTAAATCCAATAAATTTATACCCGTAATTTATTCCTTAACAAGTGGAAGTTATAAATATGGTGGAACACTGTATGAGAATTATCGCCCAAATCACTGAAGAGGAGCAAACACTTCGAAAATAGCAATTTAGCCAAAAAGGGAATTGCCGGGAGTAGTAAGTTGTATCGGTGAGACTCTTTCTTGTTCGCTTCATTTACCTACATTGCTTAATTATATTTTTACTGCTTCAAAATTGTGGGTTTCCTTGTTCAGTTTTGGGATCTTTGTCCATGAGCTCAACAATATTTCAATTTGTGGTTTTGTTGTAATCTTGCTTCTTCTATACAATTGCAGAAAATTGGTAACTAAAATTTTGTTTAAAACTATTACAAATTTTTCTGATCAACTTTTCAAAAAATCAGTTTTGAAATTTTTGGAATAGAAACGGCTATGAGCATAATGTCTCTGAAAGGACGATCGTTTATACATTTATACACAATTTTCTTAAATACATTCCTGGGGTATCAGGTTTTGAGGATTTCGCCCTATTTCAACCTTTAACATAAGGATGTCTTAAAGATCATGTTATTCACCGAATTTGTTACAAATTGGTCAAGTAGTTGTGAAGGTATGTTTTTTTAGTTAAATTGGGCAGTGCCATACCGTTTATCGTAAAGCAAAAATGGTTTTGGATACTGGCATCATTGTCTCTTAAACGAAAACATAAAACTATATACCGTTTGAGACGGGATTTATTTTAAAGGTAGAAAATATGTAGGTGTATTCTCTTTTATAACTTACCCTAATATGTGGATGAATAAGTAATTTCGCAAGTTCTCGTGATTCCAGACGACGAGATGGTGAACACTTTCGAATAATTTCGTCGCAAATTTGCTTATTATTTAAGTTCACCGGCAATATAGCGTCAGAAGTTATCTAAAAAATTTAAAAATCAATCTAAATAAATTTATATGCGTCAGTAATATGCACATATTAATATCATGAACGGGTTATAAAAACTTTCTTAAGTAACATTTTCCGAAAATTATAGTGTTAACCAGGTTTACTTTTTGGATCCCGAAGAAAAACATGAAAAATTTAATCTGAAGCAAAGTAATTAAACATTTTTAACAATTGCAAAGTGAAACTTCAAAATTATCGTTAACCAATTAATTTATTTTCATTTAATGTAACATTTATTTCGTTTTAATCTCATTTATGCTTTCATATGAACGTTATTGGCATCACAAGTTCTTGTAGGAAAAAATTTCAAATTCTATTATTTTTGTTAAGAAATTTCTTTTATCTAAATGGGTTTTATGATAAACCCATCTATCTATATAGAATCCATACCCAGAACAAAAAGTAAATATGGTTTCCAAAATATATATGTATGTATTAGCATATAATTGATAATTCGGTAAAGTGGAATGCATTAATTCAAGGCATTCAAAACACTAAATAAATGTTGTTATAGAGAAGGAACGAAAAAAATAAGCAACAAACGCAAAAAAATAACATCGACCACAACGACAACCAATTCCCACTTCCCGTCCTCCCTCTTGCTCAACGCAACTATAACAATGACACTATCATAGCTATGGTGCCTCTCGCAGTGACTACAAATCATAACATTTACCAAAAAAAAAATATAAGGCACATCAGCCATACAACAAAACCAAACAAATAAGCACAAATCTCTTTCTTCTAATACAACTCTTAAACAATACTGCTTCACAAAAAACATCCATGACAGGACTGTAATCCAAAATGCACTTCTCGCATTCCTAACCGACATTTAGCTCAGAAAGGCCTCTTGATATAGAATTATAAAGAACTCTTACTGCCGAAAACTTTTCGAAAGTAGGGATTCCGTTCATCTAGCATTTATTCTCACAATATGGGACTTAAGATTCCACACCGTCAAATGTGATAGCGGCAAATTTCATTATATATGTTTCTATATTAATGAATTAATCACTCACTATTAATTAACTCACTCACTAACTCACTTGCACATAACAACCTCAATTCATATATAAATCCAGTAGCAGTCGCTGCAATTATTAAATCCAATATTATGTTTATAATAATTATAGCTTATATTTCGCCAAAAGACAGTGCATCGGAAACCGACTTGCCAAATCTTTTTATTTTAACGGATGGAATTTTTTATGTGCCTCATGAAACTAACTAACAAAAACTAACAAAAGCGCAAAATCATTCCCAATTTTATAGAAAATAATAATCTAATTGTGCTTCACAATAAATCTCCCACTCATTTTTCAACAAAGATATAAACATTTTTAATTCACCTTTTAATATCGCGGCCACACGTCAACTTTCGACGAACCACACAGAAACACCACAAGCAAAAAAAATATCTTACAATATAAAAAGGCACCTCATTCATAATTTACCAGGGACGTCAACTATCAAACTACCTTTGAAAGTCTCCGGAACAAAGTAAATATCATTCAAGAGCATTTCTTTTCAAAAGATATCCACGTTATCTTAAATTCAAATAACCCCACTGTTTCTACCGCTGAAGAAATTCGGCGATGCCCATATCGTATCAGCTAAAACTTGGTCTGACTATTGAAAAATTTGTAATTTTTCCAATGAAAAGGTAAACAATAAAAGTCGGTAAATTAACACAGTTTATATTAATGTTAACATGAACTAATTAGTGAAACTAATGGAACTACCGTCCTCTTCACTTGAACTCAATGCCTGCGTGTCCATACTGAAATAATTCTTGACAATATCCCTTACCCTATTCTTAAACATCTTTCCCTCGGGGTAAAACTAAACTATGCCAGTTACATAACATAATCTTTACCAATAGCAATCAGCAACAATGAAACCGAAACCTTCCTATCCCCATTTCAATACCAAATAAACTAGAATACATCACTCCTTTCTTGGCTTTCAAAAGCAATAGAAAGAATGGTAGCAATGAGGTTAATGTGGTATCTTCTGAGTAACCTACTCTCAAACGGACAAATTGCTTTTAAGCCCGGTCACGGTACAATTGATAATCTACTTTTCTTCGATAAGTTAACTAGTTACTTATCATAAGTACTTAGTTATTATAAGTTTACTTACTGTACTAGTTTTACTAGTAGCAAGTTAGTAAGTAAACTTTACTAGTTTTACTAGTTAAACTAGCTAGTTTTACTAGTTTATAGTTTAGTTTACTTTACCTATTATAAGTAAACTAATTAATAACTAACTTCAAGAAAACTTGACCAAAAAAAACCAATAATTACTTGCGGTTCCATCTTCTGAATCGAAAAATTCGTGTAAAACTTAATGGAATGATAGTGAACAATGGCAAAAAGAAAACGATATTCCCTTAGGTTCTACATTACCCTTTTCCATAATATGCATAATAAACGAACAAAAATACTTTGACAATTTAATGTATGTCGATGATCGTTACATCTTCAGTACCATTCGTAACTCAAATAATTTTGCTAACCAAATTAAATCTTCTAAGCACGCTGGTGTCAATTAAGTGCTACCAAAAACCCCACTACTGAATCTAAACTCGCGATTGTAATAATATATCATTAAGCATTAAAAACAATAATAATAATAACAAGAAGGGAAGAGCTAAGTTCGGATTCAGCCTAATTTCCAATAATCAAAGACGGGAAAATATTTTCAGGTTTTGACAAAAGTTTATTGTAAAAAAACTGCAAATGAATCCTACATTACTTATTCGGTGAATTTGTGAATCGATTACAATCAATCAGAAGCCCGGAAATTATTATATTGGGTATATGGACGTTAGGGGAATATATTGACTGATTTCATGAATGTTTAGCGCCAAACCACATTATGTATGAAATAACATTAAGTACTAAAATGTTTCATATATCAACCCATATATTCGGCATAAAGTCAACCAGAGGAGCAGAAATCGTTATATTAGGTAAGTCGAGGTAGACGAAGGTCTTTTAGCATTAAAGTGAAGTACACTCGAGCACGTTTAAAAAATTATTAAGCCGAGTTTTGTAGCATGATTTAGTCATCCTGATTATTTTAATGTATAATATATAACCCTCGATTACTTTTATGAGTTTATCTAACCTAATTTTCTATCATCATCCCAAAAATTTTGCACTTGTGATCTTATTTAGAAAATAAATTACGAAGGAGAACGAGTTAAATACCGTCTAACTTACGCAAAACAAAATGAAACATCGAAAAAATACCCCGCAGGAAACAATATACAAACACCAAAAGAATCCCATGACCGCGGTCATACACGGACTTTTGTTGCCCAAACTCGCAGTTTGTTGGCGAGGGGGAGAGTTGTTGTTCGTGCTGCGCCAACACGCTTTGTGTTCTTGTTCGTAACAGTTCGCTGCTGCCTATTACTTCTCATTTTGAAAATCACTTCATCGTTGCAATTGACATCAGTTTCTAATGAATATATGTAATATGTTCGGAAATTATCACCTATTTGTCCATGTATATAGCATGGAATAAGCAAATATGTATACAAATATTTTAGAAAACTGTGGATAAGGGTAAAAATTAGCAATGACTATTTTTACGTACCACTTAAATGAAGCGTACAAGAATTTGAGAATATGATATGAAAGGTAATGTAAAAATTTCCCGGCAACTCGAGTTGCAAACACCAACAGAGAATTTCGCGATGATGAGCAACAAAAGTTTGAGTGTATAACTGAGACTATCGCGCATCAAAGTTTTAAAGCGCAACACTCGAATATACTGCACATATAGTGTATAAGTAGACCTAAGTATGTATTTTAATTTTCTATGAAAACATATTCCTTTTAATAACAAGCAATAATCATTCGTAATTGGGAGCTCATCGATCCAAAAAACCATAAAAAAACCGAAAAATTCAGTATGGAACAGGAGATTGCCGCGGTAAAGCACATCTAGCAAATCTAGTTATGCAAGTGTAACAGCATTTGCTGAATATAATGAAACAACAAAACATCTAGCCAATTATCTCAATTGTTCGGTATGAAAATATTCTCCCTACTATAATTAAACCCAATGGAATAGATTTAGAGACTTTCAAATGTTTACGATTTGATGGAGACAAAGCTCATTTTTTAAACTTATCTAACTGTAAAAATTACGTTGGCATTGACATATGTAAATAGCCTAACGATCTATATACTTTTATTATTTTAACATTTTTATTATCACACTTTGGTAATTTATCTTTTCGTAGAAGTATTGCCAACAGACGTAACTCAAGATCGGGCAACTGAAAACATTTGAGAAAGCATGTGAAATTGAACTGCGCCGACTCTAAACTCAAATTCTTGGAAAGCGGAACATTTCATTCTAACAAAGGGTAGAGTTAAGCAACGTATCTCACTTACACATCAAAACATCGCCATCAAGTAAATGCAATTTATTACTTTTAAGTATGTTTTTAATAAATTTTCAATTATTTTGCAATTACTAAAATTTACAAAGATCAAATTTACCTAGGTTTGATCAAAAGTTTATTTATTGTATCACAACATTATTAAATATTATAACTTTATCAAAAACATTTGCCAAATATTGGTGTAACGGCAAACAAAGTCTATGTATTTCGTGCGACCGTGTGATGTAAACAGTCATTTAAAGAAACTAATTTTTTTAGTAGAAAATGCATTTTAATTTTTTAAAATTACATAAATTTTAAGTTTTCATTAATATTTTACATTAAAAATACATTTTCACAAGAAAAGTTCTCTTTTGCAGTCCTTTCATTTAAAGCTCTGAGCCGAAAAAAGGCATTATTTTGATCAGGTGATCTCAGCTGAGTTAAAATATTAATATCCATATGATTATTTTGTTACTTGTAAGCCTCTACAACGTAATGAATGCACCGCACTCTTACATGGTGTGTTGCAAAAATAACGGTAATTTTCGTTTTTAAAAAAAAAAAATATTTATTCGTCTACATTAATGTTGTCGCCTTCAAAATAGACTCCATTAGATATAACGCACTTAAGCTAGCGCTTCTTCCAATCGTCAAGACAGTTCTCAAACTCGATTTTTGGGATAGAGAGATTCAGTGCTATGAAAAGATATTCATTCTATAATCTGTTTATACGGCGATATATGCTCAATTTTATGAGAAGATTGCAAGCATTTGATGGAGGAAAGACTGGCCAGAAAAATACTGCAAAATTTACTCAAATATTTTATAGTGTAAATATTTTATATATATTTAAGTATTTATAAATAATAAGTAATGTCAATTAGATTTTGTTTCTAAAAAAAAACTGCTGTTTTCATCGCGGACTTATACGAGCTAAAGGCATAAACCCATGTTGTAAGCATAGGCATAACAAAGTCTAACTTCTTGGAATAATAATTTATAGTAGTATACTATATTGTAGTGAACCATATGACTTGATTTGCATAACATTAACTCCGCATCTGAGCTAAAAGCTTGTAAATACATTTATTTTATTACGAGAGCGCTCCGCACTGCACTGCACTGAAGAAAGATGCAACATGAAAGGCAACTGATTGTGATGCACATATGTATGTAGGCATGTAATTACAATGAACATTAGTTCAAAGTTTTTTTTTTTATTTTATTTGATTAAAGTATGCGCATTTATATATGTAAATATATATATGTTAAAAAAAAATTCTAAAATTATTAACAAACACCAATTCAACATGTATATATACATCTTATATATATTATTATTATATATTATATTTACATATACTACATTATTATTTACAAACATTATTTGATGAATGGAAAATGAATTGTTACCGATTGCATTCGATGGTAACTACAATATATATATTTATTTACATACTCAATAGTTAATAATATTAAAATTTAATTCTAATTTGATCAATTAAATAAGCTTATGTTTCCTTCCATTGTAGCGTCATTTTATTTATTTTGTTTCTTTGAATAGCAAAGGCAAAGGCACAAGATGCTAAACTCTCTAATTTTTATCTCATACACGTTCCCTGATTAAGTTGTTAGCGATGGAAATCAAGTAACTTTAAACAACTGATATCAACACCGGAGTGCAATAATTATACTATAGTTACGGGTTTGATTGGATTTTTTTATGTAAATTTTTATGTAACCAATGTTATTTGATTTATTTTACAAGCTGGTAATTCGCCTTACTCACTGTTATTTACTTTAACTTTTTTAAATTTGGAAATATTTAATTCATAAAAGCAATTTTATTACGAAGGTTTAAAAAATCTAAAATGTACGAATCAAGTTTGTGCAAATAACATTGCGAGAACAGGTCTGTTGAGCCGAAGTCAAAGGGTGAGAAAAAAAATTTTTTTTTTCAAAGAACAAACTAAAATTTTATTTTATTAAGCATATAATTGCTAATAATAGTGTACACACGTTTGTGTAGTTTAGTTTATATGATCTGAAAAGTCTTTGGTCTGACGGCGACCTCAGACTCACCTTTGTCCCTTTGACCCTTTGTCTCACCTTGTCTTAGGAGTACTTACATTAACTAGAATGCTGTCAAAATTTCATGAGATTAAATTAAATCGTTCTTAAGTTATTGTTCTCATAGTGACGCTACCTCTGGTATTTTCGTTACAACAGAAAAAGTGAATTTTGTATTTTGTTAAAATATTGTTTGCTGATGGCAAAAACCACCGTTGACGTAAAACAATGGCTTGATAAGTGCTAAGACAAATCTACCCTAGCATATTCAACAAACAAGTACTGATCTGCAAAGGATGTGCCCTGTTCAGGAAGGCAACAAAAGGAAGTAACATCAGAAAATATATTGAAAATTCGTGAAATCGTGATGCCTCATTTTAAAATAAATTTGAGTAAGTCAATTAAGATAATTGGCATCTCAAAAGAACTCGTAGGTCACATCATTCGGGAATTTTTTAACATCGATCAAAAATATAAACGTTCAATGGGTAATCTAGCACTAATCAAACGCAAAACACAACAGTCTTTCGGTAAAGTTTCAGCCAGCATTATTTGGGATTCACACGGAATTAATAACATTAAACTACCTCGAAAATGTAATACAATCTATTACCAATATTACTGTGAGTTATTTGATCGTCGATCGGCGAGTGATTGACGTCCAAATATTAAAAAAAAACGGATAGAATAAATAGTTTCTATTGAACTGTCATGCATTCGGGCAAACTAATTATATTATACACTTACATATGGGATAAATTAATTTATTCTCTTAAATACCAACCTTCATAATCGACGACTAGAGAAATGAGATTATTCGCTGCCTTAACGAAAGTATGATCAAGACTTCTATTATTTCTGAAATACGAATAAAACAGATACGGGTATTAAAATTTGTAATTGAAATATTCATAAGCTTACATAATTTCTGGCGCTTACACTCATGCATAGGCCAGGAATATGTGTCGAATCGAAAAATCGAAATAAACAGCACATTTCCTTCCCATGTTCATCGCTTATACTTTAACTGTTTAGCTTTAACAATAATATTCAGATTGGCCAGTTTTGATGTCTGTTGGGCAATTTGCTAACATTATAAGATTTTACGTCAAACAAAAGTCAATTAAAAAAGCATATGAACAAACTTTAATATTCTATAATACACCCGCAACATTTATTCCTTTGCTTTGCCAGTGACAGAGAAAATCGTACATCAAAACGCAGAATAGTAAGCCCCCTTATTATTTATTATATTAATTTATACTAAATATGCATTAATTTCAGTGATTCTGGGAAAAAATGAACTTTTGATTGCAATAATATTAAATACTTTCTCATATATTTGAGTGATATGCTTGTGCTTCTATTTTCGAGGAAACTTAAGAAATTATTTATTATCAAACTCTTGGCTTTTCTTTTATCCTTTTTTTTACACCCTAACTAAAAAACCAAATAATAACCAGCTTATTGCGAAAGTAACAACCTTTGCAGTAAAAGTGTTCATAACGTCAACCTACAACAATCCCCAATATATTCAAAAATTTCTTTAGTAAAAGGTCCAGTATTGAGAACAGATATTCTTAATGAATATAAAGTTCGAGGCAAACCAGGTTTAAATTGCTAACTCTTAAGTAAATAAATTTATAACCGCCAAGATATTCAGTATACCCCTTACAGGTGTTATTGTTCTAATAAAAAGTCTCAATAATCATTACTAAGCCGTAATTTTTTTTAACTATTGGAAATACCAAATTATAAAATTAGGAGTACTAACTCGGTTACTTTACTTTGGGTTTTCCATATCCAGTCACTGTTACCTCATTGGTTTAAAGCAGTGGTCGGCAGCCCATTGCCCTCCGCGTACTCTCTGAGCGCGCTCTGAGTGTACGTGTGTTTCGCACGTACTTACAATCATTATTACAACGCAGAAACGATGACGTGACGTATAGAGCAAGACGTGCGCTGGGAGTATATTCGATATGCCCTCTCATATTAAGTGGGAATTGGATTTTTTCTTTGTAGAAAATTTAGATGAATATGTTATTTGTTTGATACGTCAGCGAAAAGCTTCTAATTTAGAAAAGCATTATAGGAGCCTGCTCAAATAGTTGGACAGATATTTTGGTTATTTATTGCATATTTTAATAAAGTTTGTTTCTTTCTATTGTACAACTCAGTTCATAATTGAAAACACAAATACATTTTTTTTTTCAACATTAGGAAAATCCGGACTGCTTATTTGTATAGATAGTAGAAACAGCTTTAAATAAATACAAAATAACATTGTGACTATAGTACGGCTTTTTAAAAATTATTTAAAATTAGATAAAAAATCGTTTAGGTTATCCATTTATATTCATAACTCAATCTACATTCTCTACATACTCATTATTATACTTTCGCAACATGTTGCAGCATAGTATTATAGTTTTGTTCACCTAACGCTTGTTTGTAACACCTAAACCTAATCGAGATATATATAGATACATATATATAAGTGATCATCATAAGACGAGTTGAATTACGAGTAACTATATATTCGTCCGTCTGACCATCTGTCCGTGCATGCGATAACTTGAGTAAAAATTGAGATGTCTTGATAAAACTTGGTAAACTTGTTCCTTGGCACTCTGAGGAGGTTGGTATTGCAGATGGGCGTAATCGGACCACATTGCCACGCTGTTGCCACGGACCATTGAAAAACTGTCAAATGAAAACTTATAAAATGCTATAATTAAGCTCCCAGTTAAAATGGAAAACAGAAATTTTGTACAGGAGGGTTCCGCCCCTAATGGGTTTAATGTATATATCTCACAAATCATTAAAGATATACCAACCAAGCACCTCAACCACGCCCACTCCCCATATAACGGTTATATTGAAAACTACTAAAAGTGGGTTAACTGGCGGAAAAAATGCCAGAACCATTAAATTTCACAGCTAGAATGGAGCATGAGGACGTCAAGGAGATCGGTGTAAAAATTGGACAATTGGTATGGCGCCGTCCACCTTGAGCTGAAATCCTAAATCAGGAACTGATATACCAATTTTAATCAAATTTTGTACATGATATTATACTATATGTGAACTGACACTATGATGAGTGTGAATGTGAAAATTGGTGAAATCGGAACACTACCTCTCCTACGTCCCATATATCACAATTTCAAATTTGATTTTGTTTTTTGTTTTCAATTCACAGTATATAAATCAATTAGCAGTAAAAATATCTTACCTTGGGCTCGAAAAGAGTCGAAATCAGACTTACATAAAAAAAGAGTCGAAATCAGACTATAACTTTTCAGGTCCACAGGTACTGAATATGTAGACCCTGTGCCTATGGCGGACATTTTATCAAAAATATCGGTCTTGTGTGATATATTATTGAAATTCAGAAAAAATCTTTCCCTGAAGATATTGTGCCCTTATGTCTAAAATGTGTAAAACCTGGTATATAATTCATAACTATATACTATAATACTTAATATAAGAATTTCAAACTTACGGTTGGCTTTATACGGGATATATCGATCAATATGTATGGTATCTCTGCAAATTCAAGTGAGCGTACATTGAGTATGCTATAGTTTAATTCCGAAAATGTGTGAAATCTGTAAACTTAACAGCTCGTGTACATGTAACGATTTTTATTATTACAACTGGCTTTATGATGAATATGTCGGCCAATGTGTGAGTTATCTTCATAAAATTACGTGGAAAGATATTATCGAGTATACTTGTGTAATGCCAAAAGTTGCTGCAATCAATGTAGAACTTCCCCTGGCCCCAATATACCCGCTATATTGATATCCGACCACTTGAATTCAAACAGTTTATCTTTGTGTAATATTTCGATATGTGTAATATTTTAAAGAAATTAAGTGAATGATTTCTTAAACATAATGTGGTTTAGCGCTAAATATGAATGAAATTGGTCTCGACCGTAGTCAAAGCCCCTTATTCCCATTCCCATGTTTTCCGTTTCTCTGGCTGACCTTTTCTCATATACGCAATATATTTAATTAAGCCACTTTTGTTGAGTTTTTACGTATATATCGCATTTAAATTAATTTGGTTGATTTTAATATAAATATCTCGGAGATGAAGCAAAACATAGTAATGAAAGCACGTGAGTTTATGACATATAATATAAGCTTGTAAGATATCAAATATGATTATAATCCAAACACAATTTCGTCAAATAATGAATGTTGAATTTTTACCCAAATTTTTATAATATAAAGGTTGCCAACACTTGAAAGTATCTCCCACCTTTGATCCCTGCACATTGCGAGCATATAAAATGTTCGGTTAAACCCTTAGCTTAGCCTTCTTTACTTGTTTAATATAAAGTTTCGCTAGCACCTGAAAGTATTTCCCAGTCTTTGATCCTTGCAGGTTGCGAGAGTATTAAATATTCGGTTGCACCCTAACTTAGCTGTTCCTTACTTGTCTCATATGATTCATATTTCTACTATATGATTGAGCTCGCTTTTCTTTGTTAAGCTCTTTTCTATGCTTAGAACTGCTGAATAGCTGAGGACCTAGACTGACCTAATCTGTAGTCTGTAGGCCTGTCAACGTCTGAAAATATGCCCCCAACTTTGATCTTTGAAAATAAGAAGAGTATAAAAAATGTTCATTTACACTTGAACTAATACCCGAACTTGCACCCGAAATCTTCCATACTTGTTCATAATATTAGTTTTGTACATTAATCTTTAACTTATTCTTTTGTAAACTAATATGAACTCTGAAATATACTCTTCTATCTAAAACGTTATCTCCGGAATGTTTTTCTACTGCTTACCAATGTGTATCTCAAGGCCAAAAATACACATACCGCCTTTTAGGTAGTATTTATTTATCTTTAATAAGATAACGCCAATAAAAATTTAAAAAGGTAAAATTGATTTTTAAGAAACAATTCTTATAGTAGATTCAGTCGCTGGTACAGGGTCTAACATAGTCGACCACATAAAACCCTCTCATCTTTTCACATAATTCTGCTTTTGTTTACACACACAGAATTCATCAGAAAGCAATAGTTACGATAATGAACAAACTTATGGGCACAGCAAGAAATCGTTGGGCAGAATAACAAATAAAATCCTGAATCAATCTAAGTTAATTTTAGTAATGATATAATTATTATGTAAATATAGAACTCTTCTTGTTGCACCACTTTTTCGACCTTTTTATTTGTCCTATAAATATTTATATTTTGTTTGTTCTCTTACATATATATATTATGAATAATTATTTCCTTAAAATAATATTTACAGAAGTAAGGACTAAGTAAGTAAGGGCTAAGTTCGGGTGTAACTGAACATTTTCTAATCCCGCAATTTGCAAGGTTCAAAGGAGGGAAAATATTTCAGGTTTTAGCAAAACTTCATACACGTAAAACACTTAAAACTCAAACAATGACCGATATATTCGGCATGAAGTCCGCAAGAATAACGAAAATAAGTAGATGTGTACATAAGCTTGGATAATTCTTTGACCGATATCAATATATACATCCAAGATTATACGATCTATTAATTTTGGTAAGCTATCTTACATATTGACCCATGTATAAAGTGTAAAGCGAAGAGGGAGTTTTAAAACGTTTATATTAACTAAATATATGACTATGCCTATGGGAAATATTGATCTGAGTTTACTAATTTTTGGCACCATGATACATCATTATCGGGAAAAGATGCCTTGTAAATTGCAATAAGATATAGCCCAAACTGACCCATATTTTCGGTAAAAAGTCAGCCAAAGGTCTTCTGCGGTCTTCATATTCGGTGTATGGAGCTTAGAAAAGTTAGAGTTCGATTTTGACCATTTGCTCGAAGTTTCATTCTGCTTCATTGGTGCTGGATTTATATATTGTTAAGTGAAAGAATCAGATTAAATTTTAAATTGCATTATATGGTAGTCCCATTACGTAAATTTTCAAACTGTGATAAAGATAAAGATGTTAAAATGTTATGCAGGAAATTTAGTTAAAATTGATTGAGTGATTCCTGAGATATGAGACTTCTCCTAAAAACGGGCCGTTCCTTACCCATTATCAAAATTTTACATTTAATACTATGCAGCATATTTATGCCATCATTACTACAAAATTAAATGCGTGCACTTTCAATAGTTTTCAACATGACAGAAATATGGGGGATGAGCGTGTCTTCAGCAAATTTGGTTGATATAACTTTAGTAGTTTGTGAGATATACACATCAAAAATATTAGGGGCGGGGCACTCCCCACTTCAAACAAGTTTTTGATGATTTCACTGTTGAGTTTAAGATGCCACCCCATATATATTGAAGTTGTGTATCTTAATTTGTGGCTAAGTTATCGGACTTTATAAGTTTTCGATTAACGGCATTATGTGGACGTGGCACTGGTCCGATTTCGCCCATCTGCAATACCAACCTCCTCATAGCGCTAAGGAAAACGTTTAAGAGGAAAACGTTTCATCCAGATATCTTAATTGTCAACTCGTCTCGTTAACCGAGTATCGATTAGTTTTAGATGTTAGAAAGAACCGTTAGATGAACAAAACTATTACACTATGTGAAACATGTTGCGAGAGCATAAAAATTACCATCCCGCTGATTTCAAAGTACAAAACCAAAAGAGTAAAATATGCTATATTTGTGTACCACCTGTCGACATAATATGTAAAATCAAATATTAATATGCTCCCTAAAGCTCCACATTCTTCATTGCCACCAAAGTGCTTATGACAACTTTAAATACCACGTACGAAAATAGTGGAATTTTGAATACAAAGCTCCGCAACAGGTCAAATAATACTAAATTTGTAGTTAGGGAGTGGAGTAGAGGGCATTCGTCGATAATATCAGAGGTTTCACCCACTTAAATCTTAAGATTGCCTGGATACTATCGATATTTCATTCGAGACTATGGAGAAACGGACTCCAGAGAAAGATAGAAGAGATAATTGCATTCACGAGTTGGAAGCTACATCAATAGCTGCGGTCGCTCAGATATTCTTAAATGTGCCGCCTTCAGCGTAATAGGTAAAGTGCGATATAGAGGGATATAGAGAAACTTCATACTGAGCAATGAAGTGCAATATCATCTTTTCGAAAGTGACATGAAACAGTTGACATCGAGCTCGAAATATTTATTATATTGGGTTGTTCGGAAAGTCATTTCGTTTTTTTTGGGGAACATGAAAGACAGTTTTCGTATAATGAATAAATATTTTATTAAATTATATATTGGCCATTCTGGTCCAACACCTTTTGCCATCTTTCTGGCAGTAACATAATTCCCCTCTCATAAAAGTTTTGGTCCTTGCTGGCAAAAAACTCGTCCAGGTGGTTTTTGACATCTTCATTTGAGGTAAAGGTTTTGCGAAAAAACGAAATGACTTTCCGAACAACCCAATATATATCCCCATCTTAGATGTTACCCTACAGGATTTAGCTCAAACATACGTACACTACTTTGTGATGAAAACAGTTTGGTTACAGGCGATTTTAATACGCATTACGATCTTTATCATTCTAGTTTGTTAAATGATCGCAGAGTAATTTAGCTGGCTAAACATAGGCGATTCGATCTTCTAAATAATGAATGACGAAGCCGAACCGAATTATGGGCGTTGGATCAAACAACTATTAATTATAAAATACTTTAATATCTACTTTAAAAAAATATTTTTTCCTGCATTAATAAATAATTAATGCATTTTTGTTAAATTGTAATTTGAAGTATTAAAAATGTGTTTGACTAATATTAAGTTAGTTTAATTTACTAATTATCGAAATTAATTAGTTTTAGAATCAAACACGTAATACCCATTATATTTACGGTGGCTTAAATTGAATTGGCTGAGTGTATGCCCGCGGCAGCAAAACCTATATATTACTTTTCAAGAGAATCTGCTCTATACCCCCATACTTATTTAACACCAATTCGGGTGTTTCTTCCCTAAATCGGAACCAGTTTCTGAGCTGCCAAATATTCCTAGTGTAGCTTAGTATGCCTTGAATGAAGTCATAATCTAAGTGAAGAGCAGAAAACATATATATTCTTATTTGAAAGAGCTTGATATAGTATTTTTCATATTTTACTTTTATTATAATGAACCGACAAATTAATAACAATTAGACCACACCCTTATAAGTTCTGGATTGGTAGGTTAATTTTTGCTGAGAAATTATCCCACAACTTTTAATAAGAATCCGTTTTCGTTTTTCCTCTGCGATATTTACTGTTTATTGATATTATTTAGTGTAAGAGCACTTTGCTTTATTCCTGAATTCGCGAAAATCCCGTATATTTACTTTTGTGACTGTATGTATTTTAATTAATTTATACAATATTATCTACACAAAATGAATACATGAACTTAGTACATACGTAAATACCAAAGAAATGTGAAATATGAATGTAAATAAAAAAATATACCTATCAGCACTGAAGAATCTCACTTAACACACTTCTAATACAATAAATTAAAAACACTCAACTACATCGTACTATATCGATCGATGACATAGAATATATGATACGAAACCAACTATGTAACTTCAAAAAAACCTTTGGTGTCCATTATTCACAGATCACATGATCTGAGGGTTGAACTTGGCAACACTATCACTTGGTGCCCTACTGAACAGGTGACAGGCAACACATAAGCTACCCATAAAAATTTCGGAGAGAGGGAAAACGTCAAAGTTCGTCGGTTGCCATTTTTTGACTACGTGTGTAGTCAAATGTTTTTTGAATTTCACGTGTGTTTCTATATTTCCTCCTAAACTCCACACTTTCCTAAATAATACTTTTATTAAACCTCCATAAATACATTTTGTAAACATGTAAATTCACTATATATATGATCTCACAAATAATGTATTGTTCTCGTTATTTATTTCTGCGGAATTCTTAGTGCTAGCCCGTCGTTAGCTTGACATCTGTTTAGTAGTCCAAACACTGGCCGTGTTCCCAGTTTCAACATGGAGATCATGGGTTCTACCAACAAGAAAAAGAAAAGAGTTTCGTATTTTATTGTGGCGAACACGAATTCCAGAATAGGCAATAATTTGAAAGAATATACCAGACATCGAAACTAGCAGTTGCCAGAATGTTCGAATGGCTATATTGTAGCGAACTCGAATGTCAGAACAAAACAGAATCGACGATAAGTTGCCAGAATCTGCCAGATAGCGAAACTCTTAGTTACCAGAATGTTCGAGTGGCGATCTGTTGGTAACGATGTACTATACAAGGGCTGACGGAGTGACAGCAGATTTAGAAATTAAAATGTTACCAAGTAAAGTGTAAACAAGTCATAAGTAAGAAGTTGCAAACACGAATACCGAGTAATAAAGTGCTGAGTTATTTAAATCATAAATAAAGACAAGTTTATATCCACTAATTGTGACTTTCATTTAACAATCCAGTGATCGAAGTCAAAGTAGAGTTTGAACGTAAGCGATTAATTTAGTAAAACCGTAAAAATTGGTATCAGAAGTGGGATTGTGAAATAAATTCGCATAAAGGATAATTTAAAATCAACAATCAACAACTAAAAAAGCAGCTGGAGTAACCTAGTTTGCGAACAAATGTTGTCAAAACATTAATGTTGACGAAAACGCCTTTCCATCGGAATTCGAGGAATCGGCAACGAAGATAGAGGAAAGAAAAGAGGCTCAATGTTCATCAAAGGTTATGCACATAAATATGATTTTGGCTGCAATGTCACAGATGGCATCACAAAAGTTGGCACAACAATCCCAATTGTTCTCGCAGTTGCGAGAGCAGGTAACTTCACAAATAGCAGAGGTGTCATCGCAATTGAAAGAACAGTAGGCACGTATATCGACGCAGGTGACCTCACAATTAACAGAAGTGTCGACGCAGATTTCATAACAGGTGACGTCACAAATACCTGAGATGTCGACTCAGATTTCATAATACGTGGTCTTACAACAAGCAGAGGTGTCAACGCATATTTCGGAAGAACAGGATAAAAGGCTTAAGAGGATGAGTTGGAAACCCGTTCCCGCGAGTTACAATTACATTGGCCAAATATGTCAACAGGCTCGGCCAAAATAAAATCTCCATCCGTTGACAGCGCAATCCCGTTCCAGATTTTTAAGTTTCAGTTTGAAAGACGGCAGCTGCAAATAATTGGAACGCTGAAGATAAAGTCGCTGAATTTTTCGTTGCACTCAAAGGGTCTGCAGCAGAAATATTACTAACCATTCCCACTTGCGAATCGATTAGTTAATAAATATTAATTGGTGCAGTAGAAAGACGGTATGGTAATGAGCACAGGAAGCAGATTTTCCACATCGAGTTGTTAAATCGCCACCAGAAAGCCAATGAGCAACTGCATGAAATTTCTAAGGAGATTGAGAGATTAGCTCATTTGGTTTATGCGCACAAAACCATGGAATATATCGAGGATATAAAAATTCAGAGATTCTTTAAAAGAATACGATATGAGAATTCACGCAATGGTGTGTCATCATGTCCAAAATTGACGTTTGCCGAAGCCGTCTCCAATGCTCTAAAGCGCAAAACTGCTTCTCTGGTTAGTAATCACATATTATACCCCATCAATTAGAAATAGAAGAACATACTTCGGTGAAACAATTACTTAAAGAAATTGATAAAATTTTGAGAATTTTACCGAATCGCTTAAGAAAAATTATGACGTGGTTAATGCTTCAAATGCGGAAAAGGCGGTCGTATTACATTCAACTGTAATATCGAATCCAACCGGTTCAATAATCCAACTGGACACAAACACAAAGCTGAGGAAGATCAAACAGCTTTCAAATCAGACAAGTCGTTCAACTAAAGCGAGCCAGCCGAAAAGAGCACGGACTGACTCACACAAGTGAATGCCCTGTAATCTCCATCTCACAAATAAGGGGGAACACGAGTAACGTTACCCTTAATGGATATGTGGACGGCAAAAAGCGCTTTTTGACGGTGGATCCATGTGCGTCACTTTTCGTAATTCAGTTTGATCTGGTTAATAAAAACTAAGACCACTAGCAGGGACAAAGTTCCGAACTGCAACTGGAGAATATACTCAAGTTGTCGGGGAAGTAACGTGTGAAATCACCCTTGGAAATGTAGCTGTGTTACACAATTTTATAGTCGCAGACATCGTCGACGAAATCATAATAGGAGTAGACTTTTTAGCTAATCAAGGGATCAAAATCGAAATTGAAAACAGAAGAAGAAGAAGAAGAAGAAAATAAATAAAAATTTACAAAAAAAAAGAGAAAAAAAGAGAAAAAAAGTAAGGCTAAACAGTTCCCTCTCAGATAATCAAACAAATTTGGTAAAAACCATTCTCAACCAGGCTGAACCAAAGTTGTGAAAAACTTTATTAACACAGGTGATGCGAGACCAATCCACGAGGCTCCTCCATTAGCAAAACGTGAAGTCGTAAGCCAGACCAACCGTGAAATGAGTGAAATCGGTTTGAAGAAGAAAGAAGGAAACATGAGGTTCTGTGTGGATTGCAGAATATTGAATGAAGTAACGCAGGACAGTTTTCCACTACCTAGAATCGATAATACTCTCAACACAACACTGAAAACTGGTTATTGGGAAGTGGAAGTAAAAGTAAAAGACAAAGAAAAGACTGCTTTCATCGTTGGAGATGACCTATGACAATTCACCGTAATGCCCTTTGGATTATGTAACGCTCCAGCCACCTTTGAGAGACTTATACACCAGATAATTAAAGGATTACGCTGGAAGACCTGTTTGGTGTCCTTCGACGATATCATCGTGTTGGGTAAAAACTTCGATGAACACCAGCGTTGCTAGTAGTCTACATGAACTCATGAAAGAGAGCAATGTCTTTGAGTGGAATAAAGAACAGGAAGTGGCTTTCAAAACTCTGAAGAAACGGTTATGTACTGCATCAATGTTAACATATCCAGTCCCAAGATCAACATTTATTTTGGATACTGATGATAGTGAATATGCAATAGGAGGCGTCCTATCACAAGTCATTGAAAGGAATGAGAAAGTGGTGGCGTATTATAGCCGAACGATAAGTAAGCCGGAGAAAAACTGTTGTGTAACTCAGAGGGAATTACCAGGGTTGGTAAAGAGTATCAAACATTTTCATAAGTTTCATAAGAACAGATCACGCAGCACTAAAATGGCATCTACAATTCAAGAACCCAGAGATGAAGTTGGCACCGTTGATTGAGAGACTCCAAAGTCATGACTTCTTTATAGAGCATCGAGAAGGTAGTAGTTATCGAAATGCTGTTGCGCAGTCCTCCATCCATGTAATTTGGAATGCAGACATTGCTCAAAAGCTGAGGCCAAAGTACATCGATTAATGGCAATGACATCGGCTGAAGAATGGGAGCTGAAAGTACTACGAAAAAGACAAACGGAAGATCCCGATTTAAAACCTGTAATATGTCGAGTGGAACTGAACAAACGTCCAACGAGAGAAGAAATAGCTACAGAAAGCCCAGTCGCAAAGGCTTGTTGGGCACAGTGGAATAGTTTAAATTTGGTATCTGGCTGCTTACTTCGATTATGGGAAAGCGGAGATGAGCAAAGCTCCCGAGCTCTTATGATTATCTCGAAGGTAAGAATTCGCGAACTTCTCTACGAGCTGCACAACGGCTCATGTGGAGGGCACATGAGAATCGCGAAAACCTTGGAGAAGTTAAGGCAAAGGTGTTATTGGGTTTGTTGTCGTCAATCAGTTACATTTTGGATTGCCACGTGTGTTGAATGTATTGCAGCTAAAGGGTCGAGATCCAGGAGTCCCGGCCAGATGAAGCAGTACAATCCGGGTGCACCAGTTAAGCGAATTGCCATGAAGTCATCGGTCTGGACCGTGGTCTGAGCCCCTTATTCTTTTTATATTGATTTCGTTTCTCTGGTTGACCATTTCCTGATATACTTAATAAATTTAAATAAGCCACTAATTTCCTAGATTTTAATACAAATATTTCGGACACGAAACAAAACATGGTAATGAAAGTACGTGAATGTATAATATGTTCCGTTATATAAGTTGTTATTATTATTATGATTGTAATATATTTATGGCTTCGTCAAATAATAAATGTTGAATTCTTATGAAACGTTTTTTAATATCAAATTTTGCCAGCACCTGAAATTAAAGGTAAAAATTTGTACTTTCTATTTTACTTATTTGGACTGGTTTACAAAATATGTAAATATGGTAACAGTTATTATTTGTTGGCATGAAACCCTTTTGTTTTTGTACGAATAAATCAAACTGAATAGCAGTGAAATGTTGAATTAAAGCAATTTTTACAATAATTAATAATAAATAAATATATAGAAACAATTTAGTGAAGGAATAGCGTATGGAAAGTGCTTAGTATAAGTGTAAAATTCATTATAAATGGAAAAATTAAATACTTAAAATTTTTGAATTTTTAACTTTAAATATAAACATCTTAAAACATATATATATATATATATGGGTATAAAAATATATATATGGGTAATATATATATGGTATAATATATGGGTATAAAAAATATGGGTATATATATATTTGAGTATGGGATTTGGGTATAATATATTTGGGTATATATATGTATATATATATATACATATATACATATGTATGTATACATATATGTATATATATAATATATTCTTATACCCATACCCATTTTAACTCTGAATTCGTGGATGCTAGTCTAAAGCCCAACCGATGCACTTATTAGTGGTATTCTATTAAATTTGAAAAAACCACGATCTACATAAACTTATTATAACGAGAATATATTAAAATCATTTCTTACAAAGACGGATTGCTTCACCATCTTCAGCTTTATTTTGGTAATCTTTTCTGCAACTACTTTTTCTTTGCTATAAGTATTGGATGTCCTTTTTACAAAACCTGCGATAGAGTTCCTTTTTAGTGGACTAAACTTTAGAGTAGTTCAATAGTAACTGTTACGATCCAGTTTCGCGATATTTATTGAACGTTTAGCGTACAATACTGTAACTAAATAATTTACTAAATTAATCGTAGAAATTTTGCCCTGAGTTCGATCACTGGATTGTTAAAAGTAGTCACCATTTAATGTATAGCCATTCGCCCTTTGTCAGTAGTTCTCAGTTCTAATTTAACTAACTTAGCTCTAAAACTCTGCAACATTCTATTTAGAACTGTGTTCTGCCGCCACTCCGGCAGCCCCTATATAGTAAGTTGTTACCACGGATCGCCAGTCGAACATTCTGGCAACTACGAATTCGATGTCTAGCAGATTCTGGTAAATTATTGTTGAATCTGACATTCGTGTTCACCACAAAATTGATGGGTCACGATCCATATCACAAAATATTTAAATATTTTGAAATTCGAACCACAGATCGTGGATCGCGCGATAAATATTGAATGTGTAGCACATTTTGGGGTATAAATTTACTAATTCAAAAAACTACTTAATTTTTGTTAAAATATTATTATTTATTTATGTGCTTTTAAAATATTTATCAATTTCAAATATTTGAGAATTCTTCACTATTTGGGAACCATTTTTTCCTCCAATACTTTTTTGAAAAATTTTTAAAAATTAAACACATCTTAAAGCAAAACCTTTTTTTATTACTACTACTTATAAATACTGGAGCGATAAATATTGAACGTGTAGTATTCACCTGGGACCCAAACTAAACGTGTAGCAGCCCCATTTCTTAAATTCAATCAATTCTTTTGGAGATGCCATATTTGGATTTTTCGGAGTTGTGTCTATCTAATACAGTGGTGGGCATGAGAGACACTGGGACTGTGTGAGTTAGCGCAGAAGTAAAGCTACCCAATGAGAATTATCTTATCTTACATTTTGAGAATTTCTTTCATTCTCTCATGAAACAAGAATTTTTGTACTTCTTTACTCATCTTATATATTTTACGATTAAGAGAAATATACTGAACGCTAAAAAGCTTATCTTTATTTATTGCCTTTAAATTACATAACACAAAAAAGCGTTCAAAATCATAAATAATTCCGTTTAGGGCACATTTGCCGTTACCGTACGGGCATACGCGATCTTGTTTCGTCGCTGTCTCGACAACGACTAAACTATAGAAAGTAAGCGTATGTGTGATGTAAGTTAGCACAAGTGTGCTGTGATATGCCGAGCACTGATCTAATACAAAACTGTTCATCCCTGGAACACTTCCGCTAAGAATTATGACACTCAAGCTCAGAGAACTGTTAATAACTGCAAATCATACTAAAACATACAAGTCTGTAAAATGTATCCATCAAATGAATATCTGTTTTGAAACGTGTTACTCTTAGATAATTAATATGCAAGGAATTTTAACTTAATACTTTATGATGAGCCTACTCGCTAAAGCTGATAATTTTATACTATTAATTCATAATTCATTATCCTTTACAGTCATATCGTCATCAATAAACAATTACAATAAAAATACATTTGTCGCAAGAGTCGGTATACGAATACGGAAGTGATCCGCACGCAGGGTTTCATTCAGACTCCACCTCGGTTATCCGTAATATATGCAATGGATGGAGCCATCTTAAGACTTGTTCAGACCTTATCCTAATGCCAAAAAGCATTCATAATCATACATAATTTCCCGCAATGGCTAAAAGAAAGAGCGTAAATGTAAATTCCGCATAAACTTTTCAGGTATCGAAATTTAGATAGGATGGGAACTTATACATCGATCCCTTTGTAAAGCTATCGATAGTGGTCGAAATTATAACCGTAGCCATTGATAATATTGCAAAGGATTTTCTAAATTAATCGTTAACGTTGAAACTCTACCCTGAGTTCGATTACTGGATTGTTCAATTAAAGTCACAATTTAATAGCTATACGTTTTCCTTTATTGTTTATTCAATAACTTAACATTTTGTTACTCGTTATTTGAGCTTACTTGCACTTTACTTGGCAACACTCTTATTAGAACTATGTCTGGTGCCAATTCGGCAGTCCTTATTTTGTAAATCGTTACCAACAAATCGTCACTCAAACATTCTGACAAATACTAGTTTCGATGTCTGGTAGATTCTGGTAAGTTATCTCCGATTCTGGAGTTCGTGTTCGCCACACTGCCCTCGTAAGTCGGTCGACCCGATTAGACATATTTGTCATACCAAACGCTGCAAGCCGTTCTAAATGAACTACCTGCAATTTATTCCTTGGTGTTCAAATGGAGTATATGCGATATACGATATCGCTGAGTCGTTTAAGAACTTTGTATGGTCCTTCCCAACTTCACTGTAATTTAGGAGATAAGTCTTTCTTCCGTTGTGTGTTATATGACAATACCCAATCTCCTTCGACAAACCCCTTAGAGTTCATTGCCTAATCGTATTTTGCCTTCATTTTATCACTCATAACTTGCGCGCATCTCTCCATAGCATGTATTTCTTTCATGTTTGTACTATGTTTCTACTAATGTTTCTACTATGCCATCAGACTGCGGATGTAAAGCAGTTGTACGTATGTTTCGGATACCCAGTTTTTGGTACATCTCCTGAATTAGCGCTGATTCGAAATTCCTCCCGTGGTCAGAATGTAATTCTATTGGAACACCAACTCTCGTTACCCAGTTGTTTATGAATACGACCGCTATTGTTTCAGCCTCTTGATTAGGAATTGGGTATACTTCTGGCCATTTACTGAAATAGTTCATTATTACCGAAACATATTTGTTTCCTAGTTTACTGGTGGGACTCTTTAGCTGGAATGCATTCAGCACAATTGGCAATCCACTCCGTAACTGATTGACGACAATCAACCTAAAGGAACCATTGCTTTAACTTCTCCAAGGCAGCCGGACACCAACTTTCAACTTTCCTGCTGTGCCCAACATGCCTTTGCGACTGGGCTTTCTGTAGCTATTTCTTCTCTCGTTAGACGTTTGTTCATTTCATTCCATGCATTACAAGTTTCATATCTGGATATTCCGTTTGTCTTATTCGTAGTACTTTCAGCTCCCATTCTTCAGCCGATGTCATTGCCATTAATCGATGTACTTTGGCCTCAGCTTTTGAGCAATGTCTGCATTCCAAATTACATGGATGGAGGACTGCGCAACAGCATTTCGATAACTACTACCTTCTCGATGCTCTATAAAGAAGTCATGACTTTGGAGTCTCTCAATCAACCGTGCCAACTTCATCTCTGGGTTCTTGAATTGTAGATGCCATTTTAGTGCTGCGTGATCTGTTCTTATGAAACTTTTGAAAATGTTTGATACTCTTTACCAACACTGGTAATTCCCTCTGAGTTACACAACAGTTTTTCTCCGGCTTACTTATCGTTCGGCTATAATACGCCACCACTTTCTCATTCCTTTCAATGAGTTGTGATAGGACGCCTCCTATTGCATATCCACTATCATCTGTATCCAAAATAAACGTTGATCTTGGGACTGGATATGCTAACATCGCAGCAGTACATAACCGTTTCTTCAGAGTTTTGAAGGCCACTTCCTATTCTTTATTCCACTCAAATGCTTTGTTCTTTTTCATGAATTCATGGAGGCTACTAGCTATGCTGGCAAAATGACGAATAAATCGTCGTTAATAGGTACACAGTCCAAAGAAACTTCGCAATTCGTATAAATTATTTGGACGGGGTCAATCTTTTACTGCCTCTAACTTTTCGCTAGCTGTGCAAATGCCCGCTATACTTTCTTTGTGTCCTAAGTAGTTTACTTCCTTTTTGAACAGGGAACTCTTCTTCAGTATCAGCTTGAGGTAGCGCTAGCTAACCGTTGGAAAGTTTTTACCCAACACGATGATATCGTTGAGGTACACCAAACAGGTCTTCCAGTGTAATCCTTTAATTATCGGGTGTATAAGTCTCTCAAAGGTGGCTGGAGCGTTACATAAGCCAAAGGGCATTACGGTGAATTGCCAATACCATCTCCAACTCTGAAAGTCGTCTTCTTCTTTTATTTCGACTTGCGAATAACCACTTTTCAGATCAAGTGTTGAGAACAATTCGTCCCTGATAACGAGACCAGGGTGTCATCGATTCCAGATAGTGGATAACTCTCTTTCTTCGTTACATCATTCAATCTTCTGTAATCCACACAGAACCTCATGTTGCAATCTTTCTTTTCCACCAGTACTACAGTTGACCCGTGGACCGTCGACCGTGGACCGTGGACTCAGAGGACTCTCTGATGGTTCAATTACTCCACTTTTGGTTTGGAGCGTCTTTATCAAATATGTTGGAATTTCTGGGAAGGAGTTGTTTAGCTTTATTTTGAGGGTCTGTCTGTAGTTCCTCCGTCCATGCTCACTCAAGGTGTTGTTTCCACCTATGGAATTTTCTTCGAGACGTGTTTCGCAATTTATGACGGCCTCAATCCGCTGACACTGCATAATATAGCTCCTTTATAGATTTGGATTGGTGACTTGAACTCATTAAGCACTCTAACAGGAACACGTTTGTCTCGCCTTGTCGTGGCAAGGGTTTTCCCTATAATTACATTTTGTGTAGATTCTTCTGCGGCCTTGACAACCCACAACTTGTTTGCTTCATAGTGTCCATCTATTTCTGTCCAAATAACTGCTTCTAATTTTGGTGGATTCCGTTTTTTTTTGTTATTAGCACTAGCCCAATGCTGAGGTTATTATCATAAAAGAACGTAAGTGATATTTCCATATTGGAAGTCATTATCCTGTTTTCAATTTCGATTTTGATCCCTTGATTAGCTAAAAAGTCTACTCCTATTATGATTTCGTCCACGATGTCTGCGACTATAAAATTGTGTAACACAGCTACATTTCCAAGGGTGATTTCACACGTTACTTCCCCGACAACTTGAGTATCTTTTCCAGTTGCAGTTCGGATCTTTGCCCCTGCTAGTGGTCTTATTTTTTTTATTAACCAGATCAGATCGAATTATGGAATGTGAATGTGGAATGTGACCCGTATCCATAGCAGCTCATAATTAGCTGTCATATCAAAATATTAAAGATTAATTAAATCTAATTTGAAGAAAATCGATTGATAAAGATAAATACCTAGTTGTATTGCTAAAATCAGTACCTTTATATTCCAACGTTATTGGAGGAGTGCGTGGAAATTTAATCCTTAGTAGACATGCCAGAAGCCAGAAACGAATAGGAGGCAAATTCCCGCTCCCTCATTCAAGCCGCAGGCAAAATTACAGAAAATTTATATCGATTATGCCGCGCTCTTTTTGACTATGAAGCATTCAAGATGCCAAGCGTCGAACAAAGCTGGGCTAAGGTTAAGATCCACCATTTGTGATTTTCTCGTCTTCACGGTAACCATACACAAGAGTTTGTCGCCAAGGTGCAATATGTCCAAAAATGGATGCCAAAGGGTGCATAATAGATATGTTGTACAAGCTATCAAGCACCACGTCTAATCTACCACCAGTTAAGATTCAATCAAGGCAACGAACAACTACAGATGAGTATTTAGTCGCACAGACAGCAGAACGATAATATACACATATAGAATACAGTGCTATTTCTTTCCTTTTCGTTAGTGTTCACAGCATTGAAATTTGTTCTGATACTTTCGCTCTAATGGATGAAGGCTCCTAAATAAGTAAGTCCATCGACTCTTTTTTGTTCCTACAGTTTAAAATAAAAAGTTACTCTTTAATTTTCATATATAGGGATGTTAGTATTTAATC
The DNA here is from genome assembly GCA_021498325.1 of Bactrocera minax. NCBI lineage: Eukaryota > Metazoa > Arthropoda > Insecta > Diptera > Tephritidae > Bactrocera > Bactrocera minax. The sequence goes on from JAKEEE010000095.1 coordinate 92,724, forward strand.
TACTTGATTTTCTATTATGAAATTACAGGTCCTTTGCATTACGTTCCACTATGGGAAAACCAGTACATGGCCAAAGCCTATTTATGAAGAGAGGAATAAGTGACGTAGTGAATTAGAAAAAATTTAAAATTTTCGAAATCATCGTCAATACTTCTCATGGGGACCATCAGCAGATCTCCGGCCTCACATGAAAGTGAGGTTGTCTTAGCTGTTGTTGCGGAGTGAGTAGTAACTTATACACATGTTTCAGATTTTCCTATTCGTCGCAACAATGGCAAAAATTTTTCTCAGAGTAATGTACTCAATCCACCTATAAAGAAAGTTACACCACTGCTATCATCAAATATAGAAAAGGCACCCTCCCGAACTATTTTTGGTCAATATAGACAATAACAGCTGAAAATGGATCATGTCGAAAGAATTTACATACTCCTTGCATTCTTGCACACAAGAATGAGCGAATGGTCCAAACCCCTTCAGATGCGTGTTTCTCTGGTATTTCGTGGAGGAGGGGATACAACAAAACAGCGATTATTTTCTTATTTTTTTAGGTCTTTGGTAGTACGCTTCGGTGTCCCTAGTTCTAGAAATTCCTTTATAATTCACGCAGTGCTCCTCTTAATGAAACTTTACTTATGCCCGAAAACCGAAGGATGTGGTTGGGACATGCAGGAAGTTGATCTTGCTTCAATGTGTATGGGGATGTATATATGAACGTCGGTATTTATACCAGCAAATATGTATATATTTAATGTGCTTATTGTTAATCATATGTATATTAAATTTGCATACCGATCGGAAATTTAGACATAGACAAAATCTTTGATTTCTTTTGGTACAGTAAATAAGAATATATTTTTACATCGGCTGTGTTTTAATAGGTAGGTAGGTAGGTAAAAAATTCTTACGTATTATAGTGAAATTTTAATTTTTTTTATGTATTTCGCGGTAAATTCGCGATTTTTCCCCACTCAAGGGCTAAGCAAAATTTTCACAACTAACGTACAATTATATATGTAAGAAGAAATAAATTTAAAAAAAATAGTTATGTACGGCAAAAGGAACCATGGGGAAAACCATGCTTAAATTCGCTATTTTTTTCCGTCGACCACAATGTCATTCATATCTACAATATTCATATAATAACTAAGCCCTGAAAACTAAAAGTAGAGGTCTACAACTGAATTATATGAAATTTATGAATAATGAATAAAAGAAGGTAAGAAAATGAACATCTCGCGAACGTTTCTTTTGATTTTTAACTGTAGAATTTGTGCAGTGCATTTGACAAAACAAAATGGAATTTGATTTTACAGGATAGGGTTTTTCTTCATTTCAAGTGAATACAGAAAAATGTCACCTATTGCCATAAAGTTACCGCAGAAAATTTTTTACCCAATTCAACATATAACAAGTACGGAAAGACTAAGTTCAGGGGTAACCGAACATTTTATACTCTCGCAATTTGCGATGACTAAAGCGCAGAAATATTTGTATATATTTGCAAAATTTCATATAAAAAATTTAGCATATGAATTCAACATAATCTTTACTCTCGATTGACATAATGCTAATCATTTAATGATATTATTGAGATATACGCGAAATAAACTCAAAGAAAAGAACTAAATGTAATATATTGAGAATATGAGGAAAGTCAACCATAGAGACGGAAATCGTTGTATCAGGTGGTGGGGTGGGGTCCTAAGCCTAGATCGATTTCAGTCATATTCAGTGCAAAATTACATTACGATAAAGAAAACGTACCCAACTTTATTTCGCTGAAATACCGAATATATTTACCAATATAAACGATATAAAGTCAACCGGAATGTCGAATTACTATATTGAGGACAGGGCGAGCTAAACCGAATAATGATTGAGGACATATTTCCATACCATTTTATTAAGATAACTTACAAATTGAGTGATACTCTTCGTATTAAGTCAGACATAGGTACTGAAGTTTTCATATTAGATTTCTGAAGCCTTAAAAGGATATGGTCCGATTTCAACCTACCAATTTCAGCCACACGCTGAAGGCACTATTTGTGCGAAGTTTTATTCCGATATTTTCATAGGTGCTTCATCTGTTGTAAAGTGTAAGAATCTGATTGAATTTTAATTTGTGTTGTATGAGAAGTAGACTTGGTTAAAGTCCAAATTCTTCCATTTTGAAACCATATCAGATGGAATGTTAAGGTAATATAGGCACCAAATCGTTCGAGCACTTATTGTGACATAAAATTTCAGTCAAAATTGGGTGGTGTCACGTCCATCGTCCATCCTTAACACCAATTTAAATCTTTACTGTGACACCTTTGATGTATAATGCTTCTGACATCTTTTAGCGAGTTAACGCCCTTTTCGCGGCTTTCAACATAACATTTCAACATAGATATTGCTTTGGTAGCTTGTGAGATATGTACATTAAACGTAATGGGGAGGGGGCGTTGACCACTTCTTAAAAAAAATTTTAACCAGGTATGCTTCTTCTCAATGCGATCCTCTGTATACAATTTTAACTTTATAGCTTATTTTCTGACTTAGTTTTATATATATTTATTGGGTATAATTATATTTTTAATAATATGCAGATAATTATATATAATATTTCGTATATAATTTTATAAAAAATATTTATAAGTGTAATGCAAAAATAAAGTACGTTCCTTACAAGTCAATAGATTTAAAAGTATGTTTAATCGAAGACGTTTCCACAAGCGAGCACATGCGCTCTTTGCCTTCCGAATGAAAAGAGGAAGAATTGAAGACTGAAGCAAAATTTTTTGCCTACAACTAAGATGTAAAATGGTGATGAAGGGTTACCGTTTGGTAACAGCATTCTGTGGGCGTGGCATAGTCCGATTTTTTCCATCTGCTATACTAATCTCCTACGTTCCAAGGAACACCAGTTTTCTCAAGATATCTCAATATCTTTTTGCTCAAATTATCGCTTGCACGGACAGACGGACAAGTGGACAGAGAGACATTCGTTATTCAATTCGTCTCCTCATCTTAATAATTCTGATATACATAACTCTATATATATCTCGATTAGTTTTAAATGTAACAAGCAACAGTTAGGTGAACAAAACTATGGTACTGTTATGTTATGGTGCTATGGTACATGTTGCACAGATGTTGCGAGAGTATGAAAAATGCCGATTGGCAAACGGCATCATTACAGAGAACACTGTAATGTTTTATCAAGTCATAAGGAAGTAACGAAAATTCTAACTTCGACACCCGGACTGCATTTGCAACAAAATGGCAGAACCAAAATTTACATAAATATTAAATGCTACTTTTTATAATGTAATTATTAGAATAATTTTTCTGAAAATTATTCAAAAAAATAAAATACAATGCTTCAGAGCTTACTTCGTGTCCCCATTCATTCAAAAGAAAATGTGTAATATTTGTGTACTCTCACAACGTATTGCACAGAGTATAATATTTATGTTTGTTGTTTTTAATAACTGACATTACTGGAGATAGATACAAAGTTAAACATATCAAAGTCATCATGATGACGAGACAAATTGAATTCCGGATGTGTGTCTGCCCGTCCGTCCGTCGAAATCGTATTATACATTTTCAGAGCCCTACATACGTAATATTAGCATTTCAATACCTATGACTGACTTTGTACGAAAAATAACAATCAATCTGTGAGATCTTTTAGTGAAATTAAGAGGAAATCTTTTCCTGATAATAATGTGTTCTAACGCCAATAACGACTAAAATCGATTCAGTACTAAATCTAGCTCCCACATACATAATGTGAAGTTTCTCAAACATCCTGTTGACTTTATAACATGTATATTGGTCATATTACAAAGAGGTAAAAATATAATTAACATATCTTCTGAGACATACCGTACATTGGTGGTGAAAATGGGTGAAATCGGTGCATGTATGGCTCTAACCCCAAATACTACATATCCGTTATTCTAGCGAATTTTGGGGCGAATATATCGATCACATTCTGAGTTATCTCAATAACATTGCTTTTAAATCAGATCTTCCCCTAGCTATAATATAGCCAATACAGTGACTTTCGACTTTCGAATTGGTTTTACTTTTTTTTTAAAGTCCTTACTTTGAATATGTAATTGAAATAAAATGAAAAGATTTGCTTGACCACGTTCTGAGGCCCTTTGATTTTCACATCAATTTGCTTTTCTTTCTTAAATCGGTATTGGTGCAAGACATCGTATTAAAATCTAGCGAGAATATTGCCACTAGCACTATGTCACCCGGTAGTAAAAATTTTATATATGAGATATAAAAACAACAAATCACTTACGACGTAACCTCAGAATTATACATCTGATTATTCATGAACATTCCATATAGTGGTATTTTGTTTATCTAAATACTCACAGTTCCATGGAGTTATCTGAGACTTTAAAACAATCAAACTGCTTCAGTTCGTGGCCTTCATCTTACAATTTATTTTCTTCAGCAGTGTATGTTCGCTAACTAATTTTTCGGCCTCTTAACCTCCCTATCAGCTTCTTTTTTTGTCCGAAATAATAGAAGTGGCCAATAAAACTACATTTGTTACGTTTCATATTGTGTATTACATTGTATGGCTGACTCTTGTCTGTACCGACCGAAGAAATTTTACTAACGCATTAGTACGTTAGTAACGTAAGTTTCTGTCTGGCTTTTGATCTGCTCTTACACTTGACGCAAATCCATGATTTCTTCGAGTGTATATTCGCTCTCTAGCAACCACTTTCTCAACTCGGTGGGTACCTAAACATCTATAAGTTTATCTTTTAAATTAACTCACACGATCTCATCTTGCGTTTCATAGGATTGACACTTAACGGCCTGCATTTTCAGCCTGAGTACAAATCAACCCAGATTTTCTCTCTTTTTAGATCTAAATTACCAAAATCAACGTCGCTCGAAAGCTGAATTCCTTTTTGGTGACAAATATTGGCGCAGTTTGCTAAGCAGCTGCTGAAAACCATTCGTCCCTTCTTGAGTATCTTCCAGTGCGCTAAGTATGTTATAGATTACTTTTTGAAGTTACGTTCCATTCAAATACAAAAATTTATCTTTCCTTTACGAACTGAAAGCGCGGGACCCTTTTTCCCATCTAGTTTTGTCAGTTGCATCTCAAAAACATTATGCTATGTGTGTCGTGTTCTTAGTGTAAATTTAAATTTGAATTTGTGATTATTTCCTTCTAGTTACACTGAAAAACAAACGTTAGCTTCAAATTATTTCGTGAAAATCATTTTTTAACACTTCGGTATTTTAGTAATTTTATTAATTTCTATTTGACTTTCAACTTAAATAGGCGTGCTTATTTTCTAATTGTACTTTTGATATCGTTTTGCGCTTTCCTCTTCTTACTCGGCAGCATACATTTAGTCAAGGCAAATTTGCAAAAGGTCAGAATTAGAATGATTACAAAATCAAATCCACATTGCATTTCAGTATTCCAATTACTTTTCAATAGATGGTTCCAAATCGGTTCGTTTGTTTCGAAACTTCGACTAATTCGTTGCGAAAGCATATTAACAACCCCAGAAACCAAATATTAGACTCAATCTGTAAGAAATGTTAATGACATTCAGAGAGCATCTTTCTTTGGTAATAATGTGCCGCTGTGTTGAAAATTAGGTCATTATTTCCCTTAGCTTCGATATACCTAATACAAAAATCGGCGAACTGTCGCCTTACTTTATGCCATCAATCTGCGAGATATCCTAATGAAATTCTGATAATACCTTTTCCTGGTAATAATGCGCCCTGATGCTAAAAGTCAAATCGGGTGAATATTTCCCCTAGCCCCATGTAACTAATATGGAAATTTTAAAAATTCCGGTTATGTTTATACCGTGTATATCGGTCAATATGTAAGATATCTTAGCAAAATTAAATGAACGTGTTATATAATATTTAGTATACTATAATTTCTCGAACATACACTTGTCCCTCTTGTTGACTTGCTCCTCATATACGCAATATATTAATTTTTGTTCCTTTGGTTGAGTTTATATCGCAAATATCTCCATAGAAGTTACCTCAACAAAATTATATGAGAACATTTCGATTAGTATTATGTCATTCTCTAGGAATAATCTCAAGATTATACATAGATGATTTGTCTTGGCTAGATTGACTTTATGAATATATGATGCCAAATATGATTGCAATCCATTTAAAATTTCGCCGAATAATGAATGTTCAATTCTTACGTAACATTTGTTAATATAAAGTTTTGCAAACATCTGAAAGTATTTCCCCGCCCTTCATCATTTCAAATCACGAGAGCATGAAATGTTCGGCTATACTCGAACTTAGCCCTTATAACCACTATTATTATTACAATTGCACTATTTACAACATACATAATATATGAATATTACACATAATACAAAGCCATATGGATTTCTAAATTAATTTTCTCGTTCCTCTGCCAGGTTGCTAGATTTTAACGGTTTCCAATAAATTAAAATTCAATGAAACCAAAAAATTAAATTAAATAACAAATAAAATAAAACAACAAAGCGTGAATATTTTTAAATATTTGTGAAGTGTAGAAATCATTTTCCATTTAAGTACATTGAAGGAATTTTCACTGAAACGAATATATACATATATTCATATATATACATACATATACATATATCTACATATCATGTGTACAAGATTTTGGGGTACTTTTGTCAACTCGACCTTAGGCAATTCACAGAAAATTTAAAAGAAATCTCTCTGGTAATTGAAAGTAACCATACGTGATATGCAAGTATTTTCGACCGGTATGAGTCGTTTCGCCATTCATGACATATAAATCCATTTTCCGTTCGTTCCTCAATGAGTAAACGTGTGCGAGAATCAAACGGATAATGCAATTACACCTCTTGTATTTCTCAAATAAATTTACTAAAATATACGAGTATTAACCTTTTTATATGCTTGCTTTTATTTAGACCAGGGGCGCTCACATCAGAGCTCTTTTGGCTCCGTTTAACTATTAACAATATCACTGTGGCTCCATTTGACTCTCAACAATATCACTTACAACAAATACAGCATTTTTGAAGAACAATCCAATGCATTTTAGTATTCCAATTACTTTTTAACATTCAATTCCAATAGGTTTCGTTGTTTCCTATCGCTTTTACATGTAATCGCTTTTCGTATACCAGGTGCATCTGATCATTTCTCCTTCTTTCTTTAACTACCGCTGGCCAGTATGAATTCTAATATACCAATTGCTATGCTCACTCTGATTTCGTTTTATCGTCTTTATTTCGTTTCGATTTTGTTTTTTTATACAACAAATGCTTTTTTATATCCTATATATCATCAGAGTGGAGCAGTTGCTTTTTGTCTATTAGCATTTACCATGTTTCTTTTTTATTCTCTCGCAACATGATGCAACAGAAATAGAGATAGATATAAGTTCTGTTCACCTAACGGTTGTTTGTAACACATATATATAAATGAAGTGGATGACGAGACGAAATGAATATCTGTTTGGTGACTGTCTGCCCGTCTGCCTGTGCAAGCGATAACTTAGGTAAAAATTGAGATATATTAATATCTTGTGTTCACGTGTTCATGGGCACTCTGAGGAAGTTGGTATTGCAGATGGGCGAAATCGGACCATTGATGCGCCCACAAAACGTTTTTAGTGAAAACCTATAAAGTGCTATTACTAAGTCAAAAATAAATATTAAAAAAAAACTGTAATTTGTTACACGGCATCGAAGTAGGGAGGGGCATCTGTGATTAAATTTTATTTTTAAATTGGGTTTTAAAACTCTGTCCCCTTTTAAAACTTTTAAATATTTGATGATCGGTATGCACACAAGTCTGGCGTTTATGGCGTTGTGTGCACCCAATAAGTCATTTGGAAAACAAAAAGTGACAAAAATAAGGTAATATTTGAAAGGAAAAAATTTATGTTCCAATAATATATTGCCAAAATTAGGGGTGACCAAAAAACTTAACTCCGAAGCCACATGACAGCAACATCAATGACAAGTAAGGAACGGCTTAGTTCTGGTATAACCGAACATTTTACGCTCTCAATTTGCAAGCATCAAAACCGGAGAAATACCTTCAAGTGTTGACAAAACTCTATATTAAGAAATGTTGCGTAAGAATTCAACATTTATTATTCGACGAAGCCATAAACCGGTGGGATTAACGGTGAGAAAAGTTTTGCAATGTATTTGGTGGGATTGGCAGGGAATCATCTACTATGAGCTGCTCGTCTACGGCCAAACTCTTAATTCGGACATATACTTTCAATAATTGGACCGTATGAAGGAAGCAATGTCACAAAAGCGAGAGATAGCGCGATCACTCTAACTATGTTAAATAAAACCATAAATTTAATGAAAAAATAAGGGATTATAGACCTCATGAATATGCTATTAAAATTCTTATGTTAGCTTTATGGGTGATAGGGGCATAAAGGCATAGGGTGCATAAATTTTTGGCATCAGAACACATTATTACCAGGAAAAGACGTTACCTGAATTTAATTAAGATACCTTGCAGATTGACCGGTTTACACTGCATATTAGAAAATCTGCATATTAGGTATATGGAAGGTAACAGAAGTATTGACCAGGGTTTACCCTTTTTTAACACAGGGGCACATAATTTCCAAAGTAACTTGCTCTCCGATATAGGCACCGAGCTCCATATTCGGTATGGGGGCTTGAAAAGATAAAGTCCGATTTCGACCATGTTTGGGCAGAAAATAGCATACCTTGAGGACACCATGAGGACAGACGGACAGACAGTCTCCCGTAATTCAACTCGTCTCGTTATCCTGATCATTAAATATATATAACTCTATATCTATGTCGATTATGTTCAGGTCTTACAAACAACTGTTGAGTGAACAAAACTATTATACTCTGTTGCAACATTTTGCGAGAGTATAAAAATTACAACAACGTAGTTCTCGGGAGGACAAAAAATACTTCAACTCAAACCTATATTTAGGGAGTCAAACGGAGCCAAAAGAGCTCTGATGTGAGCGCCCCTGGTCTAAATAAAAGCAAGCATATAAAAAGGTTAATACTCGTATATTTTAGTAAATTTATTTGAGAAATACAAGAGGTGTAATTGCATTATCCGTTTGATTCTCGCACACGTTTACTCATTGAGGAACGAACGGAAAATGGATTTATATGTCATGAATGGCGAAACGACTCATACCGGTCGAAAATACTTGCATATCACGTATGGTTACTTTCAATTACCAGAGAGATTTCTTTTAAATTTTCTGTGAATTGCCTAAGGTCGAGTTGACAAAACTACCCCAAAATCTTGTACACATGATATGTATATATATGTATATGTATGTATATATATGAATATATGTATATATTCGTTTCAGTGAAAATTCCTTCAATGTACTTAAATGGAAAATGATTTCTACACTTCACAAATATTTAAAAATATTCACGCTTTGTTGTTTTATTTTATTTGTTATTTAATTTAATTTTTTGGTTTCATTGAATTTTAATTTATTGGAAACCGTTAAAATCTAGCAACCTGGCAGAGGAACGAGAAAATTAATTTAGAAATCCATATGGCTTTGTATTATGTGTAATATTCATATATTATGTATATTGTAAATAGTGCAATTGTAATAATAATAGTGGTTATAAGGGCTAAGTTCGAGTATAGCCGAACATTTCATGCTCTCGTGATTTGAAATGATGAAGGGCGGGGAAATACTTTCAGATGTTTGCAAAACTTTATATTAACAAATGTTACGTAAGAATTGAACATTCATTATTCGGCGAAATTTTAAATGGATTGCAATCATATTTGGCATCATATATTCATAAAGTCAATCTAGCCAAGACAAATCATCTATGTATAATCTTGAGATTATTCCTAGAGAATGACATAATACTAATCGAAATGTTCTCATATAATTTTGTTGAGGTAACTTCTATGGAGATATTTGCGATATAAACTCAACCAAAGGAACAAAAATTAATATATTGCGTATATGAGGAGCAAGTCAACAAGAGGGACAAGTGTATGTTCGAGAAATTATAGTATACTAAATATTATATAACACGTTCATTTAATTTTGCTAAGATATCTTACATATTGACCGATATACACGGTATAAACATAACCGGAATTTTTAAAATTTCCATATTAGTTACATGGGGCTAGGGGAAATATTCACCCGATTTGACTTTTAGCATCAGGGCGCATTATTACCAGGAAAAGGTATTATCAGAATTTCATTAGGATATCTCGCAGATTGATGGCATAAAGTAAGCCGACAGTTCGCCGATTTTTGTATTAGGTATATCGAAGCTAAGGGAAATAATGACCTAATTTTCAACACAGCGGCACATTATTACCAAAGAAAGATGCTCTCTGAATGTCATTAACATTTCTTACAGATTGAGTCTAATATTTGGTTTCTGGGGTTGTTAATATGCTTTCGCAACGAATTAGTCGAAGTTTCGAAACAAACGAACCGATTTGGAACCATCTATTGAAAAGTAATTGGAATACTGAAATGCAATGTGGATTTGATTTTGTAATCATTCTAATTCTGACCTTTTGCAAATTTGCCTTGACTAAATGTATGCTGCCGAGTAAGAAGAGGAAAGCGCAAAACGATATCAAAAGTACAATTAGAAAATAAGCACGCCTATTTAAGTTGAAAGTCAAATAGAAATTAATAAAATTACTAAAATACCGAAGTGTTAAAAAATGATTTTCACGAAATAATTTGAAGCTAACGTTTGTTTTTCAGTGTAACTAGAAGGAAATAATCACAAATTCAAATTTAAATTTACACTAAGAACACGACACACATAGCATAATGTTTTTGAGATGCAACTGACAAAACTAGATGGGAAAAAGGGTCCCGCGCTTTCAGTTCGTAAAGGAAAGATAAATTTTTGTATTTGAATGGAACGTAACTTCAAAAAGTAATCTATAACATACTTAGCGCACTGGAAGATACTCAAGAAGGGACGAATGGTTTTCAGCAGCTGCTTAGCAAACTGCGCCAATATTTGTCACCATAAAGGAATTCAGCTTTCGAGCGACGTTGATTTCAGTCATTTAGATCTAAAAAGAGAGAAAATCTGGGTTGATTTGTGCTCAGGCTGAAAATGCAGGCCGTTAAGTGTCAATCCTATGAAACGCAAGATGAGATCGTGTGAGTTAATTTAAAAGATAAACTTATAGATGTTTAGGTACCCACCGAGTTGAGAAAGTGGTTGCTAGAGAGCGAATATACACTCGAAGAAATCATGGATTTGCGTCAAGTGTAAGAGCAGATCAAAAGCCAGACAGAAACTTACGTTACTAACGTACTAATGCGTTAGTAAAATTTCTTCGGTCGGTACAGACAAGAGTCAGCCATACAATGTAATACACAATATGAAACGTAACAAATGTAGTTTTATTGGCCACTTCTATTATTTCGGCCACTATTGGGATAGAAAGTGTAATACAAGAGCTCACAAACGTAAACAAAAAAAGAAGCTGATAGGAAGGTTAAGAGGCCGAAAATTTACTTAGCGAACGTACATCTCGAATACAAGCTTTCAAATTTAAAGCTATATACAGAAGGGGAAAGTACCATTATAGCTAACTCGTCCTCCAGATTTTGTTTTGTGAATACGTTCCACTGTTTCCACGCGAAACACCAATAGCAACCAGGAGGTGTTCAATACATTCTTTTTCGCAGTAATCTTTGAAATTAGTTGAATTGAAGGCAGCGCCTCGGTTCGGTATTAAACGTCTTGGATTATCAAATAATCAAGCTATGCGCTTCAATTTATATCTGACAATTTGGTAAACAAGCGAGCACTCTTGATGGATACAGCCAACAAAGTATTTGCCCTATAACTAAAAAATTCGATACTCGTGGGCTTGAAATTTCGAATTCCTTGAAACCGCCGTAAGCAATATTAAGGAAGGTACTTGGTCTGAAAATTTTTAACCTTTTCGGTTTTTTTTACAAACGTTCGTTACTTAAGCATTTCAAAATTGTCAGAACACAAGGAGGAAATTATAATAAGGAAATTAAAAAATTCATTGTAATATATAATGTAACCCCGCGTGAAAAAACAAGGAACCATCAGAGTTGTCAATTAATAGACTCATACGAGATCAAATTCCTTCTCTGGACCACATTTAAGAGACCTTTCTAGATTTGAAAGCAAGATACTCCGATATTCGCAAAAGGGAAAAAGGAAAGCAAAATGAGGACGTGGGCCGTGGGGTTAAAGAGAGCGTTGTGTGTTGTTTGCAACAAGGTTCTAATGCTCATCCTTGTTCTTTCGAAGAAGAAAGCGTTGGGCGTAATGTAAGCCATTTTAAGAAACAGCCAGTAAATCATGCTAAAGAAATTAATGAAGATTCAGTAGGACAGAATCCTGATTCGCCATTGACACTTAAGATTAAAAACGGCAATTAAAAGGACGGCTGTGGAGATCTGGCAACTCGGCAGAAGAACGAGAGGAAACATTTAAGCGTACACGAGTTTTTATCTTATATGTTCTTGTTATATTCATTACAATTTTATAAATTACAATAAAGGTGCGGACGCACAATAGGTAAAGTACAAAATTTTCCCGTAGCCGTCAGAACTTTTCTGATTTGTCACAAAAGTATCTTTAAGTTCGGAAAGTTTGTGAGGGATGTAATTATAAATACTTCAGTTAGTACTTTTTTTGCTTCTTGTTCCCTTCCAACATTCGATCCTCCTGACGGTTCATTTGGCCCGAACGATGACTTGGGATGAACTGAAGGTACCCACTTCTTTGTATACTCACTTACTGAAATTGTTTGACCGGGTCCTTCGTAATCAGCCACCTTCTGCATCTCATATCCTCTGTTTAATAATACTTTATTAACCTTATATGGACCTAAGAACTTCGGTTTTAGATTTAACCCCGAATAAAATTGTATAAGCTTAATGGCTACTAACTCATTAATCTCATACTTTGTTTCTACCTTTCGATTTTTGTTAAATGTTTTGAGGTTTTCTCCCTGTATCTCACCAATATTCTTCTGCATGATTTTGTTTTGTGATTATGTTCCACTTGACCGTAGACCACCGTAGTGACCACTACACCAGTAGCAACCAGTTGGTGTTCAATAGTTTTTCATGGCATTGTTTAGTTGATTGACAATTAGTTGAGGTGAAAGCAACGCTTCGATCCGAAATAATACGTCAGCGATTCCCAGTTACCAAAGCTTTGGTCTTCAATTTATCTATAATAATTTTGGGTATTATCAAAAAAATTTTTTGGGATTGATCAAAAAATTTAACTGTGGAATCACACGAGAATATCATTAAAAATTACGAAAGCATAGTCCTTTAGAATGACAAAAGATACTTCGACTCGAAACTATATTTATACTGAACTATAACGAAACTGAAATAACAAAGCTATGACAAGCAAGACAAGAAAACAGCTAATTGAATACGAGTCAATGTCAGCCAGAAGTGAATGAATGGCCTTAGATGTTTGTCCCGTTAGTATCGAGTGAGCCACCGCGAGCCAGACGGTGCCAGCGCAAATTAATTTGCTTGCCATCATTATTTTACATATTGTTCTTTAAAAATGTGCTTATTGTAAGCGATATTGTTGAGAGCCAAACGGGGTCAGTATGATGTTGTTCGGAGAAAAAGTGAGTTGCGGCGTGAACAAACTGATCTACATTTTAAGCACTTAAAGATGATTTTCGAACCGTTCCGATGCTCAATCGGTTTTTCTCAGAGGAACATGACTCAGCGCGATACTCTTTTCAGAACATCCCTTTTTTTATCGTTATCGAAGAAAACTTACAATCTGTGATGATCTTAAATTGTAGCCCGAACATATAAACTTTAAAATTTTATTTTTAATTTAAGGGATTCTACTGTTGCGAACTCTTCATGTTTATATGAATGATATTTTTTTTCAGCCGGTTCAGGTTCGGTCCAGTTGGAAGGATATCAACATGATAATATTCTTGATTATTTATGTCCATTGCCACGTACATGCTAACATCCGCACGAACTTCGGTAAATGCTTTAGGGTTAAACAACTTCAACATAGGCGCTTATACTAAAGCTGATTTTAATTGCTGGATTGCTATCAAATGTTAATTTGGCAACTCAAATTTCAGTAGCTGGGATGAAATTTTACGACAACAAAATGTGCGTACGTAAATGGTTCCGCGCAATATTCCTTTTCACAGGCATCACAGACAGTTGCATTTTATGGTTAGTAGCGAAATTTACCCATCGTGAGATTCGAATATCTGATATGGTATGTAAGTTATTAGCAAATTTTATTCATTTTGTCAAGAGTATAGGTTTCACTTGCTCATCCCAATCAGTGCCGTCTTGCCACTGTTCTTGAATATAATTGCAACATAATTGGCGAAATCCATCCTGCGGACATATTTAAACATACGAAAATTTAGTATGATCCGCATGAGATCCGGTTGTAATATTGACCCTGTATATATTACATCATTGAGTGATGTGCCTGAGCTCTTATACTTTAATCTTGAGGCATTAAAACAACTCATATTTATTTGAAATTTTATCTGGCCTTACTATTCCATGATGTGGAAGATAAAATGATAAATATCTACCTCTTGATACTTCTTCAAATGGTCCCGTTTCCATAAAATTGAGGTCAATATATTCTTCCATATCATTATCATATGCTGTTAACACCGCTTTTCTTTTTTAGGAATTATTAAGCTTTTTTCATTCTAAGGAATTGTTGAGTAACTAAGGTTCAAGAATAGCCTAGTGCTCTTCTGGAAAGTTTGGCTTGAATGGGAGTCGCACAACATATCGCCATGTTCATTTCGAGTTGTTGTGGACCTGTAATATTCTCGCATGCCCGATTTTGAAAAGGTTAGATGGTCTGAGGTAGTTCTTCTACTTCCTAGAACTTTCTCAACTGACTCTTTAAATAGTCATGTGAAATATATTCAAAATCTAGTTGTGAAAGAACAAAATTTTTCTGTGACTTGACCATTTAAAATCCATCCAAAGGTTGTGTTTTGGGCTAATAATGTGCTGGAGATTTTCAATCTAAGCATAAACTGAGGTATTAAGTCACTGCCTAATAATATGTCGATTTATGATGGGATGTGGCAACTGGGATCTGCTAGCTTGAGATGGCAACATTTTCCCCAATGGTTTTTATTTACTTCGCAACTTGAAAGCAAATTTGTGAGTTGCTGTAGATCAATGGCATGGGCATCTATTTTTACATTCGCATGTGGAGAGCCCATTGTTATTGTACATATTTTATTTGAATTTTGAATGAATCTACTGCCCGTTCCCAAAATTTTAAAATTGGAATTTTCACTGTAAATTTTACTCGATTTTGAGCATTAAATCATGTAAACGGTCTTGGTAGCCTTGATCAATCAATGCTCTTAGATTGAATAAATCTCCCTCAATAGAGATGACGGCGGTGAGTGAAAGAATTTTGCTTAATTTTCCGAATAAAGGCTAGCTTTTTGCTGCTTTTGACCAGCACGGTTCTTTCTCCCGTTTTTCGATATTCGGGATTTCGAAATTGCCTGGTTGGGTTGTAACGACTAGCGTCTTAGTTTTATGAATATGGGTTTGCTTTATATTTTGATTTGATTAATTAGTGATATGAAGCGATGATTGATATCGTCATTGACAGTAAACAAAATAGAATTTGCTTTCACAGTCCTTTATCTTATAAGAGTTAGACAGACATTTGATGCGAAGTTTATGTTACCAGACAAGGTTGTTTCTGCCTGAAACAGACATTTTCTTAAATTTCTCACAAGATCTAATTTTATGACCCCCTTTACAGATATAATATGATGATTGCCAATTTATTTGACACGGTTGTTTGTTTTCTATTAACATGTGTATTATATTGTATGTTGTTACTGGATTGGGGTTAAAAAAAATTTATTTGAGTAATTTTGACGACTTTTTGGCTTATATATTTTTGTTTTTGTATATTCTCTCTGCTATTTCATATTGAGTAGTGAGGAATTCTTTCAGTTGATGTCATTTTGGAGATTTTTTTCTTGTAACTAATTGCTACCAAATTAGGAAATATAAAAATTTTATATTTTTGCTTAGTACATTTGCTTTTAATAATTCTAATTCTCTTCTTCATTAAGAATGTTTTCTTATCATGTTTGACATTTTGTTTACTATCTCACTTACATTATTTAGAGGTATTGTTAATTACTACTTGGTTATCACAATTTTCATTTAAATTATTTAAGTTATCATCTATTACATTTAGATCTTCGTGATCATGAGGCTTGGCTATACATTATCTTGCTGTTCCCAATTTATCAATATGTCTTTTTATTCTATATATATATAATAATATATAGATATAATATACAATAAATACATATGTACAAAAATATATTGCAATAAAAATGTTAAACAATAAAAAGAAAAGTAAACATCAAATTCAAAATATAGTTAAAGTTTTGTGATCTGTAGATTTGGGGTATTCGTGATAGATCTGCAGCTTCGGGGACATTGAAAATTATGCGAACCAGATACTAATGGACAGCTGACAAGTTTAAATCACATAACTTTTAATAGAAAGTTTAAAAACGCTTTGTTTTAATAATCGTAAAAAAACAAAGATTTTTGCTCCATACATTAAACGGTCAATATAAATAATTTTTAATTGTAATAACTGTTGTATTAAATATAGTATTGACATAGTCTAGTTTGTCTAATAGTCTGATTTGACAATACGCAAAATGTTATGAAAAATGCTGATTTCGAGGCGCTCTCAAACTGGAATAAGTTGGACATCCCTTAAATATTAATAATTAAAATATATCATTATATAAACCATTTCAGGTAAGAACTAATTCCCTTTCAATTAATTAAAATTATTTATACTACAAACATGCAAATTATCCTGGCATACTGACCTTAATTTCCTCCAGTATCAATAATTTTCTTAAAGATAAGAAAGTTAAAGAGCATTAGTTAATTTATTTTTACAAAAATTATTTAACGTTTTAGTTTATTTAACGTTATTCATAATAGTTGTAAATGGTTTTAATTTATCTTTCATGGTTATGAGACATGTTATTGGGCCAATAACATTGTTATTCGATTTTTTTTTCTGAGTTGAGCTAGGAAGAAAAGTCTACTTGAGCTAGGAAATCTTTTAAAATAATCGTTCACGTTGAAACTGTACCCCGAGTTCGATCACTGGATTGTTAAATAGTCACTTATAAGACACATATAGACAAGTAGTTAGTTCCTTACATACAATTCCATAACTTAAAAGTTTTTACTCGTTATTCGAGCTTACTTATAATTCACTTGATCTTTACTCGGCAACATTCTAATTAGTACTGTGTCCTGCTGCCAATCCGGCAGCCCTTATTTTGTAGATCGTTACCAACAGATCATCACTCGAACATTCTGGCAACTACTATGTTCGCTATGTGGTTGATTCTGGCAGCTTATCGCGGATTCTGTTTTGCTCCGACGTTCGAGTTCGCTTCAATATCGCCTTTCGAACATTCTGGCAACCATTAGTTTCGATGTCTGGTATATTCTGGCAAGTTATCGTCATTTCTGCGATTCATATGCGCCACAATATATTATAATATACAATAATTTTTTTTCGTAATAAATGGTGAGTGTTTTAATTAAATGCCCAAAATTTTGTATTTTATCTGATTTGGCAACATTTTTGGCATTTTGAGTCCTGCTGGCAATGGAAGGATTTGTGTATCCATTTGTGACGGCAATTAAGTAAATCTAGGAAATATTTATACACGCAATCTTTTGTTGGTATATTCCTTCTGCTATCAAGTTCTCCCTTGCCAGTGCGCTTCATTTAAACGTAAGGCATATTTGTATTTCATTAATTAATTTTATTACAATTCAAAAATAGATGATAAAATTAAAATTTCCGAACTTATTATTGTCAATTGAAGCCGAGACCATTTGCAAACGTAGAAAGATTTTCAAAATGAAAACGGATTCCGAAGTCGCAGCAGCGAAGTGTTAAGTAACCTAACAGTTGTTTGTGACACTTAAAACTAATCGAGATAGATATAGAGTTATATATATATATATATAAATAATCAGGATGGCGAGACGAGTTGAACTCCGAGCGACTTTCTGTCAATCCGTGTGAACGATAACTTTAGTAAAAGTTGAAATTTCTTGATGAAAGTTAGTACTGTGTTCTTTGTGAGAATAAAAAGATTGGCACTGTAAATTGGCGTAATTGCCACGCCCACAAAACGCCATTAATCGAAAATTTATAAAGTGCGTTAACTAAGCGAAAAATTAGGATACAAACATGTAATTTGCTGCAGGGGCACCTCTGGTTAAAATGTTTTTTTAAAGTATCTTGATCGGGAAATTCTCGGTGTTGCCCATTGCATTCACACGGGCAAATTTCTATATTCTCCTTCACATCACATTTTCAATTCTTGTACGCTTCATTTAAACAGTACACATAAATATTTTTGATTTATCAATTCTTATCCTTATTCACTGTTTTCGAAAATATTTATATTCATTACGCATATAACAAGAAAACAAGGCGTTTTGTCCGCATTTGCAACCGTGGAAAGATTTTCAAAATGAAAACGGATTCCGAAGTCGCAGCAGCGAACTGTTAAGTAAAAAAACACAAAGCCTTTTGCCCAAATGCAAGCAATTCAGCATTGATAAAAGGATATACAACTCTGCTGTCAAATAAAATTGAGAGAGTAAATCACCTACCCGACTTTGACAGTTGATCGGGTAGGTATGACATTTATCAAATAGAGAAAGGAATGGCGAGATTGGGATTCACCAAAAAAAATTTTAAACAGAGACATTTGTAATCGCCGTTGAAGATCACAAATAAAAATGCTAAATAGTAAAAAGAAAGGGAAAAGCGAAATATAAATGTAATTGAAGCAATCTTCTGCGATTTGCAGCTTAAGGATATTAATTTGCCGTTGAAAATGATACGAACCATGTATTAATTAGCAGCAGACGAGTTTAGTTCACTTAATTTATTATTGAAAGCATAAAGACTCGTTGTTTGTAATGTACTGTGGAATCACGAAAAATATATTTAATTATTTACTTTATACATTAAAAGGTCAATAAATAACAAGCTTTAATCATGTTAAATGTTAGGAGTTTTAATTTAAATGCCCAAAAATTAGTATTTAATCTCATCTGGCAACAATGTAAAATGTTATAAGAAAACGCTAATTTTGAGGCGCCCTAACACTGCAATAGTTTGGGTATCTTTTTCTCTGCAACCATTGTACAGGCACACAAGTAACCAAGCTATCATGTGTTTTTCAATATTTTCACACAGTTGAGATAACCTGATCGATTTTGCTCCTTTTTCGGCACAGAGCTTTAAATAAAAGGATTTGAAAATAAGAACTTTTCTTGTGGAAGTGTATTTTTAATGGAAAATATTAAATAATATTAAATATTAAATTTAATTAATAATTTAATATAAAATTTTCTAACATATTTTAGAAGCAAAAGTTGATTGAATAGTTAATTCTTATATGAATTGTTTTACCTCACCACCTCTGAGGTTGGTATGTAGGCGCGTTATTGATCTTTTTTGGGTGTTCGGTTCCCCAGGAGGAATATTTTCACCCCTATGATATTTACAATGCTTAGCCAAACTACTTGTAATAATTTAAACAAAAATAAATATATGAAAATCAGGTACAATACAGGTACATTAACAATACATCATAAAAACTGGGGAAATTGTAGTCTTCGACAGACAAATATTTGGACAATTATCAAATAATTCAAATCGACACTCATAGATATAAATTCCGACTCACATAGGCAGACAAACGGCAACACTCTATAGCAGATTTGTGCCTTTTTTGAGGCATTTGGCTGCTTTAGTAGTAGAATATATGAGGCAAACCTAATAAACTGCCTAATGTTTTGCCCCTTCTCTTCCTCTGTCTATTTCATTCTTATTGTAATTTCTTTCATTCTAAAAGCGTTCGCCTACGTATGTATGAGTGAAAAATCTAAGATTTGTTACTTGTTTATACACTGACTGCAACTCAGTATTCTCCGTCTTTATAGCTATAAGAAGACTGACCACCGAAAAATCTTAATAACAGAGGTGCATTTTATTTAAAAAAATACTCACCAGTTACGCAATATTAGAATATCAGTAACTCAAGTTTTTAAGTACAAAATATGACGGACTGTGACGTTTACTCCTTGTTTTTACAGAAAGATCTCATAAATAAATAATTTCCTGCAATATGACTAACTTTACAGCTGTTTTATATATAATAAATAAAAAAATTCTTATTAACTAACTCATCGCATACAGCACTGCGTTGTTATCTTTTAAAAGCCAAGATGGTCGCAACTTAGCCGATTATTATCGATTATATATGGTCCTCCATATGATTGAACATTTTCTGAATTAGAATTTTTCAAAATGTTTGACGAGGTGCACAAGGGATTTGTTCAGTCATTTATTAATTTTCTAAAACATCCAAGCACTTGTCAAAATTTGACTTCAGATTGTAAAGAGAGTGTCGACGTTGCAGTTCAATGTCTTCAAACAGCCTTTGATATATCTGAAGATTTGGGGTTGCAATCTGTTTTAGGAACAGGGAACCCCAGTGAGGACGTAAATAAAGGTAGTATCGATATGTTTGAAATTTTTCAGTCGTTGTTTATTGAGAGGAATCCAAAAGCGACACAAATGGCCGAATCGTTTAAAAATGAAGGTAATCGACTTATGAAAGAAGGAAAGTATAATGAAGCTCTGTTGCAGTATAATCGTGCTATATGCTTTGATCCAAAAAATGAAATTTTTTACTGTAATCGTGCAGCTGCATATATTCGTTTAAATTATAACGAAAATGCTGTTACAGATTGTAAGACAGCATTATTATACAAACCCACATATGGGAAAGCTTATGGAAGGCTTGGGATAGCGTACTCTAATTTGAAAAAGTACTCGGAGTCGCAACAAGCTTATGAAAAGGCAATTGAACTGGATCCAGAAAATCGGGACTATCGTAACAATCTGAAAGTAGCTCGCGACGCCGCTCAATTGCGCGACTCAATTCCTCAGATATCAGATAGTATTAATTCTATGCTCTCATCTCAAGCAATTCGTAATTTAGTGAATGATTCTGATATAGACTTGGGACAGTTGCAAGCTATGAGTCAGGATCCAGTTGTAAGGAATGCAATTCAACAACTATGTTCAGGAATACCATCAAATAGTAACGATCCTATGGCTTCTCCTTTACTTCCAAATAGTATGTTACAGCTTTTTCAGTCAATCGCTAGCCAATTCTCGTCTCAAGGGGATGGCATTTCTAATGATACACCAAGTTCAAATACGGGTTCTGGCCCACCTGCCGTATAAAAAAAGTCTACTTGAATCGTTCTACTGTGGCTGACATGTTTGAATTTGGATCGCCAAAGGCTATATTAATATGATAAGGTTGAAACAAATATGGTGTATTTATTCTATTGTATTAAAAATTTAAATTTTTAACCAACTAATATTTTTCCTTTCGTTAAGTATTTTCTATTGAATTAAGCAAGCGCTGTCGATTAATAGGCTTTAAATTTTTGCTGTGTTCAGAACGCGAATATTAAGAAGGTAAGGAATGTTAATAATTAATTTTGTGGACAAATAACTCACGCAACGTTTTGCTAGTTAAAACAATCAATAGTTACATCCATTCATAGATATTTATCGAATTGCTATGAGTTTGGAGTGGACCTTTCATGGTTTACTGTGCTTGAGCAAATGGGTTGAATTAAACCGATACTGTGCGGATGGTCAATGTAATAAACTTTTGTTTAATAACTTTAATTTTATTTTAATTTAATTTCTGGAAGACGGAATTTTTGAGCAAACACTTAAACGGTTCTTTCTCTTCACTTTGAATGTTAAAACTTAAAAAAAAAAATTTTATTTAGTGGGTGAATTTAAAATTTTGTTTTTATTTAGTGTGTGAACTAAAAAAATTTTTTTTTTTTAGTGAACATTTCACCATTTCATTCACCATACATTTTTAACATTTGTGTAACAGCTTTCAAAAACTGTGTATTAAATATTGTAAGTAGAAGAGGCCTTTCAAGTTTTGAAATTACATAAATTTTAAGCTTTCTTAATATTTTCCATTAAAAATACACTCTAAGAAAAGTTCTTCTTTTACGGTCCTGCCGGTATTTATTGCCTTACTTACGGTATTTATGCCAAAAAAACTATTTCTATCATGATCTCAGTTGTGTGAAAATATTGACAACCATATGACTATTTCGTTACTTGTATGCTAATACTTCACACAGGGCAAAGAAAATTTCAACACAGCTGTTTATTAGTGATTAGGAGAGCACGCAAATGCTTAACGTCATTTTGCGATTAACGGGAAGCGTATAGCTATTGTTTGTTCCCAGCTTTCAGGTTTTTTGTTTTATAATTATACGAAATTTTATAGTATAGTTCAAATGGCAACCTGTAATGCCAGGTATACGTTTACCTCTGCCAGCATTGGTAGCTATGGCGGACAAAACGACGGACGCAACATTAAAGGATTTGCAACATTTCAATATTGCCTTATGTTAATTTTATTTCAAGGTGTTTTTCAGCAATCTCCTTTTGATCAAGTAGTCTTAGGAAACAGAGTGCCAATACCACTAAAACCTCCATTATGGAATGAATCAACGACAGATTTTCAAAATTTTTTTGTGGGAGATGCAGCGCCCGCATTGAAGAAAACTTAATGCGACTTAGTAACTAAAAAAACTTAATAATTACCCCGTTTCACAGCTACCACGAAGCTAAGCTATTTTCATTCACCAGTTATCGCGAGCTCAGTGAGTAACAGAAAGTAGCTTTGGGTAAAATACTGCTCGCTGGTGTGTTCTGCGAAGAGAATTGTAAAACAATTGTGTCGACGTATTTGGTTGCCACCACATTTTTCTACAAATCTTCAATTGCTCTCCACAATTTTGTTATTCTGAATGATATAAACGTTGATATTGGCCATACACATTTGTAGACAGACACAGAGCATGGAATACTGCATAGAGAATGGCGTGAAGATTTGGAGAGTCTTATTATATTCAATAAGTACATCTCGAAGCAATGCATCTAATAGCTCGTTCCACATAAGGGACTCTCTGGCAGAGTATTTTTTGAACCAAGTGGCGGTTTCATTTCAAGGAAGTCATGTACACGTTAATTAGTTTTTTTTTAAGTTTGTGTTATTTTCAAATTTTCAACCTCTGATGACAGTGAAAAACATTCAGTGTGTTTGTGTAACGCACTTCCTGATTTCGAGATTTTCCACACAAATATATATACAATTATATCATCTTGTTACTCCCAGTGCTCGTGTGAGGCTTGTCGACGCAGCCTTCTTTTCGGGCCTATATCCCAGGCAAGCTTTATTGTACAAAGTTTCAAATGCACGCACTTGCTCTGTGGGCCGCTGGTAGTCAATAAATCTGAAATTAGAAATTTAATATTGAAAATATGTAAACTACCTACATTTTTTACACTTTTGTTATTTTCCCGCCTTTCTCACAATGCCAAAATTTATGCTTGTGACAGAATAAGTGACCCTGATAAAAGTAATGGGAGAAAAGAGAGCAGCGATGTCACTTTTATTTAACTCTGCAGTGATCGAACTCAAGCTAAAGTTTCGCGTAGTGTCTTAATTTAGTAAACCCGTTATAAAATGTATATCCTATATGGGCTCATTTGTTTTGACAATGTATTGACCATGGTATTGACATTGTGTTCTATTGTTTCCAAGGATGAAATGATACGAAATTCTTTGATTCGTGAAAGAGCTGTCAAAACTCACATTTTTTATAACTTTGGCCAAAGATGCCACTGCCGAAAATACTAGATCGGTATTTTGAAAATAACTTTTGGATATTTTGAAATTTCTATATTTCGGTCCTTCAGTGGGTCTATATAGGCATATCCAACCGTAAATACGTACATACGTGTTATAAATAAGTACTAGATGAGTACGTATATAAATAACGCAAAATTTTCAAAATTCATATAAAAACATTTAATAATATATATGAACATAGAAAAACAAAATTACAACGAAGCAATTCATAATAAAATGTTATGAGAAACGTAATAAATACAAATATATCTCATTTATATCAGTTTCGTATCATGTCATCCTTGGCTGAGTCTTAGGTATCGCTTTTTATTTTGAAATTCTTTCCACTGCTTTCCAACGGCTCTCGGTTGCAACTGATAGTAAATGTTCTGAAATTTTAATTTCGTCATCTAATCTTGACAAGTAATGTGCAAAAATATTTACAAATATGCATAATATAATTGAAATATTTTAAGAAATATGAATGTTTAAATGAAGCGTACTAAAAATGGAGAACGTGATAGAAGGAATATACTAACAAAAAAGTTCGTGTATAATTCTAGATTTACTTAATGTCCGTCATAAATAGATTCCAAACTTCTACGAGTGTCAGAGGGCCTCAAAATTCGAGTTTTCATAACATCTTGCATTGTTGCCAAATCAGATAAAATACAAAATATCGGGCATTTAATTAAAACATTCAATATTTATTACTTTTTAATGTATAAAGTAAATATTTAAATATATGTTTTGTGATTTCACAGTGTATTAACACAACATGTCAATTTCAATAATAAATTAAATGAACTAAACTTGTCTATTGGCAATATATGGTTCGAATCAGTATATAGCAGTCTATAGCAAATTAATTCCCCGAAGCTGCAGATCACAAAATATTGCTTCAATTATATTTGAGTTTTGCCTTTCCTTTTCTTTTTGTTATTTAACATTTTTATTTGTGATCTTGCACGGCGGTTACAAATGTCTCTGTTGAAATTTTTTTTTCCAGGATTCCAATCTGGCCGTTCCAGTCTTTCTAGTTGCTAAATGTCATACCTACCCGATCCAGTGAAGTGTCAAAGTCGGATTTACTCTTCCATATTATACATACATCAAAATATTATATTTGACAGGAGAGTTGTATATCACTTTATCGCTGCTGAATTGCTTGCATTCGGGCAAAAGGCTTTGTGTTTTTTTACTTAACAGTTCGCTGCTGCGACTTCGGAATCCGTTTTCATTTTGAAAATCTTTCCACGGTTGCAAATGCGGACAAAACGCCTTGTTTTCTTGTTATATGCGTAATGAATATAAATATTTTCGAAAACAGTGAATAAGGATAAGAATTGATTAATCAAAAATATTTATGTGTACTGTTTAAATGAAGCGTACAAGAATTGAAAATGTGATGTGAAGGATAATATAGAAATTTGCCCGTGTGAATGCAATGGGCAACACCGAGAATTTCCCGATCAAGATACTTTAAAAAACATTTTAACCAGAGGTGCCCCTGCAGCAAATTACATGTTTGTATCCTAATTTTTCGCTTAGTTAACGCACTTTATAAATTTTCGATTAATGGCGTTTTGTGGGCGTGGCAATTACGCCAATTTACAGTACCAATCTTTTTATTCTCACAAAGAACACAGTACTAACTTTCATCAAGAAATTTCAACTTTTACTAAAGTTATCGTTCACACGGATTGACAGAAAGTCGCTCGGAGTTCAACTCGTCTCGCCATCCTGATCATTTATATATATATATATATATATATAACTCTATATCTATCTCGATTAGTTTTAAGTGTCACAAACAACTGTTAGGTGAAGGAAACTAGTATAATCTGTTGCAACATGTACATACTGTACTGGCATTTATGATTTTCGGCTCTCTTTTTTATTCTATTGCCGAATATATCGCTTAAATATATGAGATATTTTAATGGCATTAAGTGATCATATTATTTTAGACACATTTGTGATTCGTCCCTCTCTTCCTCATATACCCAATGTTTCGAATTTCCTTGCCATTCCAATACCTTTAGTTAATTTTGTTTCGCATATGTCGATAGCACAAGATATCTCAAAAAAATGAAGTGAAAATTTTCTCGCTTTCGGTTGTAAAAATTAGTTGTGTTATATATAAGGGGATTTGTGTTGGTTAAGTCGATTTTAATACGAATATCTGGAATACAAGCAATATGTAGTATTGAAGCTGAAGTTTTTACAAATATTATTATAAGTATTTGACGAATATTAAAGATAATTCGTCCAAATTGTGAGAGTATATATTTTTCGGCTGCAACCGAAGTTACCCCTTTACATGCTTATTTTAGTTTTCTCCTGCCATTTCTCTGTTTTATGAACCACTTCGGTTACTCTTTTGGTAGAAAAAACATTCTCTAAAATACCACAATTATAAAAAAAAAGATGAACACACGGCGGTAACGGTAGTCAGGATACAATGCCCAGGTAACCTCAATCTGATCTGGACGAGAAAATTTTATAACTTTTAAAATCTTATAGCCATTAAATTTTCGACAAATTTTTCATTTGAAACCTTTGAGCTGAATTTGGTTGTGACCAAAAAAATTTAATTATTTTAATTGAAGAACAATTTGAGAATATCATATGTTCTATTGCCAAAATCACCTAATTCAGAACTTAAAATCTTGGAGTATGTTTCGAGGTTAGAATTTTTATGTCCTTCATAAATTGTTGTATATGAACATTCTTAAAAATTAAAGATAATCGGTTGAAATTCAAAATTTCCAATGGAATATTGTCCAGCAATGTTTGTTGATCAGTTCAATTCTGAAAAGAAATTGCTATTATAAATACAATTGCTATATTAAGACTATAAGCCCAAAAATATCAAAACGGCGCAGTACTATATATTCAGCTGTATAAAGATCTTTTCCTTCACTAATAAACACAGACATATGTTGTTCTAGGCTTTTCGAATATATGGTAATCTTCACTGTTCGTTTTCCCCTTAAACCATATGTAGTGTAATATGTTTATGTATGTATATAATTTTTTATTAAATTTTATTTACACATTAAAAATTAGATATGTGATCCTTAAAGCCTGTCTAATCTGCCTTTAGATGAGTCAGCGACGGTGTACCTACTTGAATATTACAAATGGATCTGATTGTTTATATCAATTTATTGAGCTAAACATAATGTGAGCTAAAGCATAACGCGATTACTCATAGATCTAATTTGAGAGTTTCCCCAACATATAGAATTATGAATTATCTCGTTTAGCTCTATACCAAATTCTGCGGAGCGAACTTTAGAATATTTTTATTTGGATTTTTTATTAAAATTCATATATATATATATATATATTAGAATTCATATACTTATATATTTTGATTAACTGATTCATCACGATTTGAATAAAAGCGACTTCTCAGTGTTCCCAGTGTTCAGTCAGAGAAAGTTCTACACATCACAAAACTGAAAAACAACATACTTTCGACACATGTTACACAAAAATTGCCCTACTATTTCTGCAATTCACGTTAATAGTTTTAGATTACATTAATATAATATTCTTTGATTTGTACAGAACAACAATGTTTCCTATTTTGATATTAATTATGAAAGGATGTTGCCACAACGAGGAGAGTAGAATTAAATTTTATTATATTCGTTATAAATTATTTTAAATTTTTTAATAAAAACTTTGGATGGATAGATCTTGAAATCCATACTTTTAAATTTCACATATTTAAGTAGTAATATCAAAGAATCAAGTAATGTCAAAGAAATCGGCAATAAAGGAAAAATCGTAAGCAAATTCATTGCGCCGTTGAACTCAGAACAAAATATGAATAAGATTTTCTCTTTCTGCCAAGGGACTTATATCACCTTTCTTTCGAAACAACTATCGAAACCATAAGCAATAATTTGTTAATAATCATCCAACTTCTAGTTGTTGTTGTTGTAGCGAATACTCGGACCCTGTTTGAGGGCAAGCGCGAAAACTAACTGCCATCTGATACATTTTACGGTAGGTGTAATAAACTAGCTGTTTCGACGAGGTCGGACCAAAGGGAAAGGGTTGTTAAGTGAGTGGGTTTCAGGGAGCACGCAAAGTGGTGGTTAGAGTCATGATGGATGCAGGACAAAGGTTAGCTATGTCGGGGTCAATTCTGGATAGGTAGGAGTTTAACTTGCTATAGTATCCAGAACGAAGTTGAGCAAGGTCACTCTAGTTTCGAACGGCAACATGAGCTCTTGGTGTGTAATGGGTGTTGGTTGGCCGGTATATTGTTGAACCTTATCGACGTATTGTAGGAATGTCTTCGTGATGTTCCTAGGAGGCGTTTCCGCTCCGAGCTGGTGACTGAAAGGATGGTTTCGGCGAAAGCAGCCCTGTAGGAACTGCTTTGGGAGGAGTGCATTGTGCTCCCTGACCGGTAGCATGCGGGCCTCAATGTCTAGTATGTAGGTGCTCGATTGAAGGCATCAAGAGACATCCTGTAACTGTCCAGAGTGCGGTGTTCTGACAAGCTTGAATCTTCCCCAGCTGCGTTCTGTTGCATCCAGGCCATATTGGAGCTGCGTAGTTTATGACCGGCCGGCCGATTACCTTATAAGTTGCCAACAACGTTTCTTTGTCTTTGCCCCAGGTGCTGCCAGGTATTGACTTGAGGATATTGTTGCGGCTCTGTACATGGCAGTCGTATGTGGAGTGAAGGAATACAAGCTGTCAAATGACACTCACTATTTTAGGGTTGTTCACTTTCGGAATTTTGACATCATAGATAAAAATATTGATGTCTAGTTTGTATTGTAGATATGGTAGGGGAGAGCGTTAAGCTCCTCGCAATGAGGAAGCAAGTACGGTTGCGGAGATGGGCGTTCACTTTCAAACACATGCCATCGATTCCATTGCCCGTCGTCAAAATTGTGCAATCGTCAGCGTATGAGGTCACAGAGACTCCCTATAGTGGTTGAGGGAGTTTCGAGATATATGATTAAACAATAGTGGGGAGAGGACACCACCCTGCCCCCTTGTTTAATTTTTCTTCATTTAGATTGTTGACCTCGAAATAATACGGACGATTGACGACCGACGAGATGGTTCATAGTCCACCTCTTCAGCCCTGGAGGGAGAGTGGTTTGCTCAATGTCTCCTAGTAACGTTGTATGATTAGCTGTGTCAAATGCTTTTGACAAGTCCCTCGCTACTAGAACGATCGTCTTACAGGGTGGTTTTTGATTTAGACAACAAGCGATCTGGCCGCTTATGACGGTAAGTGCTGTGGCGGTGCTATGCACTTTTCGGAAACCGTGTTAGCGCTGCACTAGACTCAGGTGGTGAGTGAAAGTGGGGAATAACAAGGCTTCGAGTGTTTTCACTACTGCGGAAAAGCAGGATGGTTTTACGGGTTTCTGTAGTGGAACCACTCTTCTGATTTTCCACACATCGGGTGTGTGAAGAGTGGTAGAACACGACAGGTTGAAAACCTTGATGAGATATTTTACTCCCGTTGAGCCCATAGCATCAATATGTTGCGCCGTCTGGGCCAATCGACTTGAATGATTGTGATTTCTTAGTGGCACCTTGAACATTCTCGTCGGTGAAAGCAAGTGAAGAGAATCTTTTGGCACTTTGCGCAGCCGTCGGGCAACCCGTCTTTTGGCCTTGTACACCGAAGGATGCAGAATGAACTGCCGGCTAAAGTAGCTCGCGCACTTCTTCGGGTTCAAGGAAGCGTAATTATCAATTGAATTTCAACCTGGTCGTTATGCCTCCTCGGGTTGAAAAAGGATATGACCACACTCCAGAGCTTGCTCACACCGGCGGAGAGGTTGCAAGACTTCAGTTGCTCTACCCATTTCGTCCGCTTACGATGATTTACCAGTTGTCGATTCTCCAAATTGAGATCTCTTATTCGAGGATCACAGGGCTCGACCTTCGGTGACGTAAGGTGTCGCGTTCGTTTGCTAAAACTGGCGCTTCAGCTGGGAATTAGCGGATTTCCGCCCTAAGACTTCAGAATCGACGGTCACCAACGAATACGACCGTAGGAATGGGTAGTGCTGTGAAGCCGTCCCATTCGGCTTTGTTAAAGTTAACGAAGGAGGGGTTGTCCACAGAAATAAAATAGGCGGGTTTTCGGTAGTGAGAATTATGGGCGGGTGCCCATTATGGTCGTTCATTGTGCAGAATGTCGAATCGTCTATTTGTTTCGCCAGCTCCAACCCTCTATGATCACTTGATAGGCTGGACATCATCAGATGTCATCGTCAGACATGATCTGACCGGATAAATATGCCCGGGCATTCTAGGGCAATATCCCTGCCGTAGATGTCTCCGTCAATGAGACGATATTGCACTGTGTTGTGTATGATGAAGGCTAGGCCACCACCATTATCTTGTACGCGATCTTTACGTATTACGTAGAAACCAGCACATCTCAGGAGATCTGAGCGGCTGTTTAGCTTGGTTCCTTTGACCGCCGCTATCAATATGCCTTCCCGATTCATGAAATCTACTATCTCCTCGATATTACTCGGGAGTCCATCGCAATTAACCTGTAAAATTGTCGTGCGTCGCGGTAAAGCTGTCGTGATCCTGGGCGTGAGTGAGCGGTGTGTCCGTGGTGTTTGTTACAGCTACAGTGACCCGCGAGGTGGATGTCGCGCTGTGGTGTTATTTGCCGCCGCCATTAAAGGCTGTTGCGAGGACAGACTCCTACAGTAAGAGGTAACGTACGACGCACCCCACTCACGTGTGGTGCGCAGGCCGGAACACGTTGGGAAATGACACCAGCCGAAGTAAGATTTGCGTCTGACTGATGTAATATTCTGACGCATTGCGCTCTGACACACGGAACAGAGGGTGCGCGGAATCAGGTGTTGCCTTGTGGTTCTCGCAGGGGTTGGACCGGGAAGAAGGTTGGAGGAGTGTAGATCAGAATGGGAGTCATGCTGCCTAGTTGAGCCCCAGGGGACCATTGAGGCCTTTTGTTGGTCACTCGTCTGGAGTGGCGGCGAAGTGCGCGAACTAGGTGCTGTTGGCACGGCCGTAAAGGGATTTATTGCTATGGTGCGTCGGCAACATGCGGCCGCATAATTTGTGGTCACTCTCTGTGTATCTTAAGGCCTGAGAAGGTCTTAAGATGGCTCCATCCATTCCATGTGTTACACCTAACCGAGTTGGACTTTGGATGTAGCCTTCTAGCGGATATGCAGTAGAAATATTCTTCCGGGTCTGGGATGGACTCAAAGCCAGTATGGATCAGGAGGATGAGCAGTCCTACTAGGAGTTGCTCTGTTCACGTAAGTTTCGTATTTACCGATCCAAACAATATTGGATACTCGAAATAACAGCCCTTGGCGGGATATGAAATGCCGTTATCGTAGAACCGGCTGCTGTGGGAGCTGTGGAGCGGTTTTACTTTGTAAAATCTAATTTTAAAACTTTCTAATGTAACTTGCGATATTACAATAGAAGTATTGAAAGTCCTGCCTCATTTAAATAAAAATGTTTTAAATTCATTTAAAAAGGTATTCTGTAATATAATGTCTATAGTTTTGCAATGCGAGGCGGAATACTCAGCAGCAGAAAAAGAAAGATATCCATACTGGGATCGTAGATGGTTCGGAGATCCTCGCAAGCGCTAAGGTTTTTGCAGGAAACGCGTGAAGGATACTATGATGATGACGACAGTGCAGGATCGAGCAATGCTCTATATGCAGTAAAACGGTAGAGGGCGCATGGAGAGGAAATCTTCATCGGCAAGAAGCCACGGACAGTAGCGGCGTCAACTTTTTGCAAAATTGCTAAACTTGCAGGCTCACTAGAATTTGGCCTCAGCTTTCTTGTTTGACCACAACAAGGATAATGGAACCACCTCCAAAGAAGAGTGTCGGTTGGCATGACGGTTTGCGCAGACTAATTAAGGACCCTGGCGAATGGTTGACTTCCTTCTATAAAGAAACTGTAGGGTGGGTGAAGTTTGGAGAGGAATAGGCCTCGAGGCGATAGATAAAGTGGGCCTTCCACTGCGCCTGTAGCCTTGCGTCTAGCTCCCAGTATAACCCCCTACCACCGGTTTGGTGAAGGGGACTCTTGTACAGTCCAGACGAAGAGGCCTTCGGGAGGCCTGTACTTACATACTTATATTCTTATAACTTTTGTACAAAGGAGTTCTGCGACCAGGTATGGTGTACAAAAGTTACAACATTACAAGTCAAACCATTTAAGTCCGCGAGAACTGATTACATCTTTCGAATTTCGAAGGATAAATTTTTGAGGACTGAGCATGCCTACAACAAACTCAACTCGGTCGATAATGCTTTGCACGCTGTTGTGAGATGGTTGAAGGGCGCTCTTTTGAACAAGGAATATGAAGTAGGCACCTTTTTGTACACTGAGGAAGCCTTAAATAACGTGCCGCCGGAAGCGGTCATTAGGGTCCTTGACAAGTTTGTGGTCGAATCAAACCTTCCTTTGCGGCAGAACATTGTGGCACATGGACGTGCTGGTAAATTACCCAATGAAAGAATTGGAGGAACGCAACTTGTGGGATAGCCTATGCTGGCGATGTTGTTATGCGATGCGTATGGT
This sequence comes from Bactrocera minax, assembly GCA_021498325.1. Classification (NCBI taxonomy): domain Eukaryota; kingdom Metazoa; phylum Arthropoda; class Insecta; order Diptera; family Tephritidae; genus Bactrocera; species Bactrocera minax. The sequence goes on from JAKEEE010000095.1 coordinate 125,238, forward strand.
AAAAAGAAAATTTCTTGATCCCATGTAAAATCTCGGATGGACCCCTCACCTCGATGGGTGGCTCTCGACTTTAACCTGTGGAGAGGGTGAAGTAGTTGAGCCTTATCCTGGATAGGAAGCTGTCGTGTAATCTTATTATTGAGGAGAAAGTGAGGAACGCATCACTTGTCTCATATTACTGCAAAGGAGCTATCGAGAAGTAGTGGATTCTCTTACCAAAAGTTGTACTTTGACTTTATGAAACATTGGTTAAGCCAATAACATTTTATGGCGTATTTCCCTGTGGAGAGCGCTCGGTAAAACCACACTTCATAAAGCTCTAGAACTTGTTCAAAGAGCTATCCTCATTGGTATCTGCGTGGTGCACGAACAACACCAAAGATTTTACTGCATATAATTTTATACATAGAGGACATAAACGGTAGGTGCATTGCTGTAAAAATTGTTGTCAGACTTTTGGAAACGAAGTATATTAAGAGTCCCAGAAAGGGACATTCCGAAAGCCTTTGTCACTCCGACTTCGTACCTGATAACTGGGAAGTTGCGTCGCGAAAGCAACTCCTGGGGGTTTGACCCCGCGCACATACCAGTGGGGTATGACTCCTCTGTAGGGAAATCTCTATCAGCTCTTGCTTCAAATAGTGTTTGGAAGTATGGCCTCTTTAGTAATAGAATTAAGCTACTTCAATATAGAATTTGTATGGGTGCCTGGTCACTGCGGACTTTTTGGAAATTGCAAAGTTAATGAGCTCTTAAGAAAGGGTTCCCTTACCCAAAACCTATCACGTTGGGATCGAGTCGGTTTTCCCTTGTCGTCTCGCATTCTGGCACTGGATCTAAAGGGTTTGCGCGAGCTTAATAAGCGCTGGTTAGCAATCAGTACGTATGCGGCTGTTATATCTTTCTAGACCAGAGTGGAACGTAGGAAGCCCTATGTATAATAGACCTTGTAAAACTTCTGAATGGATCAGTTTATAGTTAATTTCTCCTATTTGAAGTTAACTTGAATTTCATCATCTCTTCTATCCAGACAGTTTAGATTTTAAAACGACCTAGAACAAACTTTGAACTAAATGAACCATTATGCCGCATATGGTATAATGATTATAATTACCATTCCAACACATTTATCAGACTCATATTCACTTCACCTCATATTCACTTCAGTTATGATCTTCGAATATCCAGTTGACTTACCGTCATGTGAAAAATAACGGGGACATATCGCGATATGTCATATAAAGAGAAAGATTACAAATATTTTCATTTATTTCTGAGTAAGTTTTTTATTTTGACAATAGCTAATGTAATTACTATCTAATAATAAAATAATTGGGTCGAATTCTATTCACAAAGAAAAACAAAAACTATTTCAATCATTCATCTCATTTTATGCTGTGAAAAAATAGGGACATTGACAAAAATTTAAGTTCTATATAAAAAAAATTTTAATTATAAATTTAATCATAAATTTTTTTAACATTATTTGGTTGTTGAGGTATTTTGATTATTTAGTGTTTGGTTGTTAAGCCTTTATTGTGTATAACGGCGCGACATCGACGAGGCAAAGATTCAACCAATTTTTGGCATGTGGCCTCTGGAATAGCTTCCCATGCTCCTTTACCAGTGACCAGAGGGTATTTTCATTGGTTAGTTTTTTACCCCTCAATGCTACTTTCAACTCTCGCCACAAGTTCTCAATTAGATTTCAATAAGGCGATTTAGCAGACCAGCTTAAAGTGCTAATGTTGTTATCTGAGAACCATTTTTTTTATCAGCTTCGATGTGTGCTTTGGGTAATTGTTTTTCTCGAACACCCATCGAAGCGGCATATTATCTTCAGCATAAGTTAACATCACTTCACTTAAAATATTGCAATAAGTAGTTGCTGTCATTGTCTCCTCAATCCGATATATCGGACCTGTACCATGGTAGGAAAAGCATCCCCAAATCATGACGGATCCTCCTCCATGTTTAATGGTTTTAACTGTGTATTGTGGTTTGAATGCGGTGTTTATTGGGCTCCGGACATGTTGTGTGCCACAGTAAGGATAAAACATATTACATTTATACTGATCTGACCATATGATATTCTATTTCTCCACTGACCAGTTTTTTCGATTTTAAATATTTTGCATTGAGCCTTTGTGAATGGTGGAAGTATCAACATTTAAAGAAAATTCGACTTTTATGTCTTTTGAAGATGCAAGGGTTTTTTTCACAAATCTCACTTATTATTTTCAATACTTGGTAACATTTTTAGTTTTCGTCCGCATTTTCCTTTTGTAGTTTATATTTTATTGCATTTTCTACTATTCTCTTTGAGCATTTCAACGTCTCACCTATTTTTTGGTCCGAAATCTCTTTTTGTGAAGGTGTTTTATTTGTTCTCGAAGCTGAACGCTACAATACCGTCCTCTCTCCATTTTTAATCACTAAACTCTAATATTTCGTTATTAGTTTAATATATAATTATGTTTCATCATATACTTAATGCTTTTACCGGTTATAGATTTTTGAAATCCACAATATTTCAAAGAACTTATTTAATCAACTTTCGCGTCCCTATTATTTCGCACAGGCTAAACTGAACTCACTTCACAAAATGATCAACAATCGTGAAACGACGCAAAGTATTTTCCAGCAAGAAAATACGTAAGTCATTTCTGACCAATTGTTTTATGTTAAAGCAGAGCAGGGTTTTGAAATATTCTGATAAGGCGTCCCTATTATTTTTCACATCGACTGTACATATATATCGGCCAATATGTAAGATATCTTAACTCTTCTTTGTGGGCTGTGGCCTACACGCAGGCATATCGATTTTCAAAGGTGTCTTGTTCCATAAAGTTTCTGAAATTTTGAAAAAGTAGTAATTTTTTCATTGAATACGTAGAAAACAAAAGTCGTCAAATTAATTCAGTTTACATAAATTTTAACATAAACCAACAAGCAAAATGAGTAGAATCGTCCTCTACACTTGAACTCAGTGCCTGTTCTTCCACACTGAAAGGTAGAACTCCAACCTTAGAGTTTACTAGTCCTTTACCACCTTCTTAAAAATCTTTCCCCAAATGGTAAAACTAAACTGTGCCAACTATGTAACATAATTTTTACCAATGGAAATTTCATATCTTAGGAATTACTCACCCAATTTTTACTTAAATTGGTATATAAAATTATCCTGACATTCTCATGTTACACTGTGAAATAGTCGAAAAATTCCAATTGATCCTTTCACTTTACGGAATAGGAATCCAGAAAAAATTAAGATATCGGAACAAAAGCTTCCAAAAAGACTGCTTTTAGAATGTGCTACCTCACGTGTAAAAATGTAGTACTATAAGTTTTCAAGTCTCCTAATACCGCATATATGAACCTCGGTGTATATGGATTACTTTTTACAAATATATTATTGAAATTTGAGAGAATATTTCTTCTGATAACATTTCGTGTATGTGCCAAAAATCGATAAATTGGGTCATTACTACCGCTAACCCCTCTATACCTAATATAAGAATTTCAAACCTTCGCTGGATTTATGCCATAGATATCGGTCATTATATGTAAGATTTCTAATCAAGATTAAGTGAACGTGTTATATTGGATATACTTAAGTTCACTGCCGAAATTATGTGAAATTGGTCAACGAAATACCTTAGCTCCCATATAGCACATATAATTTTTTTCGTTATTCTGGCAGACCTCACGTTGTATATGTCGGTAAATGTGGGAGTTAGATTTATAAAATTGCATGGAAATATATTCTCGGGCATACCTGCGTAATGATAAAAGTTAAGACAATCAGTCCAGACCTTCCCCTAACCTCAACATACCCAATGCAGGGACTTCCGACTTTAAAGCTGACTTCAAACCCGATGTTGTGATTTCAGTCTTTCCACCTGACTTTGAACCGTTTATGTTGGAACATGTATGAAGTGATATTTTAATGAAATTAGGTGACATGCTTTCTTAAACACAAAGTGGTTTAGCGCTGAATACAAATGGAATAGGTAGTTTAGATCTTTGTCTAAGCTCCATATACCTAATATAATGATTTCCGATTCTCTTATTGACATTTTCCTTAAATACTTAATATATTTAATTAAGGCATTTTTGTTGAGTATATGTCACATATATCATTTGAGTTAATTGAGTTGATTTTAATATAAGTATTCGAATGCGAAGCGAAATGTAGTAATAAAACTAAGTGAGTCTATGATATAAGCCGATATAATAAAAGTTAGTAAGATACTAAATCTGATTGTAATACAATTACAATTTCATCGAAAAATGAATGTTGAATTCTTAGGAAATATTTTTTACACTCTCGTAACATGTTGCAACAGTGTATATTAGTTTTGTTCAACTAACCGTTGTTTGCACTACCTAAAACTTATCGAGATAGGTATATAAATGATCAAAATGATGAGACGAGTTGAATTCCGAATGACTGTCGGTCCGTCCGTCTGTCCGTGAAAGCGATAACTTGACCATTAATTAAAATATCTTTATGTAACAGTAATATGTTAACGCAGAATATGAATGAAATCGGTCTAGATTTTAGACTAAACCCCATATATTTAATATAATTACTTCAGATTCTCTGTTTGACTTTTCCCTAATATACCCAATATATTAAGTTTAGCAATTTTGGTTGAGTTTATATCGCCTATATCCTTTACAAAGCAAAATGTAGTAGTGAAACTAAGTGAGCCTATGAACTATAATATAAGTTAATGGGACACGAAGTATGCTCATAATCCAATCACAGTTTCGTCAAATGATAAATTTTAAATTTTTTTGCAACATTTTTTAATATACAGTTTTGCCTGAATAAAATATGTGGTTACTCCCGAACTTAGGCCTTCCTTGCTTGTTAAATAATACTATAGGTAGGAAGCATCTTAAATCTATTTACACATGACTATAAAGGCCCAAAAATATCAAAAGTGGAATTATTTCAAAAAAAAAAACAAAATTTGCGCGTTTTAGTTATAAATGAGCAAATTGTTTTAATTTTGTGCAGTGTACCTCGTCAATAAGTTCTGTTTTTTAAAACGCTTGGGATGCGATTTGGGAAAATCTCATTCAGTTAGTTTTTTTAACTAAACAGAGGAACATCACATAAAAAATTATATAAAATGAACTCAATTATACTTAGGACAATTTATAATATATGTAATTAATCACCCTGAAAAAGAAAAGTTTAAAATTAATGCAGGCAGGAGGCGGGCCTTCGTAGCTTAATAGATGCGACCAGTTAAAAATACCTAAAATGATTAACAATAATACCAAAAAAAAGTCAAGATAGTTGGTATCTGTATTGGCAGTCGATCGCAGAAAGACAGTGTGTCAGGAAACCGTCAGTATGTTTCTAAAAACATTTGATCTCTGTACTGAAGATTGAAAGGATCGTGAACTTTTTGATTGCTCATGTCAACAAGCCACCAGAGCATTGCGATGATATCATATTTTGAGACAAAAGTGAAATTATAATATATACTATATAATAATTACATATATATAATAATAATTACATATGTATATATTATATACATTATTATAAATACAGGGCTTGGAGAAAACCTAATACAGCTTTACATAAAGAATGTTATACCAAGAAGTAAAGTTTGGTAAGCTTTCTGTTAAGGTGTGGAGTGTGCCTCTTCTAAGGTGTTGATGGGCCGTATTTTTTCAATAATGTGATGATAAGGGAGTATATATATATATACTATATACTAATATATATATATATACTATATGTTGACATTGTAAAAAATGCAAAACTGGAGTCATGTACAATTGCCAATGTAACACCAATGAAAATATGTGGTCGTTTTTAAAAAAAGAGTTGCTTAAGGGAGCCCAACAAACAAAACCGATATTCAGTGGAAAGTGAAACAGAATATATTTGGTTTACAACCTGGAGAATTTAATTCACTCAAAGACACGTCACCAAAATATGCATTAGCTTAGTTGTAGCTTTATTTAAAATAATGTTTACATTTTCTGTTTATGCTATGGTTATAGTAATTTTTTTGACTAAAATAGATTGAATATATATTCACCTATAGTACTATGAAAAAAGAAAACTGAAAATATTTATTCATTTATTAATATTTATTCAGCAAAGAATATTACATTTTCAAACCTGTAATTACAAAACCAAAAGTTCCTTGTCAATGTTAATAGTTCAGTTTTCATTTTTAAATTTTTCTTTTGTTCGTCGTTATTTCTCCAATTTTATCAGAATTTAAGGCTGTGTTTTTTAAGCAGACAATTCGTAAGCTGTTATATATAATATGTATATTCCATATATAACATATAACATAAGATAGCATATATAACATATGGAATATATATATATTTATCATCATCTACATATTCATTCTCGCATAATTAAGATTTTAAATTATCTTTTCATGACACAACACTTGACCCTCACTATATCCCATTCGCTTTGCCTGTAATTATATCGTTATAATCTATATATAGATATTGAAATAATATGAAATAATATTTAATAAAAATATAAGAAAATGAGCTTACCACCTATTTTACAAAAATTATTTTGAAATACGAAAGAATACCGGCTATTGCTGATGAAAAATGTTACACCTTGCTTCACTCCTTTACCTTAAAAATGTTTGAAATGCTTTTAATATAGATAGTTTTTATTATTTTTAACTTTAGGTTTCCCTAAATTAGAAATGGAAGATAATGTTATTGTTTGGGTAAACAGCTGGAAAAGTTTGATAGTGTTTGCGCAATCTTTTACCACCTTCTTGCAGGGATATTAACACAGAACAGGTTATTCTTTATCACAAAATACATGATTGCTCAACTAACTTAGACGGACGGTTCACCTATTAAAGTTGCATTAAAAAACAGGCTAAACAAAAGGAAAACCTCAACATTACAAACGCTGATCGACACGGAAATGAAATGGGTGTTTTTGCATTATTTTGAATTTGAATAAAAAGAAAAACACTACCTACGATAAGATATCGTCGCTCAAAGCAATTTTAAATATTTTTGCTGATCTAACCATTTTCCAAACTGGCAACCAGTCAGCAGGATCGGTGTGGAAAGGGGCATGTTTGGATTTGAGACAAACGGTCGGCTTTTGGAAGGGAAATTGTGCACAAAATCCGATTGGATGCTGTATACGGCGACTCTTCTGAACTACTCGTTGGATTGCTTCAGCAAGTATACAATAATATGACAACTCAATGCTACAGCATGGTGCAGCTTATCTGTGCAATATCTGAACGTTTATGTATGTGTAATGTATTTATCTTAAGGCATTTTTGAAATGGAAATAAAATTTGTTGAAAATTAGAATTCAAAACGAACAGACTATGTAACTCACAACATAACTGAGACAATAGCCATATCAGGAGACCATGTGTGTCATATCCTGTAGGACTACAGAAAATGTCGATTATAGTTTCGAAAATTTTGTGTGCAGCTTAACAGAGAGCACACAAGGAATTTGGGTTAGAACTACCGACTTTCTACAGTAGCTGTAACAGAAGTAGTCACTTCAGGTATTTAATCGATGATTTCGCACCGAGCACTGGCGCTATTGCTGAACCATATGAGTAAGAAAGAAAAGATTAATAATTAATTAATTAAGATTAATAAATTACTAATAGTGATAACCAATAGTTGACTTGCTGGATAGCTAAGTTAAAAGATAAGTTAAAAGAGATTAAAAAAGTTAAAAGATCTTCACTATCTCTTTCGATTACATGATAATTGTAAAGAAAGATGTCATTAATGGCTTGTTTACATATAACTTTTGTTTCGCTTTGCTTCAGACTTTTGCTTTTGCAGATAAGTGTAATGTGTGCTTTCATTTGATTACGTTTACATAAAAAACTTTCGAGGCGAGAGAAAACAAAGCAAAATGTTGATCAATCAGCTGTTGCTATTTTTATTATTTATTTATTTTCTTTGTACCGCATTACACAAAACAATACGGTAAATAAATATACAAATATACAGTATACAAATACAACAGTTTTTACTAAATCTCAGATAAGAGATGGAAGTACAATCAATTGAGATCATTAAGATCCACCCATGCCTGTTCGACAAAAGCTCGAAATAATGGTATGAAATGTTGAAGAAGCGACTGTGACAGGCAGCTGGCAGGCACTTCAACATATTTTCCCATGTACTTCTCTCTTTCAGTGGAGAGAAAAGTGGAACTATGCATGGGGCGCTGGAAGTTGCTACTCGACAGATTTTGAAGACGCCTTTTGATGACGCCTCAAAAATTGTGTTTTGAACCAATGCGATTCTTAACGAATTATGTTATCCTCAACGTAAGTAACGTAAGTTATGAATATATTTGTAGTTCATCTTAAATATAATAATGATATTCAATTATTTTTGCAGAATAATATGTAATACGCAATGGTGCATCGATAATTAGCCCAGCTACAGTAAATCGTGTGCAACACCTCAGAGCGATTGCGAGTGTTAAGATTTACTGAAGGACGAAAGTTGTCTAAAAGATAGTCAAAACAGTCCCGATGCCCAAAAACCTAAAAAACTATTTAAATGTCAACAGGTGGGAGTGGAAGCTCACGAACGGTTTACTCGTCTTTGTAGAACGGTTAAGACTGTGTTATCCAATTATAAAGAGTAAAGAAATAAGGCGTTTGTAGCCATGTTGGACGAACTTCAGTAAAAAAAATCCGAGGAGGTGCAGGAAAGGTTGATAATGGAAATCTTAGACTATGTGTATAATTATTAATTCCATTTCAACCTTTTCTTCACATCTTCTAATATATTTAATTCTTAAAATTTCATTTTAGTTTTTTGTAATATCAGATTTAACTGCTTTTTAAATTTATAACTTTAACTTAAACTTTTTTTTACTACTATATCAAAGTGGTTTTTAACTTTTTGTAATATTAGATTTAAGGGATATTTAAACTTTGATTTAATAACTTATATATAAATACATCTCTAATATGATAATCTAAGGCACTGAATACCTGAATTAAATATTTTTGAAACTAATTAAATATTTTTGTTTTGTTAAATATTGTTAGTCGGACGGATTTGAATAAAAAAATTTTATTTACATACATATTTTTGAAACAATTCGTTTGAATAGTGATTATTTTTAATGGTGAAATGAAATATTAGTTTAATGGTACGTAGGTATGTATGATATAATATTAATTTTTTTAAATGGGAACGAATAAACATATTTCTTGTAACCATCAAGGCACTATAGACCATTGCTTATGGTATCGCCCTGATATTGGTCAACATAATTAGGAGGGCAGTAACTGCAGTGCACTTAGTGCATTTTAATAAAATTATGCAGCAAAACTCCTGCTTTTACGACCTTTTCGGCAGATGTTAAATACATATGTAGTGGAGACAGCAAAATTCTCCAACATGCTGTCAAAATTCCGAAATCATTTTCGATGCCACGATGAGCTCGTGATAAGCGTTTGTTAACAGCTTCATTATCTAGTGGTAGAAACGTACTAAAAGTAGATGAAATTTATAAATAATAAGCAAGGCTAAATGGATATCGTACATTAACACCTGGATATAAACAAAGGAAACTTCATTTCATTGCCGGGGAAAAATCATCTTCAGGCAATCCTAAATCCCTATTTAATACTTTTAACAAAACCTATTCCACAAAACTGCACCATCGCTTTATGAAGCATTAATCAATATTTCCATATTATTCATAAAAACTTACTAAATGCACGATGGAGTAATTCCCTTTGTAATGACAATAAAAGGAACCGGAATTAGGAGAACGTTTGACATAAATGTGCTTCCTGTCGATTGTTCTAATACAGTTGAAGAAATTCCACATATCTTGGAACGCTCTAACGTTTGGCCGTTGTTGGCAGCGAACTCATATGGCAAATGGCCTTCTCGCTAAGGCAAATATCCCCTGTATGAAATTATTTATGATTATGAGTGATATTTTGTGTTGTAGGTCATTTAAAGGCGATAAAAATAAGCTTTTAAAGTCCAATATATTTGTTTTCATAGTAATATATATACAATGAATAAATATAAAAGAAAAGCCTTGTTTAACGAAAGAATGAAAAATATCCACAAAATATAAGGTTACAGAGTTCTCACAGGTGTCTTTACTTTTGTACTCACCTACGTAGACGTAGTTCCTTTCATACCGACCACTGTTGACTGATGAACAAGTGGTACCGAATTCACTCTGCAATGCAACAAAGTACTATACACCGCCGATCGACCCATTTTGAATGCTGTATAGAACATTTGCGTGGTGCCTCCGTGAGCTAAATAACTAAAATAATAAGCATTTCTTTAAAAAAAAGATTATAACTTTCACACTTATTACAAAATACTTAAGTAACCGTGAGAAATAGGTTGGATTTAGGGGGATGTGGTCTATTTGATTGCTTTGTTACTTTAAGATGAACAAACAGGATATCAACACATCTTTGGTCATGAGCACGGTTTTTTTTTTGAATTGCTCCCGATATTTTTAAAGTTAATCAAAACAGACTGCGAAGAAATCAGTGTTGTCTCCGTCTTGATAACATGGACAACGACGCATGTGATCGTTTTGATTGTATATATTTGAGACATCCGTAGATCTCAAACATTATTACAATATAAATTGGATCGAAACATTTCTTTTTTAACTTAAATGTAAATATACAATAGTTTGCCGAATCTGTTAGCTGAAAATAACAAAACAAGATATATCAAATGTCAGAAAGAAGTGAGAAAGCCTTGATTCTGGCTTACCCTCTGCTTGCCTCGTTTCCACGTCAAGATTTGAACTATCAAGTAAAGCGAGAAAAGTTTTATGGGAAACAGCCATAAGGCATAGTATAGATGGAATCATGGAAGTTGCCCTGCAAGTCACAACTACCGAAACTTCAATACATTAAAAGAATTAGCAAGGAAACTTACTATACACCCGTTGCAACTCATTAGTTTTATACGTAAAAAGGATGGACGATCAAACACATACAAGATTTTCGGTTAGTTTTGTCAATTCGGCATTAAGAAACTCAAAGAAACTTTAAGAGAAATATCTAGAAGCTGTTGTTTCTTAGAGTTTTTAAAAATCGGCGATTAGGAAAAAATCAGTTTTACACAAAAACTATATGTCAGGGTAAATTGCGTAGGCCACCACCGTAAGCTAAGCATTGTCATGTACTATTAATTTTTTCGAAAAGTGTTTTTTGGTACGTGCACTACAAGAATGTGTAATATCTGAAGTTACGTTCAAATAAAATTTTTGTAGTTTGTTTATTGCATTCACTCATTTTAATTGTGTACCATTGATTCTGTTTCTTGCAATTATATTTGTTCGATTGGAGAAAAGTAAGTATTTATTTATTATTGTAATAGTGATACGTAGTATTCATTCTGTGTGTTGTTTTGCGTTGTGCAGGCATGTCACCTTTAGACGAATTAGATAAGGATCTGTTAGTTGTCGGAAGAAGGGTTAATCGTCTATCAAGTGGACAAGTTCATAATCAAAAGGAAGTGATGAGCAAATTTATTACAGCGGAGAATGAGGAAGACTATCTTAATGTCGCTGGCGATGATGATATGGATTATGTTCCTATTGATGACAAAAGGTATCTTATGGTGATAATGAGCTTGAGGTTGAGGAAGAATTGGCTGAACATGAAGATATTGATGAAGCTGGATATCATGAAGTTGTTAAACAAGAACTCAATGTCTTAATTCTAGTCAGTGATGTACGTCGACTACTAAGTGAAAAAGGACATTATTGTGATTGTAAAATAGCCAAAAAGTTTTAAAAAAAAAAGAACCGTCTACAGCAGGGGTACGGCATTGGAACCGATCTATCAGCACAGCAGCAGACCCGTAGGGCCTGCTCATCGAATTCTAATGTCGCGATATATGTCGCCCCGATTAGTGGCTTACAAAGTATATTCCGTTCAACCCGGCCAAGTTGGAATGAATATTTGATAGGAGAAATTATTCAAGGTCAGAGATGGATGGATTTGGATGGATGGATGGATGGATGGACAGATATCGATTTGGCGCAGAAGTATCCTAATTCTAGTCGAACAGTAAATGGCAATAACTTTTTCACATCACTCGAATGGAAAAGTCTCTAATGCAAAAATTTAATCTATCGTAGAGAGAGTGAGCGCAAATAGAAAACGTGCTCCTCTATGCTTCCCGCTGAACAGGAAGTCAAGGCTGTACATAAAAATTCGATATCTATATCACAGTTTGTTTACTTTCCTGAATGAAAATCCGCCTACGTTATCCTACGTTGCCAAAGTAGATAAATATGTGTGGTTAATACACCACTGAATGCCACCGAAGCTTCAAACAAACACAAACCGTCAGCTATCTTAGACTATAATGAATATAATGAGTTCGGGGTTGACAAAATGCCATTTGGCTCCAGTTGCAAAGGCACAACAAATCGACTGCCATTTTCCAATTTCTGTAATATGCTTGACGTCACTGTTTTGGTTTCTAATAGTATATACAAGCATTTGCAGCCAATCAAAAAATTAGACCAGCGAAGGGATTTGATATTAGAATTGGTAGAACAATTAACAATCTCCCGTATGGCAAGACGTGGAGTAAATCCCAGGGTATATGGTAGACTGGCAAACAAAATGGCAAAGCAAAAATTGTATGTATTTTATGTAAGTATTTCAAGCACATACAAACATCCAACTTCGAACTAAAATATATATTAATTCTATTTTTTCGTCTTTGCAGGATCCACCTTTAACTTGAATATTCGCAAAACCCAGAGTTGCTTCCAAACCCGTGAGCTCACAATATCAGCATAATGGTGCATAATGATGCAATACATAGCGTGCTCGAAACTCAAAAAATTTAAAAGAAAAACCCCATTTACCTGCCACATTTGCAAAGATGCGATATGCCTTATCCACTATGCAGAAATCGAAACATACACTTGGAACGTCTTGGCGCAAAAGGAGTTAAAGTTGAATCAGCCAAACTCGTTGAGGACAGTTTCTTGAACTTCTTCATACGATGTGAAAATTGGTGAAATCGCATACTAATCACGACCATGAAGGCTTTGTTGAAAACTGATAAAAGTGCGATAACTCATTAGAAAAAAGCCAGAACCATTAAATCTTTCATTTGAGATAGGCTGGATCGGAATCGGTGTAAAAATTGGACAGTGGGTGTCCCACTGCCAATTTTTGGATGAAAACATCTCAGCAACTACTTTACCAATTTCAACCAAATTTGTTGCATAACATTGTATTTGCACCTAATGTAACGTCATGAAAATTATCGAAATCTGTACACGTCTACTCCCCATATAACACAATTTTAAATTCAATTTGGTTTTTTCCCTCTACAGTATATAACGCAGGCACCAATTAAGATATCGGAATAAAAATTTCGATAATTAGTGTCTTTAAGTTATGTCACTTCCCATAATAGTCGAAATCAGACTGTAACTTTTAAAACTCAAAGATACCGAATATATGGATCTCAGTGAATATGATTGACTTCGAATATCGACCAAACTGTGAGATGTATCAATTAAATTCTCAGGACATTTTTCTCTGAAAATAACGTTACATTGACTTTAAAATACTTCTTTTCGCCCCCACGTAACTAAAAAAATGATTTTCAAACTTCCGGTAGACTTTACCGAATATACCGGTCATTCTACGAAATATTTTCTTTCATCTCTTTTTAAGTGACGATGTACCCTGATGCAAAAAGTGGTTAAAATTGGATAAATACTTCTCGTAGCCCTCATATGCCTAATATAAGATTTTCAAACTTCAGTGGGTTTCGAAATTCTAGTGTACTTTACGCCAAATATATTAGACAAATTCTGAATTATGAGTGGAATCGAGGATATTTTAGTTGAATGTTAAAAGCAAATGTTATCTGCTTAGACCTTCCCTAAACCAATATACCCAAAATAGGATTTCCAACTTTCCAGCTGATTTTAAACAGTTTATGTACATAAATTAGTACGTGTATTAGAAATATATTTATGGTGAATATAGTCTATAGTGAAATTAATTGTTTTCTTAACCGTAATAGTGTTTAGATGAATATGAGTGAATTCGGTCTAAACCTTGGCCTAAACTCCATATTCTTAATATAATGATTTACGCATCTCGTTGACTTTTCCTCATACACCTAATATCTTAAATTTCGTCTCTTTGGTTGAGATCATATCGTATATATCTCAATAAAAAAACATCTCTAATATGATCAATGTAGCATTTTTGTTAGCTAGAATAATCATAAAATAAATATGATATAAAATAATTTAAGACATGAGGCAAAAATTAGTGAAACCTAGTGAAAAGTATAGCTATGGTTTAATTTAATAACATGCCAAATATGATTCCAACATCTTCATGGTTTCATAGAATAATGAATTTTGAACTCATTTAAAACAACTTATAATAAAAAATCTGCCAACACCTGAAAGTAAAATTCCCGGTTACGCTGGATATTATCCCTTCTTTCTTTGTTTATATCGACTATTGTTCTAATGGGAATGGGTTAAACTATGGTAAACTTAGATAATTTATAAGCGCATACCAGGAAGTGTGGAATTTTACTTACAGATCGTAGCATGGTATAAAATATATTTAAAAACAGTCTCACATTTGTATTCTGAGCTATATATTTTCACAAATTCTACACCAGTAACCAGCACTGGAGAACTGTACCTATTATTTAATGTCATATATTCACCAATATTCGAATACGCATTGGCAAATAAAGAAGAAGAAGAAAATATCACTGAATTCAGTGCATGTGAATACAAATTATTATATTTCAATATGCCTCGTCAAATGTTAAAAAGAAAATCACGAAAATTCATCATGAATGATCTAGCAACATTATAAACCGTAAAATTCACAAATCGCAATACTCACCACACAACTGAGAAAGAAAACACGCAATACAATTGACCAATTGCACCATATACCCACGCAAATTCCTTCCCAATGGATTTTAAAATGAGAAAGCTAGCTGTTAGTTATATTATATTTCGA
This sequence comes from Bactrocera minax, assembly GCA_021498325.1. Lineage (NCBI taxonomy): Eukaryota > Metazoa > Arthropoda > Insecta > Diptera > Tephritidae > Bactrocera > Bactrocera minax. The sequence continues at coordinate 140,291 of JAKEEE010000095.1, forward strand.
CAACAGTCGCTGACTCCGAGATGATGTTATTACATCGTACACTGTCGTGATCCTCTGTAGGATATCCTCTGAAATATTATTTATTTTTTAGAAAGGCCCTTATGGTTAAAAGCATTATTACGAAACAAAAACACGAACAGTTTTAAAAACAAATAAGCTGTGATCGATTTGCCAATTTTTTTTTAAGAAAGAAGCGAATCAAACAAGCTATAAAATTTGTTCAAACAGACTGGCAGCATTTGCGGTAGAGTACACGTAAAAACATCTATAAAAAAATAAATGAAATAAAGCAGGTAAAAATTTAAGTACAAAAAGTATTCATAAAAGTATACATACTTCATTTGGCATTACTAAGAAAAGAATTAACTGAAACAAATATAGCGGATATACATATGTATACTAAACACATTTGTGGGTGAGAACAAAACATTTTTTAAAATTAAATGCCAATATTTTAAAATATAAATATTGTATAAATATAAATACAAACACATATAACAAGCCTCTATCAGTATATATAAAAATTCGGTGTCACAGTTTGTCCTCTATGAACTCCTAAACTACTGAACCGATTTTAATAAAATTTTGCACAGTGTGTGTAGTTTATCCAACTTGGGGGAAATTAATGAGGTTCAAGGTGGGGATCTCGGCAAGCGTGTCGATAACTTTTTGCAATTGTAGATGGCTCAGGTCTTGCACAACTATCATTTCTGTTTTGCGTTATTTTCTGATTCAGCTTGTATTTAAGTTTTCATAGAGAATAACAAGTAAGTCATAACTTTCATCAAAGAATCCTCATCCTCAACAAACCCAGACTTTATCGTCCCTCTGGTCAGTTCTTTTTTAAACTGTCTATGGATATTCCGTCATTACATCATTGAAAAAAACAGCTCACAAGCACATTTAGAAGAGGCACACCCATCTATATATCCCTTACCTATAAATATATCCTATAAACTAATACCCAATACTAAAAACTAAGCCTGAAACTGAATTTTAAAATTTTGGAAAGAATTAATTGATTAACCGCGTATAATATAAAGCCAACCAGAATATCGAAAATTGTTTACATTGTTATCAGGAAAATACACAGTCAGGTCAGGTCAGGATTACTCTTCGTGGTAAATTTTATTTAGTATCTTCATTGATCATTGCTCTATCTATTATCATCGGTTGGAATTTTCAATGTTGTCTTGTTGGTTGTAACCCAATTTCGACTATTTTCAAACTGCAAATTAAGGTGAAACAAATTAAAGAACATATGCATACGTACAATTTGATACTCTCTAAAAACCTCAGATTTTGTAATTACCGATATAAGTTTTCCACAATATCCTTCACTTCGTATAACTAAAAGCTCTTTTCTTTAATTTAGTTACGCATTTTTTTTGGTTCATTTCAAATTTCTTTTTAGTCTCGGCTTTAAATACATTTGTGCGTATGTCGATACATGTTGCTGATAATTAATAAAATTTTCTGCCTTTTTCAACAAGATCTTACATATGGCAGGACATGTTTCGTTAGCTCCAGAAGAATAACTGCGCTAACTAATATTTACACCGTATACAATGGAATTAACACCCATAGATCACCCACACCATAGATGATCAGCATCAGAAAAGTGAACGCCACTAATCGTTGCCAGACGCGGCCGATTTGGCTGGGATCCAAATACCAACATTTAACATACAATCAAACCTGGACGGAAAGAAATGTGTCCGCTTCGTGTGCTCAATTGAACATTAAGTAAAATTATACAATATTATAAGACATTTATATATGTGTTTTGAATAGGAAATAGAGCACACACGCAATATACAGCTTATATCTCAATTTATAGTTGCAATATTTTTTTACAAATTATTTGGTTCTTATGCGATAAGGAGTTATAGATACCTACGAGTTTCATAAGACAGGTGAAAGACATCAAGACAGATGAAGATGTACGGTAATTTATCGTCAGCATTAAGTAAGTATCCAATGAAAGCCACATCCTTCCATATCAGGCATATTCAAAGTTAAGACATTGAGACGACTTTACACGTTATATCCAAAACCACGGTACCACAAAAAAATGCTTCATTTACCTTTATTATTGATAAATGTATCCTGGTTAGCGTCTTTTGAATTTTTGCGAACAGTTAAGGGCCGAGTATTCAATAAACAGCAAGCTGCATGCCGTGAACTGCAATTGCTACTAAAGGATAACCATTGGGGCCTAACACTTGCCAAGTTTGTTTTAACATCAACACCGAATAATGTTCGTCAACTGTTTGAAATTATTTTGCCAGCGACATTTTTCCATCGCAAGCGTTGATTTTGCGCGAAAAATATATAGGAAGACATATTGCACCGAATTAGACAAACAGACCAATGCCCAAACGCAGATGACACTCCAGAGATGAATAATGATTAGTGCTGATTATGTTAGTGCTGATCGAGGATTTATATATTTTAGTTTAAAATTTATCACTTAATTCTTAGGGCATTCCATCATCTGATCGCTCGGACAGGAAATTTTTTTCTGGGCGCACCAGGTGCAACCGGTAAGATTTTTTTACTGTCATTGATTCTTCACAACATAGTCACAACAAAAATCATATTGGCAGTTCCACCACAGGCATTGTGGTGATTTCCGACAAACCTTGCAAGATTCCCCGCTCTGATCTTGACGAGCGGATTAGCGTATGTTTAAAACAATCATTATTATTTTTAATTTATGGCGAAATTAACTACCACATACAAAAATTGTTGCCAGCCGATCTGATGTCTCTTAAATCAATCGATACTGTTGTTGGTGAAAAAAGTGTAAATTTTCCAGTTGAATTGCCACCACCGAATGCCACCAAATAATATCCGGTGTAAAATTGGTTCGCTTATTAGTCTTCTGCATAATTTGAATACACCTCAATTAAGCAAGGCATCACAAAAGCCACCGAAAATATTCTTGAAGCAACCATTTTGACTAGAAAGATTAAAGGAGAAATGGTTAGATCTACCACAACTTTCCAATGCTAAATTTTCCCATTCGTTTAGCTTGGGGCATTCCCATAAGTAAGTTTTTTGGTTCAATGTCCATTTGAGGTTTAGATTTGGAAAATCCATGTTTTTAACTCGGACAACTGTATGTTGCATGTTCACGTATAGGAAGACATCAAAGCTATTTGAGTTAGCTAAAAAAGATTACTCAAAAATATTACGCACCGAACGGTGGTGAATTAAATTAAAATTGAAAATGTTTATAATTCAAAATAATGAATATTATTGCTAACTAGTACTATCTGCTGCTTTGAAAAATCGGATTTCGACCATTTTTAGACCTGAGATTGCACATTTTAAAGGCATTATTTTTGCGCACTTATCTGGTCCAGCACACCAAAATCGCTACCTATTATGGTGAAGGACAAAGCTAAATTTAAACTTTGCATTCGGTAAGGCTAGGTGCGTCATTTTATCGCATTGAGGGTTTGTTACTTGTTTAACTTTGATCTCTATCATCCAATATGAACATAAAATGTGATGTGAACATGATCATAAAACATCGTTTATAGAACTTTCTAAGCTCGTGCACTTTGAGGTATTGAATACTACTCTAATTTTTGTCATCTTTTTATCTGGCTTTACTACTACGTGATTTGTAGGTAAAATGAAAAGTATTTTACTTAGCTTATTCTTTTGCATGGTTTTCGTCCTCCATGGCATCCAAATGGCATTCTTTTAAGAACCTATTACATTCGTATTTGAACTCGTCTTTTTATGTGGAGTGTTTCCTAAACTTAAAAATTGCGGCACAACATTTCCTTAAAATTTCCAAAATTTCCTTAAGTGTGAATTAATATAATCGAATCTGACGATTCTCGATATCTCCTCAACTTGAATTGTTAACTTCAAAACACTTTCTAAATTTGTTCATTTAATTCCATCCGAAAACATTGTTTTGTGCTAAAAATGTGTTAAATATTTTCTTGACACCTGTAAGTATTTTTTGTGGAATTATGTAGCTAGATAAAACATCTGTTTGAGCTGAGGTGTTGCAGTTGGGATCTGCTAGCTCTATATGTGAAACTTTTGTCAATGATTGCAATTTATGTGAAAGCTTGGAAACATCTTTGTGAGTTGCGGCAAGACTGTAGCAAGTCCTGTGCTCCTTTGCCCCTTTTCGCTTATTCGCTTCAGTGAAAATTATTTGCAAATTTTATTTCAGTTTGGAATACTCTTCCTCCCATTCCCGAATTTTCCAAATTCGCTTATTTTTTGACAGTTTTAGCCTGCTTTGTGCTTAGACACAAAATATCATAGTTAGGGTCCTTCGTTTATTATGGCTCTATGGTTTGAATAGCTCTCCTCTGTATTCAATGGAGACAACTTTTTGCTAAGTAGCGTTTAAAGTTTTAATGAAACAGTTGTTGAACATTCCGCTGCTTTGGGATGTTGGAAAAAATCGTTTAAAGAAGCATTGAGTGACGTCCTTAATGACAATAGACGCAATTGAATTTGTTTTCACAATCTTTAAGAGTATGGGCATGAGACAAGCAATTTAGATAAACTGTTTTTGCTCTGACAAAACTGTTTCTTTCATAAATATTTAATTTCTTAAATTTCTCGGAATATATTTTTTGCCTTCCCGTACATAGTTAGCATGACATATTTTGGTTTGGTTCAGATGTGAACCATTGAACGTTGAATCCATTGAAGCTTCGATTGAAGTCGTGTTGAGGATTTGTATACCCTCGCAACATGTTGCAATGGAGTATAAAAGTTACGTTCACCTAACAATGACGAGACGAGTTGAACTGGGTCACTGTCTGTCCATCCGTCCGTCCGTCTCTGAAAGCAATAATTTGATTATGAGTGAATCTCTGTCTCTGAAAGCGATTCTCCATTAGTGGTTTCACCCGATTATAGAAGTTCATAATACAGCACGCTCTTCTGATCCGACCAAATGCATAGCATTACCTTGACGTCATGGATATTCGGCTTTAACGTAGATTCGATTGATTGGCCAGATTTCATACATAATTTTTTGCATTTAGCTAATCTTTGTTACTAAATGTTACTAATCTTTTCTAATTATCTCTTTCATAAAAAGAAGAAGGAGAGATGAGATGGATTACAGGTGTGATCTCGTAAAAGAACAGCTTCATCTTTTTATGCTTCAAGAGAAGTTTCGCAGAGGAGAATTAGGAGAAAGAGGAGGATTAAACGAATTGTAAGCTCGCTTTCGCTTTTCTCTGTTACCACTAGGAAAAGAAAGCTTTATCATGGGACTGTCCTATATGAATATTAGGTAGTTGGTGTGCATGAGTTCATATAGAACATAAATATTTTTACTTTTTATACTCTCGGAACATTTTGCTACAGAGTATATTAGTTTTGTTCACCTAACGGTAGTTTGTAACACCTAGAACTAAACGATTTAGATATATATATATATATATATGATCAGGATGAAAAGACAAGTTGAAATCCGAGTGACTGTCTGTCCGTCCGTGCGAGCGATAACTTGAGTAAAAATTAAGATATTTTTATGAAACTTGGTACACGTGCTCTCTGTCACCGTAAGACGGTTGGTAATGCAGATAGGCGTAATTAGACATCTGCCACGCCCACAAAATGCTATTAATCGAAAAAAGATAATGTGCTATAACTAAGCAGAATATTAAGATATAAACGTGTTATTTGGTGCAGAGAATCCTAGTAGGATGGGGCATCTGTGGGCAAAAATTTTTTTAAAAGTGGGTATGTCCCCGCCCCCCAATAGGTTTAATACATATATCTCTGAAACCGTTAAAGCTATATCAATCGAACTTGCTCCGACTAAGTTTTTCTAGCATGGCTTGATATACTAAGAAAATGAGTGAAATCGGATAATAACCACGCCCACCTCCCATTCAAAAGCTATGTTGAAAACTACTAAAAATGCGTTAACTCGCTAACGGAACACGTTAAAAACATTAAGTCTTGCGGAAAATATGATACGGAAGAGTTGCATAGGAATCCCTGTAGAGTTTTGATAATGGGCGTGGCACCGCCCACTTTTAGGAGAAATCCCATATCTAAAGAACCCCTTAACCGATGTCAACAAAATTTGGTATATGACATTATATTTACATTCTTATTTCACGTTGTGAAAATGGACGAAATCGGATAAAAACCACGCCTACTGCTCATATAACACAATTTTAAGTTTCATCTGATCCTTTCACTTTAAAGCAGATAAATCGAGCAGCGATTACATCGATATAATCGAAATACCTAAGATTAGGACCTCAGTGCCTCTATCAGACTTTTTATCGAAAATATGGGGAAATCTGTAAGATATTGTAATGAAATTGGAGGATTATCTTTTTATGATAATAGCGCGCTCTTTTATCAATAATGGGGGGAAATCGGATAAATACTTCCCCCTAGTCCCCATATACTTAATACAGGTTGTCAACCTTCCGGTAGACTTTATGCCATATATAAGGGTAAAAATGTAAGACATCTTAGCAAATTAAGTGAACGTGTAATATTTGATATACCATAGTTTACTGCCGAAAATGTGTGAAATCGGTGAACGAATTATCCCACCTCCCATATACTACACATAGTGATTTTCGCTATTCCAACAGACTTTATGTCGAATATGTCGGTCTCTGTGTAAGTTGCCTTCATAATATTGGGTGAAAACATGTTCCCTATTATACTTGAATAATGGAAAGAGTTAAAGTGATCAGTGGAGATCTTCCTCTATCCCAAAAATGCCCGATATAAGAATTCCAGACTTTTCATCTGACTTTAAACCATTTATGTTGGTCATAAATTAAAATTATAACTACGGACCCCAATGAATGTGATCAGCTTCCATGGCCTCTCGGAACCGAGATTGCAGTTTGAAGATTATTCAATTTGTTGGCAAACCACGTTGCTCCAGCTACTTTTTAGTTGTTAAATCTTCAGTTCAGTAAATTTAACCGTTTTGTAAATTATACTTATACTTTAAATTATTTACTTTGACTTTACGTGGACTTTATTTGACAATCCCGCTTCTGACACAAATTATAACCGATTTACTAAATTAATCGCTCATGTTGAATCTCTACCTTGATTTCGATCACCAAGTCACTTGTTATTCGAGCTTACTTATAATGCACTTGCACTTTACTTGTCCACACTCTAATTAGAACTGTGTCTGCTGCTACTACGGCAGCCCCTATATAGAAGATCGGTACCTAGTTACTAGTTTCGCTATCTGGCTGATTCCGGCAATTTATTGACGATTCTGTTTTGCTCTGGCATTCGAGTTCACTACAATATCGCCATTCGAACATTCTGGCAACTATAAGATTCGATGTCTGGCAGATTCTGGCAAGTTATCGTTAATTTTGGCAAGCGTGTTCGCCACAGTATTATATGGAAGCAGGTGTGATTGTAATCGAATTAACGCACTCTTAGTAGCTTTTCACATAACCTCTGCATGGGCGGTGGGCGTGGTTATCATCCGATCGCGCTCATTTGCATGCAATATATGAGGACATGATAGAAAATTTTTTTCTGAGGAAGGTTGATTGGTATAGCCTTAGCGGTTTGTGATATATATACATTAAACCAACAACTGAATGCATTCATTAGGTCGGCGCTGGTAATATCTTATACTAGTTCGGGTCTTCCAATCCTCACCGCTCCAATTTTAACAAATTTGCAAAAGAATAGACGAGGTTTAATATTTTTGGTTGATAAGGCCGATTTTTTCTTGCTGATAGCTAATACTAGCCGTCTGGAAGCAATGGTTCGCGCGCGAAACATTCGCTGATTGCTTTATCCCTTTTTGCAATATTTTGTTGTCTTAATGTGTTTAAAATGAATAAAATAAGGTAAGGACTTCCCCACCTTCCACCATGTATCTAAATAAGATTTTTCAACCTCCAGGTAGACTTTATACCATATATTTGGTTCAATATGTAAGACATCTTAGGAAAATTAAGTGAACGTGTAATATTGGATATACCATAATTCAATGTCGAAAATGTGTGAAATGTGTGTAACGAATTATCCCAGGTCCCATATACTACGTACTTACTATACTACGATGACTTTCGTTATTCTAGCAGACTTTATGCCGAATATGTCGGTCACTGTATGAGTTACCTGTAATATAAGTTAATAAGATACCAAATATGATTGCAATTCATTGACAATTTCGTCGAATAATGAGTGCTGAATTCTTCCGCAACAATTTTTAATATAGAGTTATGTCAGCCATTGAAAGTGTTGCCCCGCCTCTGATCCCTGCTTATTGCGAGAGTATAAAATGTTCGGTTACACCTGAACTTAGACCTTCCTTACTTGTTTTATATTACTAATTTTACAAATGTACCTTATAAGTTAAATAACAATGCAATAATTTAACAATGGCAATTGGGATTGGTTTGAATTTGTATTGTCAAAGTTTTAAATTCCATTTAGCACAGCAAAACGAAAAATTGATTTACACCATAGAAATTTTTTTTTCACGGCAACTCAACACAGAGAAAACGGTTGCTGGTTGGCACACGGCCAAACTGGAATGAGAAATTTAAGATTTATTTACACCACTTGCGATTGGAAACATCATCACATAGATGGGAGACTAGAGGTTTGAATAGTATATTTTATCGATAAGATATCGAGTTTATTGTAGTATTTGTTGCATTGGCTCATTTCTGATGTGTTCGTATGATGGTATATTTTGAATTGTTCACTTAAGGCCATTGCTGAATTTATTGCGATTTTAATTGCTTGCGGAAAGCATCTATTCGAAACATTTGATCGCGTTTAAATTTGTAAAGTGGTAGAGTCAATAATCGTTAGTAATTAAAAAATAAAATGACACAATTTTTGCGAAGCATAAATAAGGTAAGTGTGTTGTATTAGAATATGTAATATGTACCTTATATTACCTTGATTAATAAATCAGTAACAAAAATTGTTCGACTTTTGTTTTCGTAAAATGTATTTTATATTCAACTAATTCGAACAATGCAAGGAGATTTGGTACTCATAACCTCAACGGATATGATTATCTAACCAAGAAAATAACCTTTTGTTTTTGAACATTTAACAAAGCTTTTAAAAAAAATTGCTGCATTATACGAGGAAGACTCTTGAAAAAAAAACTTTTTTTTTTTTAAGATTTCAATCAATACTTTGGTTTTTTACTTTTTACTTTACAATTTACTTTACAAAATCTTGATCTATTTTTTTGTTATATAAGACATCGATTATAATACCTTATAAAGTCAGCTAAACGAAGGAGCAAATGCATCAGCCGTAAAAGATCCTTGAAAGCGGATTCCTATAACAAAAATTTGTCATGAAGATACACGAGCCAAGGTAACTAAGTCTCATATAAAACAAGTATGGAATGGCAATGGAAATATTCAACAGAGTCGGCAAAATTTTTTGTAAAAAAGTTGTAGTTACAATCATATTTGTTATCTTATTAATTTTATATACTAGTCATGTTTTTAATTAGATTTATTAAATATTGCTTCATATGTAACAGAAATCATTATATTGTATATACATATGGCTGTGAGAAAAGCGTATGTATCTATCACCATACAACTTAGGTCCTAAAAACGATGTTCCCTTAATATTAGTTAAAATAGAGTAATTTTATTTTGACTTTAAAAACTTCGGTGGGCTTTATAATAACGTGCCCCGAATTCTTTTGTCTTATAATGGGGATGGGCTGATAGAGGGGGTTCTCCAAATTATGAATACATATATATATATATATATAGCCGCCGTAGACTTGTAGCTTTAAGATATTTGTATTTTAAGTCAAAAATTTAACAATTTGAAGTATATAATTTTTCGATTTATAATTAATTTTTATAGTTGTGCACTTTTAATACACTAACACTTGACTAAATTATTTCTACACATTTATTTTGTATTTATTATTGTAAAAACAGCTCTAATTCGACATTTTAATTTTTATTCGATATGGTTTATTTACACAATAACAAAAGGGTTGAATTTTATCAAGTAATAAGTATTACAATATGTACATATTTTGCAAATGAACTAAAATAAGTAAAAACAAAGATTGTTCCCCAAATGCAAGAAGGAAATATCCAGTAAAAATAAAAGATAAAGTAATTTTTCCAATTCAATAAAAGAAAACCGTTTTGTGGATCATGTGTATATTTTTTTGTTTCCATATGTTTAGTAAATGGATCGTCATGTTTGTACTACCTTTAATAATGAAATATGTTTTTCTAAATAGAAATATTTCCCGCTTATAAAAAGTTAACCGCACTGAAAAAATTCAATTCGACTTTCCAAATACGAAATTAATAGCAAAACGGAGAATCTTTATCTTTTTATTATCTTTATCTTTTATTTTTACTGGGTATTTGCTTCCTGCATTCGGGGAATAATCTTTGCTTTTACTTATTTTAGTTTATTCGCAAAATATGTAGATATTACTTATTACTTATTACGTAGTACTTATTACTTGTTAAAATGCAACCCTTTTGTTATTGTGTAAATAAACCATATCGAATAAAAGTTAAAAATGTCGAATTAGAGCTGTTTTTACAATAATAAAAACAAAATAAATGTGTAGAAACAATTTAGTGAAGTGTTAGTGTATTAAAAGTGCACGGCACAAGTGTAAAATCAATTGCAAATCGAAAAATTATATACTTCAAATTGTTATATTTTTTGAAACTTGAAATAAAAATATCTTAAAAACTATAAGTTGGCGGCGGCTATAAACGTATATATTTTTTATGTGGAGAACCTTCTCTATCCGCCCATGCTCATTTTAACTCCGAATTCGGGGGATGCAATTCTAGAGTTTACCCAAATATAGTAATGAAAATACGTGAGCCTATGACCTGTAATATAAGTTAATAGGACGCCAAATATGATTGCAATCCATTCCCGGTTTCGTCAAGTAATATTTTTTGAATTCTTACGCAACATTTTTTATAATAAAGTTTTGCTAGCACCTGAAAATATGTCCCGGATCTTTGAAAATTGCGAGAGTATAAAATGTTACATCCGAACTTTGATCTTCCTTACTTGTTTTTATTTAGACATTTTTCTAATTCCAAGGAATTTGGAGCTAAATTTTTAATATATTAAACTAATGAGCCGTGTATTATTTACGAGGGCGAATGCTAAAAATGGTTTTGGAATTGCTGCTTAATTTATGAAATTATAGATATTTCCAGAACATTAAATGAAAAAGTAAAATGATTCAGCACCACCGCAGCTGCAAGTACGTTCCGCGTAATTCTGTTATACTTATCAAATTCTTGAATAGATTGATGATATATTCGTATACCCTATCTTATCAACAAAATCTTGCTTTGAAAACTAAAATTTTGGTTGCATTGTTATACATCAATATCATTAAATATAGAAATAATTTTTTTTAATCACCGTCAGAGAATTTAAAAATTTTTCAAATTTAAAAATGTCAAGCCCACCAGGCAGTGCTGTATTTATCTGCACGCAAAAATGAAAAAATGTTTGAATCGTAAATAGTAGAAAAAAGAGAAGTATTATACATTTTCTTATAAAAATACTGGTGTAACAAAAAATGAGAAGTAATATCACAACGACAGCGAAAGAAATGCAAAGTAATTCTAAGGAATCTAAGAATTAGGTATATGGGGGCTAGGGGAAGTGTTTACCAGATTTCCCTTTTTTTGATACCTGATTACTATTATCATGGAAAGATAAACTTCCAATTTCATTACAATATCTTACAGATTTACCGATATTTTCAGTAAAAAGTAAACAGAGGCACTGTGGTCCATATATGAGCTATTTGGTGGCTTAAAAAGTTATAATCCGATTTGAACATTTTTTACGCATGAGATGGTATATCTTGAACGTACTATTCATGTAGAGCTTTATTCTAATATCTTAATTGATGATTTATCTACTTTAAAATGAAAAGATCAGATGAAACTTAAAATTGTTTTTTTTTTTTATCCAATTTCGCCCATTTTCACAATCTGACTGAATGCAAATATAATGTTGCATAATGAATTTGTTGAAATCGGTTAAGGCGTACTTGAGACATAGGATTTCACCGAAAAGTAGGCGGAGCCACGCCACTCACCAAATGTTTACACGGCTTGCTATGCAACCCTTCCGTATCATATTTGCTGTAAGCTTTTATGTTTTTGACGTATTCTTCAGCGAGCTATCGCACATTTACTAGTTTCAACATAACCTTTGTATAGGAGGTGGGCGTTGTCATGATCTGATTTTACTCATTTTCTCAGTATATGAGGAGATGCTAATAATACTTACTCCGAGCAAGTTTGATTGCTATAGATATAACGGTTTCTGAGATATGTATATTAAACCTATTTCGGGGCGGTGCAATATCCACTTACAAACTTTTTTGCCCACAAATGCCCCACCCACCTACGATCCTCTATATCAAATAACACGTTTATATCTAAATTGGCTGCTTAGTTATAGAACTTTATCTGTTTTTGATTAATATCATTTTGTGGGCGAGGCAGATGTCCAATTACGCCTATCTGCATTACCAACCGCCTTACGGTGACAAAAAACAAGTGTGTTTCATCAAAATATCTTAATTTTTACTCAAGTTATCGCTTGCACGGACGGACGGACAGACAGTCACTCGAATTTCAACTCGTCTTTTCATCCTGATCATTTATATATGCAGTCAGCGTCAAAAATTAGCAGCTTATGTTCACGTCTGAAACTATTAAAATTTTTTTAAAGTTGTAAATTCTTATAAATGTTTTTTAACTATTAATAACGTTGCAATTTGTTACTTTATTCAGCAGTAACTCGTTAAAACAAAAGTAAAATTCACAGAATATTTCAGTTCAAAGAAAAAATATTGTCAAAAATTAGCATAAAGTAGACATATCTAAAGCGTTATAAGTACCGTTATTGACGCCGAGGCTTATGATGATAAGTAAACTGCCTACTTAAATTTCTGAAGAGATTTAGTTCACAATTGTCATCATTACGTGTTGATTGTGTCCTAAAAGCCCTCACAATGATTCCTGGAAAGGAGCTTCCAATAGATCCAATTGATCTAAGAAATTTAGAGGTACAGCATCGTAAAAACGGGAAGTCTTTGGGTGAAATAGCAAAAAATAACAAAAAAAGTCATTCAACTGCCCAAAAAATTATAAAAACTTATGAATTTTGAGGTGATATAACAACTGCTCAACGTTCTGGTCGTCCCCGTACTATGAGTGATACTGAAGAAGTAAAATTGTAAGAGAAATTAAGAAAACCCCGAAGTGTAGTGAGGTTAAAATAGAGGAAAATCTTTCGCAAAAACGAAGTAGTCCCGTTAGTGCCTCTATTATACGCAGAGCGCTAAATATTAATGGTTTGCATGGGAGGACACCAAGGAGGAAGCCTTGTATTTCTAGTACCAATAGGGCTAAACGGCTTAACTTCGCAGATGCTCATTTAACTGACCCTCAAGCCTTCTAGAACAGCGTTGTGTTTAGTGACGAAAGCAAATTTGAGATATTTGGCAGAAAAAACCGCGGTAAGATCTGGAGAACACGAAATAGAGACCTGCTTCCAAAAAATCTTGTTTCAACTGTTAAGCATGGGGGAGGCTCACTAATGGTTTGGGGTGCATGTCAGCAGCTGATACCGGAAATCAAGTTTTTGTTGAGTCTACGGTGAATAGCAGATATTATCCTCAAATATTGAAAGACAACTTAAAGCAAAGTGTTCGAAAGTTGGCTCTAACCTCGCCGTGGGTCTTGGCTGTTGTATAACAACCCAAAACAGTTAAATTCACCTCCCAAATCCCCGGATCTCTATCCTATTGAGAATTTGTGGGATGTTCTGGACAGAAACATTAGAAAAGACCCATAACCACAAAAAATTATTTGCGGAACGCCAAGAGGTTCCATAAAACTTGGTTAACTCCATGCAAAGGTATATGGAAGCCGTTATAAAGTCGAACGGTGTCCCCAAAAAATATTAGTTTTAATTTTTCCGACTAAGGCAGTATAAAAAAGTACACTTATACCGCTTGTATGCTAACTTTTGAATGCATTTTCAGTGTACTTTTTTCTTTGAACTTGAATATTCTGTAAGTTCTTAAGTTTTTTAACCGGATTTTTTATTGAATTGAACTAGAAACTATGAGATTATTAAAAGCACATAAAAAATTAAGTTGTTTTTCTATTAAAAAAAAGAAAAACGGTTTTAGAAGCATGTTCCAGCTGTAAGCTAACTTTTGACTCTGACGGTATATATGTCTATATCTAACTCGATTAGTGATAGGTATTACAAGCAACCGTTAGGTGAACAAAACTAATATTCTCTATAGCAACGTCTTGCGAGACTATAAAATCATAGAAGGTTGAATGTTCAATTGGGTTTACGTCACTACTCTGAGCCGGTATATCCTTTATTTTGCCGCAGTTGTATTGAAGACACATCCTCACATAACGTTCCTCATGTTTAGGGTCGTTATCTTAGCTAAATTTAAAATGTGGCTTATTGTTTTTTACCAATTCAAATTTAACAGTACTGGTCGACTAATTTTCTTTTAAAATCTTCATATAGTGTTTTACATCTATAGTGTTTTCTATAGAAGCTTATTTTCTTCCTCCTTGCTCTTGCGCTTTTCCAGCTTTACAAAACACTTCAGAAGCAAAGATATTGTATTGTTGAATCAGATCTGCAAGTCTCCTAATACACTATAGAATGTTTAACCTTATTTTATTAGATGTTTGTGGGATAAACAAATTAATAGCTACTCGAATGTTTTTTTATCGAAGTTATCGGAAAATGTTCTTATAACATAATATCTAGTGAATCCAATCAGCGCGCTCTAGGGAAAAGTAGGTAGCATTTAACCGCATAAACTGCTCTACCCAATGAAGACACTGAAGACACAGACGAACGAACTGAACGATATTGAACGAACAATATCGCTAACGCCTCTATTGCAGTAAGTGAATGTGGAATACATGGACATTATCATAAAACATATTCCCAATTCAATTTCAAAAGTCACTATTCTTTTGTATGATGCAAGGTTTTTAACGGGTATGCAAGTACCTTGATTTTGATTGTTTGTTTTAACGAAGTAGCCAGAATAATTCTTTAGAAGCTCTGGTGTAAAATTATTGTTACAGTGTGTTTCTTCGAAAACAATAAGGTAAGGATTTTATGTTCTATTAAGCATTTGAAGTTCAAAAACTTAAAACTGTAGTAATAAGATACTCAATCTTTATAAAAGCCGATTCTTCAGTTTGGAGGACGGTTGCATGCGCCATCCACCAGCCAGAATGTTCTTATGTATAATATTTTTGAAAGTATTGTATATGGTGAAAGATTACAGTTGAAACATGTCGGGCGACTTTAGCCTCGTTTTCTGGTATGTCCAAATCTTTTTCAGCTCTTAAGGACGAAGGATTCTCGAATGTAAGTGGACTTTTTCCACGAGATATCTGCAGTTTAAGGGTATCTATATTCTTTAAACGTTAAATATTTAGTTTTCAAAACTTCATTGATGATTAGAATGCAAATTACCATCTTTAATCTGCAAAATCGGATTTACTTCGTTTGTTATAGCTCCAAAGTCTTTTTAATGGCAAATGTACTTAGTTGGCAGGTTGAAATGTTCTCATCAGGGGAAGATTTTACAATAAATTTAAGTTAATTAACGCAGATAATTCTTTTCTACGACATAGTGAAAACTAAACGATATTACCACAGAACAGATTTTTATACTCTCGCAGCATGGTGCAATATTATGTTAGTTTTGTTCTCCTAGTGTAACAACTAAAATTATAGATTTGGTTATGTATGTCAAAGTAATCGAGATGGCGAGATTAACTGATTTTCATATTTCTGTCTGTTTGTACGTCTCTCTGTGGGATATAGTATTTCTTGGCATTGTGAAAATGTATTGAAGATGCGTAAAATTGGGCCATTGCCATTGGCATGCCAGCAAAGTCCCGAAAATATATAAAGGGCTATAACTAAGCCAGAAATTAAATTACGAAACTTTAACATAACTTTTCTCTAGTACTAAACACATCGTATTAGGTTTCGACCCCCTGGTTGCCTCAGTGCTGAATACATATTTTGTTATATAAGATATCTAATCGAGGATTTTCTGCATATTTTAGACAAAGGTCTACCCTGATTTCATGTATTCTTAGCATTAAATTACCAATTTCCTCAAGATATACCAACCTCCTCAGGGTATAGGTGTAACAAATTTTATGAAAATAAAAATTTGTGAAGATTGACTTGTGCCAACAGATCAGAATTGAATTCATCTTGTCATTCTGATCATATATAACTCCATATCTATATGTATGGGGAGCTCCCGAATATTTCGAATGCCGCACCTGTTTAGAAATTATTTTAATCAATTTATTTTCCTTTTTTTTTTAATTTAATTTAATTTTTTATTTTTATTTTTTTTTAGAGATATATTATATCTTTGAAAATACCTTTTTTGTTTTAACCAAATTTTGTTGTTTTGTAGGTGCGTAAAATCGGCAAATATGCTCCCAGTTTTCATTCCAAAAATTTTCATGCATCAGTTTATGTAGCTTCAAAAGTTGCATTGTCAAAATTTGATGCTGATGTTTTTCTTCCATATGAGAAGCTAACAAACACCTTAAGCGTAGTGTCCGTTCGTCTTAACCGCCCTCTAACACTTTCTGAAAAAATTTTGTACTCACATTTGGACGACCCGAAGAATCAAGACATTGAGCGGGGAACTTCATACCTACGTCTTAGACCAGATCGGGTAGCTATGCAAGATGCTACTGCTCAAATGGCGCTGTTACAATTCATATCTTCTGGACTAAAAAGGGTAGCGGTACCATCGACAGTGCATTGTGACCATTTAATTGAAGCTCAGACTGGTGGAAAAGAGGATTTAGCTAGAGCAAAGGATCTTAACAAGGAAGTATACAAATTTTTAGCGTCAGCATGTGCCAAATACGGTCTTGGTTTTTGGAAACCTGGTAGTGGAATTATACATCAAATTATCTTGGAGAACTACGGTTTTCCTGGACTTTTAATGATTGGAACCGACTCGCACACTCCAAATGGAGGAGGCCTTGGTGGACTTTGTATTGGCGTAGGAGGGGCAGATGCTGTTGATGTAATGGCTGATATCCCTTGGGAATTAAAGTGCCCAAAGGTAATCGGAGTTAATTTAACAGGAAAAATCAGTGGATGGACCTCCCCAAAGGATATTATTTTAAAGGTGAGCATATGTGCAAGTTATAGTTGTATGTAGCTATAATACTCTTTTCATCTCTCTCCCCTAAATATTCTAATTATATTATTTTTATTACTTTTCTCTTAATATAAAATTTTAAATCCACAGATGGTTATTTTTTCTCACTTTGCACCAACATCGAAAGTAAATAGCAA
Organism: Bactrocera minax; assembly: GCA_021498325.1. Taxonomy (NCBI): domain Eukaryota; kingdom Metazoa; phylum Arthropoda; class Insecta; order Diptera; family Tephritidae; genus Bactrocera; species Bactrocera minax. The sequence goes on from JAKEEE010000095.1 coordinate 157,709, forward strand.
AGCTAATAGAACTTCTTTTCAAACATGTTTGGGTTTGCTGGGCTCTATTTCCTTCAACGCTAGTCCAACAATTTGCATTAAAAATAAAAATTTGTCAAAAGTACTTTATTTCAAAGCTGCAGTCAGATTAATCTTCAAAAACTGCTTTTTCACATAATTTTGTTGTAATTAATTCTGAGCAAAAGATTATAAAAAAAGGGAAAAATAATATATTTAAAACTAACCTTTATGCAACTGCTGGTATGGAACGACAGTGAAGTTACGTAACAATGAAAATGCAAGTACAATGTAAATACAAGTGATTTTATTTCCAAAATATAATTTTTCTCCTTATGTTATGAGGGGGAACTAGGTATTACAGTTTTTTTTCTCATCCGGTCTGTGTATTAGGAATTAAGCGAAAATGTATTTATGACATTTAAGAAAGCTACTCATAGAATGTTTAACCATAAACTAAAAATCAACGTAGCTAATTTAAAGTAAATAAAGTGATAAAAGGCACACTGCGCAAATTACAAGTAAAAAATTAACAAGGAAAAGAGAGCTAAGTTCGAATGTAACAGAACATTATATAGCCTTTGTAACTTTGTCCACTGTAAGCATAATAGTTTTTGCGCAGTAACCATTGTATATTTCGAATTGCTCTCTGCTAGAAGATTTATTTTCAAATAAGCGGTTAAGAACTTTTGGGATTTCAATGTTTATATCTCCAAAGCATGTTTGCTTTATTTGTCACGCAATAAAAAATTATGATGATCGATGAAATTTAAATGTAAAGAAAAGTAAACAAAATTTCTAATGTGTGCGCCATCAATTTTCACTTGATAAAATTATTTTTAATAACGAGTTTCGACAGAGCTGTTAAGGCAGAGCTCCGTCTGATTTTTAATCACAAGTATGAACGTATTTGATTTATTGAGGTATATGTGTGTGAACATACTTTTAGAATCATATGCCAAACCAAGGTGTACCAATTTCATATTTTTTGACGCTAACTATATTGTGGTCAAGAAAACATGCCCACTTAATTTCATTCAATTATCTACGTATTGATTCTAGATGTTAAGAAGGCAAAAGCTTCCAAATTCGTCGAACCGGAAGGCATAAGCATGTTGACGATAACACATTCAGCCTGGACGGAAATAAACTATCTTTCCTTGGTACTCGATTCGTCGCCGAAAATCCTCAACACACTCAATATGTGGAAAATCGCATGATAACTCGATGACTCATTTCCTTAGGGAAAACACTTCTCTCCTTATGCTCTCGATACCACCTCAGCCTAGCAGAACCCCAACATGGCTTCTGTAATGTTCACAGCACCACTACAGCCATTAGCGTCTTAAAAGCCTGTGTTACTCATTACCTCAATCAAATACTACCCTGTGAAAAAACATTCCTAGTGGCGATGGATTTGTCAAAAACTTTAGACACATTCAACCTCACAGCGCTATTAGAAGACTTCGAACAATCTCCGCTTCCTCCAGGGCTGAAAGGATGGACCATGAATAATCTGAGTGGTCGGCAAAAATCCATATTGCTCAAGGGTAAAAATTCAAACTTAAAAAGAATTAAACTGAGTATGTCCTCCTCCAAAATGTTACTTAGAACAATATTCTAGGGTAATATTCCTGCGGACGATGTCGCCATCGATGAGATGATATTAAATTGTTTATTATGAAGGCTAGGCCACCACGATTATCTCTCTCGCGATCTTTACAAATGAGGTTGGAACCTGCGCATATCAGTAGATTTGAGCGGCTGATTAACTTGGTTTCTTGGACAACAACTGACGATATGCCTTCCCGGCTCATGAAATCAACTATTTCCTCGATCTTACTCGAGATTCCGTTGCAGCTCAGTGGTAAGATTATCGAGCATCGCGGTGAAGCTGTCGTGATCCTGGGGGTGAGGGAGTGGTGTATAGGTGGTGTTGCAGCCGTAGTACCCGCGAAAGCGGTTGTCGCACTGAAGACTGTTGCGGGGCTGACTTCTGAAGCAGGTTGTAATGTATGACACACACCACCCACGTGTGGTGCGCAGACCGGAAAACGAATTTGTGTGTTTTAAGACCTGAACAGGTTTTAAGATGGCTCAATCCATTGTCTGTATTACACTCAACTTAGGTTGATTTGGGATGGAACCTTTTAGCGCATACGCAGCAGAAGAATTCCTCTGGGCCGAATTGGACTAAATGCCAACACGGATCAGGAGGATATAGAGAAGCCCTGCTCTTAGGAGTTGCTCTGATGATTACAACTTTAATTGTTTACTTACTGATCCAAACCGGGTTAGATTCTCGAGATAACAGCCCTTGGCAGCATAAGAAAATCCGGATCAATTCCGGTATCGTAGAACCGGCTGTTGAGGGAAATGAAATTACGTCGGTGTATATGTTTGATGTTTAAATAAGCATGCAAAAAAAATCTGAGAACCAATACCGGAGATTTGGGTGTCCAGTCAATATCACCTCGGTTTGACAACTGTTGCAGGATCTGAATGATTTTATTCGGAGTTTGACATTGCGTCTTGTTGAAACCGCTAATCGTCAAAAGCTTTTTCACCCATTTGGGAGCAGACACAAAGAACTAGCACCTGTTAATATCAATTTCTATCAATTGTTTCATTTTGTTTGAAATAATATGGTCCAATTATAGTTTTTCTCCAAATGCCGGCACAAACAGTCACTTTTTGAATATGCAATTTTGTTTAATGGATCTCGAATGAAGTTTCCTTACCCCAATTACGCCAATATTCCTTCTAATGCTTCACATAACGGCTAATTTCAATGCAAAGTGAATATTTTGGCACATTGTTTCGGTGTAAGGTTATTCATGGTTAAAATGGGTTAAAAAATTTCAATGTTTTCCAATAGGAAATAATATATATTTTTTTATTTTAGGTAGCAGACATTCTTACTGTGAAAGGTGGCACTGGTGCTATAATAGAGTACCATGGAAATGGTGTTAATTCAATATCTTGTACTGGTATGGCAACAATTTGTAACATGGGAGCGGAGATTGGGGCCACAACATCAGTGTTCCCTTTTAACGATCGTATGGCGAAATATCTGAAGTCCACTGGCAGAAGCAGTATCGCAGACGAAGCAAATAAATATAAAACAAAACTGTTTGCACCCGATGGCAATTGCGAATATGATGAATTAATTGAAATTAATCTAGATAAATTAGAACCACATGTTAATGGACCATTTACACCTGATTTGGCTCATCCTATAAGTAAACTGGGTGCAAATGCTAAACAAAATGGTTACCCATTAGACATCAAAGTAGGTCTCATTGGTTCATGTACTAATTCTTCGTACGAAGATATGGGCCGCTGTGCTAATATTGCCAAAGATGCAATGAGTCATGGACTGAAGTCGAAAATACCATTTAATGTTACCCCAGGATCCGAGCAAATTCGTGCAACCATCGAGAGAGATGGTATCGGAGAGGTTTTTGAAAAATTTGGTGGCACTGTCTTAGCAAATGCTTGCGGTCCTTGCATTGGACAGTGGGATCGCAAAGATGTAAAAAAAGGGGAAAAGAATACAATTGTCACATCCTACAATCGGAACTTCACTGGTCGAAATGACGCTAATCCTGCAACCCACTCATTTGTTACAAGGTGAGTAATGTTATTTTGTTATGTATATATATACAATGAATCACGCTATAAATGGGTCACCCCAAAACTATTTGATTTTTTAACTTAGAATATAAATAGTAAGTATTGCTAGTTTTTTCAAAAATTCCTTTTTATTTCTAATATGACATATATTTTGTATTGACATAAAGAAAACCAACCAAAGTTTATGCTATAACAACAACAAAATCAGCATATTTACATTTATTGTGCGTTCAATGCAACTCACACTTGAAATAGGACAGTTATCGCGCCGCGCCGTCGTACTGTTATTTTATCTGAAAACTAAACTCAAATTAAAAACGCCTTTAGTAGTTTATTAACTGGAAAGAGAATAAGATTATCAGCGACTAAAATTGGCAAAATTCCTCGCTCTACAATTGAGCAAAGGAAAATTAATACTAATAATTACGAAAATAATAAATCTATAAGGGAAATAGGCGAAATAGTGAACAAAAAAAATTCTACTGTATTTAATATTATCAGCGCTTTAAAAAAACCCGTACTTTATGTAATAAAATACCTGACAGTAGTACAAGACGATAAATTGACGACCGAAGTGTGCGGTTTTTGTTGCGAATAATCAAAAGTTACAAAGAAGTTACAAAAACAGCTAAAAGAAGAAAAGAAAGTTGAAGTACGCGCGGAAACAGTTCGTAGATTGCTTAGACAAAATAAATAACGCTAGAATACCTTGTCGAAAACATGAAGGTTTGAAGATACCTGATATCACAAAAAATCCAAAAAGAAAGAATGGAACTTGCTCTGAAATATCAAGATAAGGACTTTTCTTTTTGGTGTAAGGTAAAGTCCTTTTAAAGCTTGATTCATGAAACTTGGTGTGAATTTCAATCTTTAGGGTCTTTTAACTGACGAAACCAAATTAACATCCTTGGATCGAACGGGAAGCGTTTCGTGTGGAGAAAGAATGGAAAAAAATTGGACGACAAAAACCTTAAAAAGACTCTGAAGTTCGGGGGTGACTCTCTGATGATTTGGGGTTTGTATGTCGGGGATGGGGTTGGAAAACTGCATTTTGTAGACGGAGTGTTAGATGGTAAAGGATATGTAGACATTCTGTGGGTGTGCCCATTGAGGTGTGCACAGCTAATTTATGATATGATAATTGCTCTAGTTGATTTCTGAAGCTAATCAGGCTCTTATTATCAAATTAATGTAATTAAAAGTTCATAACTTTGACATCGTTGCAGGATATGAATAGGATATGTAGAAGATCTGATCTTGATTCGTTCTATCAAGCACTAATTTCAGTACTTTATACTTTTAGTTTTATGTTCCGAATGAAGTCAAAGTTTCCAATTATAATCTAAAAATTTTATTCTGTCTACAATTTAGGTTAAGTTAAAAATTCTTTACATTGGTCTGTAAGGTTTACATAATCAAAAACTAACTAAATAAAAAAAAGCCATTAACAATACCATACTGAGGGGAACAAATTTTACGTAATGTAATTAATTTAATATAATTTTTAATTTTTATTTTCTAATTTTCTAATTTTGTTTTCAAAAATAAATACTCATTGCAACTGTCAGACGAAAGGGTTCTTGATGATGAGACAATGAACTTAAGAAAAATATCAACTTCTTTGATTCAATTATGAAAAACAACTCCCTATCTCTCCTTCATGTAGGTATTAGGAAAGGAAAGGACTTACTATCCTTATTTATTTGGGAACAATTTAACATTTGTTTTTCTAAATGTATCTCATTTGCACTGCTATGTACTTTCCTGCCAGAAAAAGAACTCCTGTAATTAGATCTTAAATGGCGACAGATCGTATTGAACCTATTACAAATCTGCTTAGGGGTTTAATTGCTATTCCCGCTAGTTCTGTTTTGAAGCGCAACTTCCTGTAGAGAAATGAATATCCACTCCGATAGTAGAACGACAATACGAGGATAGTTAAGGAATGCCTATTCTCGCTATCAACTACATCGAGTGATTTCTGGATAAGACTTGTTTGGATACAAGGCCATAGCGGAACCGCAGGCTTTAGCTATAAAGCTAATAAGTTCGCAAGGAGTGACACCTCCACCTCGCCGCAGAGCGCTTGGTGAGCGCAGGAACAATATCAGTACTTGCACGGCTACGTTAGAGTTTCCCTAATTGCAGGGGTTCTAACTGGTCACAGCCCTTTCGGTGTCCACAAGGTAAAGTTTAAAATCCTACCGGATGGCAGTTCTAGAAAATGCTTAAAAAACAAAGACAGGATAGAAAAATTTCAACACCTTCTTCTTGACTGTCGCACCTTCACCAGATAAAGGCTAAAATATACGGTATCTCACACCTTTACACATCCACCTGAAGATCTACTGCTACCTTAATGGCAACAACCTAGGCTTGAAAACTGCTGCAACAGTCAGGAGGTCTGAAACGGGTATTAATTGATAGTTCTCGACATTAGTCTCCTCTAGCAATCTTCCCCCCAAGCTTTGGCCCACTCAAAAAGAAGCTCACTGTCCCCTCACCTCGACGGGTGTTATAGCACTTAATGCCACACTTAATGTGGACCATGACACTTAATGCCATAGTGAGTGTGGAATGGCCACACCATAGTGAGTGGTGTGGCCATTATGGCCAGTGGTATGACCAGGCCTTAGTGAGTGTGGAATGGCATTAAGTGCCATGGTCCAGAAAAAGAGCGAACGAACATTCTTAGCTGCGCGCCCTATTCTCGTTTTGATTGGCGCATGTTCATTTAGTTGGAGAAAAGAAAATGAGCTGCTTTACCAGGTTCGATTCCACCTCACGCTGCCCTTAAAACTGATAGCTTCCTTTATAAGCTGCACACGCTCCTGAGAAAGAGAAGAGGCTGATGGGTCTAAAGTCCTTGGCCACGATATTTTACCTCTCACCGGCTTTCGGTAGCCTATGGCTCAATTTCCATTTGCGTCTTTTATATAACGCAACAGGGGTGGCATTCCTTGCCAGTATTCGCTTGAATCTTCAGAATTCACCACCTTTTCCCTAAAGACACTCCATTAAGACTTTTTGGTTTTCTTATATCGGACTTGCATATTGCAAGTCCCACTTTGTATAACACCCAATTTTTTATTGTCCCACTTCTACGGGCCTTATTTACTAGTAAATTTACAACAACAATCAACTCAACAAGTACAACTCAATTTCCATTTGCTTCTTTTATATAACGCAACAGGCGTGGCATTCCTTGCCAGTATTCGTCTGAATCTTCAGGATTCGCCACCTTTTCCCTAAAAACATTTCATTAAGACCTTTTGGTTTCCTTATATCGGACTTGCATATTGCAAGTCCCACTTTGTATAACACCCAATCTTTTATTCTCCCACTTCTACGGGCCTTATTTACTAGTAGCCTGCAGATGCCCGTATCTCCGAAAGCTCCATGGTCCACCAGAGAGGGTTCCTTCTACTCTGGTGTCGTCCCTGCACACGAGCGCTCCAGAGCAGCTTTGCATGCAGAGCTGAAAAGTTCGACTCACTCATATACCGCGTCAGAAGAGAGTGAAAGAGTTGCCCCATGGCATGTATGGAAGAGCTAGTCAAAGCTTTCGGCAATACTCAGTTTGTGTTATTAGGATTCCTTCCCAGGTTTGCTAGTTTAGTTTGCAATAAATTCAAAGAGACAACTCTATATACTTACCTTTCGTATATATACATTTGAGCCACCCCAATTGAGTGTCCTGCATTCTAATTAACCAATGATGACGAGAGTTCTTCTCGCCTCAGCAATACTGGAGGTGGTTCCACCTAATCATTATGCTGCATATACTCCGAGATTAGCCAGAATTCTCCGCTGCAGTCAGCGTCGCTAAAATTAAGTCAGAAAGAAATCTCTAATTCTTTTCGGACCAGCAAACGGGTTCCAGCTAAATAGTTGGCCACTTGCAGCTCATGACTCCTCGTCCTCAGCACATAGATGCTGCTGCTGATCAGCCTCAACTCATGGACGAGAACGACATCAGCCTCGTCTCGCTCCAAACGAAGCAGTAGATTGGCTTAAGCCGCTTTTGCGTGTTGAAAGTTAATTTGAATTAACTTCATCCTTCAGACTCCAAAAGCGCTAGTTCAGCGCTCTCCCCACAACCGACGCGCTCTTACTCGGACGGGCGTCCGACCCACATACAGTACGCATATCTCAGTCATGAGGCCAAGGCGAGGGCTGGCGCATGTCCATATGAGGCTATGCGTTTAAAGCCGTCCACTCAGGTGGCGGAATGTCGTAACCACCTGCCCAGAATTCTGCCGAAACCATTAGAATTTGAAAAAGTTTAGTAGATTTCAACAAATTTATGTTGTGAAATTATGAAATTTCTGTTCTTTAAATGACTCAGTTTTTTAAATTGTTCAATTTTGGCAATTTTAAAGAATCTAAAATATTTACTAACTATCAATTTATAATAATACAGCGTTTAGGTACAATTATTACACCTCTACTGTGGAAGGCTGCTGGATTATAGTTGCCGGTACACTTTGGTTAGATACTATAATCTATAGTTAGATACTATGTACTTGAAAACGCATTTAACAAACCTGAGCTTACAATTTTGGGAAACACTGTCCAAAGTATTGACAGCATTACTCAAATGTGTGACATGAATTCTAAAACGAAATATAAGGAAATGGAAAACGAAGACGTCCATTAAAATTTCAAGTGTCGTGGAAGATTTAAATTAATTTGTATTGTTTTTCAATTTATTTATTATTGGCATTTTTAAATAATCTGGGAAATTATTTATGTACTACAATTTTATAAGAATGAAGCGTTTAGGCACAATTATTACAATTATAAATATTAGTTTAATTATATGAATGCATCATATGCAGCGTTTAGGCACAATTATTACAATTATAAATATTAGTTTAATCATATGAATGCATCAATAGAGAATCTAAATTCTTAAGAAATATTTAACAACAAAAAAGGGTGAATATAAATATGACTTGAAAAATGGACTAAATGTTTAAAACGCAACGATTTCTTTGAGGATAAACTTTATAAAATTATTCAGTTAGAAACGTTCGTAAGTAAATAAGAAACTTAGGTTCAACTTTTCACAACTGATTTCAACATTTCTGCATACTATAAAGTATATAAGGTAGGACAAGGGTCGATAGTATTCGTTAAACAAAATGGCGGCTTCCGACTCAATTGCCACTCAATTGGTAGGTAATCGATATTTAATCATAATGTACATTTTGATGTTAATGCCATATAAATAGTAGTAGTGCTTGTATATACTTTATTTATACACCTCTAATGTGTAATTACTACCGAATTATTGTTGCCGTTTCACTTGCGTTGGGTTTTGCTTTGAAAATGGTTACTGAAGCCAGTAACGCAGATAATAAATCTGGATTTATATTTGAGAAACCCTGGTTTAAGTATTTGCCAACATTGCTGCAATTTGTGCAAGAATTCGGAAAATGAAACATAAAAAAATGGAAAACAATAACGTTTATTGAAATTTAAGATCGCTTAGTAGATTTAAATTAATTTGTACGTTAGTCCGGAAATGACTAGATTTCTATGCGTTGATTGCCGAAAGTTTCAACTTAATTTAATTTAAATTCCATAATTATTCGGTTTATGGAAATTTATTCGTGTATTTTGGTGCGAATCTCTTAAAGGAGCAGATACTCCGATGATCTTTAAAGTAAACTTTTTATATGTTTGTATCATTACTGAATGGGAAAGTGATATAAAAAGAAAAGAAGCTCACAACAACTAGAAAGTAGTCTCTCTCTAAATAACAGGTAACTCCATATTATATTTTACATGTTTTATTACACAAATTTCTTTAAAATAATTCAAACTTCAAAATTCGCAGAATAGTGTAGGCAACTGCTCAAGATTTCCTGAATTTGAGATTTCTACCTACTATAACAATGATGGATAGTAATCTATAGTATACGCGAAATGGCTGGGGCCGTGTCAATTACCTGCAATAGGTAGTCGATATCCACTCGAAATGTAAATGTTGTGAGCCGTCGCCGCATCTGATCTCAGTGATTCCTACAAGGCGTTAACATTTTGATAAGGCATCAGTCACATTTTTCTTTTCTCGACTTCTAAGTAACCTTACTCCAGGCTATTCGATTCGCGTTTTCCAGTGTTTTATTATGTAGTTTGGTTAGTCGCGCCCTAGAGATCAGCCCCCTTTTTTTGTAAGGAGACCTAGAAGGTCGAATAATACCATTTATTTTAACAAATCTTTAATTTCTCGAATTACGAAATCGGCCACTCCCATTGGCAGCGGGTGTACCATGGAGTAAACTGTCTCATTGTTCTATGTACGAAAGGTAGCGACAGAATGAGCGTTGAAAAAAAGTAATTTATTGGGATTTGCAACTGCTTTCAAATGCTTTGACATCATTAGCACAAAACTTGTGCGAACATTAGGTTGAACTTCGATGTCATCAATTTGTGGAATTTCGGAGTCTCAGATCCATCATTAAAGCGAATTAACTGTGGTGTTGCACCCGCTTGTGCCAGTAGATCAAATCCATTTATGACGTCAAATGTCGAAAGTCCGGGTAAATAGAAAAAGGGCTATTGATGAGTGATTCCTTCTTTGACTCCTAAAATCAGATAATCGATTGTGAGAAAGAACGTAAGTCTGTATGCTTTGCTGTGTGTGTGTGCAGTGGCATATATTTCCATTATAGAACTAACAAGCAATATTTTCAGGATTGCCCTTTTACATGCATAAATTTTAGAAAATAATAGATACATAAATTTTTTTGTACTAAACAACTCCTGTGGAGAAATAATATTAATATATCTCGAGTTCAAAAAATGATCATAAGCATTTGTATAATATAACTTATCACATTTGTTGCCATATATACATATGAACCATAGATAAAAGTAGATTTTGTTGTATATTCAAACTTTCGAAGCATTGATTTGTTTTATGAACTAATTTAGTACATATTAGTTCTATTTAAAGTATACAAATATTAAGAGCAAATTTATGAACACTGTAAACGAAGTGATCAGTGTGACCTATGTTACATGCCTTAATACGGTTGATATTGAAGTATACAATGGCACGCCTGTGATCAAAATGCTACTAATATATTCACTTCGTTTTACGTATCTAATCCCAGCATTGCTTACTAGCACGTGTAGTCGTATCTATTTGTTCGTTTTACGACTCCCCAAAGGTTAATATTATGTATTCAAATATATATTTTTGTTATATATAGTGACTTATCTGCTTAATATATACTAATTTTGGCATATTTTAGCCCCGAATTAGTCACTGCTTTATCAATCGCGGGGCGATTAGATTTTAATCCATTAACTGACGAACTTACTGGATCGGATGGCAAAAAATTCAAACTGATTGCCCCTTTTGGTGATGAATTACCTTCGAACGGTTTTGACCCCGGAATGGATACGTTTGATGCACCACCAAAGGTAAATATTTTAATAACTAATAATATATAAAGCAGGCGGTGCCTCATCGCCCGAAGGCGTCACAATAAAAACGTTGCTTTCGTGTAGTAGATTTTTGTAGACGGCTACTGTTAAAATCTCATCTTAATCGGACGCGTAATGTTGTTTTGATCGTGTGTGGAAGCGGGGGCGTTAGCCGGTTTTAGAAAAATAAATTTAAAATTTGATTTCTGGTTTTAAATGAGCTATTCCCAGGTGTCCTGAAAATAACTACCATAGAGGATACCATGATGAAGATCAACGATCTCGCAATAGAAAACCGCCGATTGAAAGTGCGTGAGAGAGCTGAGGCAGTATGTTTCTCAAAAGGCCACGTAGGTCCTGCTTAAAATATTGGCCATGAGAAAGCTATCGGTGTCATAGGATGTCCTGCGTTTGCTCACTCCGGCCAACAAGCGCAACTGTAAGACCACTTCATAGCAGTTTGATGCAGTTGAAGGGTAAACCGAGGGAGATTCGGTATCGTTTCGTGGCCGTCGATGAAACATGTAAACACCGGAGACCACAGGAACAGTTAATTTCAACCGAAAAAGACTAAGACTGTCCTATTACCAGGAAAGGTATCCAGAGAAGAGTAAAACGGACCAATTCAACGCCGAATTGTAGAAAAAACCGAGCCAAAGTGCTCTTCCACCATGACAACGCACCGACTCACACCTCTTCTACGACCTGCTACCCCTTCCACTGCATTCTCAAGATTTAACCCCGTGCGACTTCCATTTGTTTCCACACTTGAAATAGTGACGGGACAACGCCCGCCCACTTGCAGGTAAAATCGCATATCAACAACTACCCCACCGATGTCAGCCAAATACAGTGCTTAACATTACATTGGCATGTTTATGTTTCTGTTTGAAAATAAGTGAAATCGGACTACAACCAAGCACACTTACTTCCCATATAGCACAATTTTCAATTCCCTCTGACTTTCACTTTGCAGTATCTAAATCAAGCACCAACGAAGATATCGAAAAAAGAAAAAACACTTTGCACAAATGGTGCCTTCAAGGTGTACCTCTTGCATAAAAATGGTCAATATCGGACCATAACTTTTTAAGTCCGCAGAAAATGTGGATATAATGGATATGGATGACTTTTTACTAAAAATATCTGTCAATCTACGGGATATCTTAGTGGTATTCAGAGAGCATCATTTGCTGAAAATAATATGCGTTTTTGCCAAAACTGAATAAAATTGGGTTAATACTTCCCTTGCCCCTAATACCTAGTACAAAGAGTTTGGAATTTCCGTTGGGTTTAATATCATTCCTTTCGATCATATGTAAGGTATCTAAGCAAAATTAAGTGAACGTAAAATCTGGGATATACTAAGGTTTGGTAGCGCAAATAGGTGAAATCGATCAACGATTACCCCAGTCCCCAAATGCTGCATATAATGATTATCGTTATTTTAGAGGACTCTATGCTGAATATATCGGTAAAATTGAGCTACCTGTTTTTTGTTCTCAACCATACTTGAAGCCGAAAGTAAATATACCGTTATTCTACTTTATAACGTTATCCGTTTACACATGTCTATATATGTGGTATTTTAATAAAATTAAGTGGATATGTTTTCTTAACCAGAATGTAGTTTAGCGTTGACTAGAATTGGTCTACCCTCTTATTTATACCTCATACATCCAATACATTTAAATTTCGTCTCTTTGGTTGTGTTTATATCGCATATATCTCAATAGAAGATATCTGAACAAAATTAAGAGGGAATATTTCGATTAGTATTAAGTTAGTCGATAGTAAAAATTATGACTATTATATCTTCTCACCGCATTAGCATAATTAATATAGTGATTTGTGTAGTTGATTTTAATGGTTCTAATCATTGAATCCTCTTCGATCGAAAAGTTTGTCGATACGATCGAAAAATATTATGAAATCATTAAAATCGTATTTAAAACCTATTTTTCGATGAAAAATATATATTCCGTGGCTCATAGGTACCGCTAATTTCAAATCCATTGAAACCGCAAAATGGAATATTCTCGAAATTTATCCGTTGATGAGAGAGTTGCGGAAATTAAAAAAAAAATGCATATTGCATTTTGCATGCATATGCAATGCATATTGCAAGTATTTATTGTAAGCAGTAAACAATTGATGAGGACGCACTTAATTATGTTTCAAATCAAAGTAAGTTTGAAGTGCTTGTGAATGTTATGAATTTATAACCGAATATTGCTAAAGGAATTTCATAAAAGGCCCCAGCCGATAATCGGAAATCCTTTCCAATCTATTGCTTATTAGTTGCTTGTGGCTAAGAAATGTGGATATGCAGCAAGTTTTATTTTGTTAAAGTAAAGTATAAAGTGCGAAACATGTAATCCATTTCTGATTTCAGCGAATAACCAATATAAAATTTATTTCCATAAGTTTTTAATACAAAGTTTTGCCAACACCAAAAAATATGCGGTAACGTAACCACTTAAATTTGGAAAACTGTTGAACACTATATGTGGTACATGTTTTTTTTTAAAGGTTGGGCATGAAGATTAAGATTTAGAAAAACCCGCTGCCAAAATTTGTTAAGTTTATAAAAGTATTTATCAAATAAACCAGAGATGATTCTGTAAAAAATTAGTTGACCGACATAAAGAAATTTGAACAACTAATTTTCACTTTAAGAACCTTAGTAAATTAATGGAATGTACAAATATTTGATACACAAAAACAGTCGAATTGGCCCATAACCCAGCCCGCACTACAAAATTAAATAATATTTTAATAAAATTAGATAATAATGTTTGACTTGGACTTGGGTTTTCTTCCATTTTCTTTAGAACGAATATGTTGATTTTAGTCTTTTAGTTAATATCCTCCTTGAATGGTACTCAAAAATAAAGAAAATTTTAATAATTAAAATAAAGCATAGGCAAAGTTGGCTGCAGCCAAACATTTTATACTCGGCACCTCTTGTTACATGCATAAATTTTTATTTTTTGTCAATTATCGTGGCGTTTATGTGCTTTTAAGAACAATACTGATTATTCTAAATTTATCAACATAGAAAGAAAAGTCTTTATGTACACTATTGGTCACTAAAATAGGTTCTCTGTAAAATTTAAATAAAACCTAAGTTCCTTTTTATATTTGGTTTCTAAATTCAAATGTATTTGTTAATTTAATAATTAATGGAATGATTATACGGAAATGCTAAAACATACTACTGGGAACATTAAATTATATTTGTATGGAAAAAAGTTCAGAAACAGAAGTTGATAGGAGAACAATTTTGAGAGATATCACAACTATAGGTGTTAAGGCTTATCTACAATTCAACAACTCTTAACGATACTCCTGAACAATACGCTTATTTTTGGCTCAAGAGTGAATATCATGGAGTCCTGATTGATGCTCCGTTGACTTTTCAGATGTTTCAGGAATTAAATTTCCAAGGAGACGATGGATATAGTTTCTATTTTCGGGTTTTACGGAAGCAGGAACACCAGTTGTATCACGTTCACAGTTAAGGGAGGCTGTGGCGATTTGGGGAACCATCGTATAATTGGTGTGAGTGATTTGCAGTTTTTAGCAACAAAAAGTGCTTGCACTGCCTCCTTTTAAGAATGTAATTTTACCTCATTCTCAAAAAGGTGAATTAGCACATTATTAAATTCATTAAAGAATGTTCAAATTATTAAATGAGTTTATCTCAAAAATAAAATCTAAGTAAGGAAGGATTAAGTTCGGGTGTAACCGAACTTTTAAACTCTCGCAACGTGCAAGGATCAAAGGAGGGGAAATGCTTTCAGGTGCTAACCGAACTTTACATTAAAAATCTTGCGTAAGATTTTAACATTCACCATTCACCATTCGACGAAACCTTGAATGGATTACAATCATATTTGGTATTTTAGTAACTTATTATAGGTCATAGACTCACGTGCTTTCATTACTATATTTTGTTTCGTGTCCGAGATATTTATATTAAAATACTCAAATGAGATATATGCGATACAACTCAACCAATATGGCTTAATTAGATATATTAGGTAAATAGGGAAAAAATCAACTAGGGAAACGGAAATCAAATTGATAGGAATAAGGAGCATAGGTCACGGTCTATAGTTAGCTATTTAGCGCTAAATCACATCATGTTTACGCAAACATATCCATTTCATTAAAATGTCACTTATATTGACCAACATAAGCGGTTTAAAGTCAGCTGGAAAGTCGGGAAGCATTATATCGCGTATATTTGGGCTAGTGGAAGGGCAGGACTGATTGCATTAACTTTTGGCATTAAACCCAGGTATACTCGAGAACATATTTCCACCCAATTTTATGAAGATAACTCACACACTGAGACATATTAGGCATACAATAACGATCTGCTACAATCTGCTACAATAACGATGTTGCTAGTATAACATTCGATCGCTGCTACTTTATATTAAGAAAAATATCTTTTTAATATTCCTTACTAGACGAATTGTGAATCAATTACAAACAACAGGAATGACGGAAATTATTATATAAGTGTGTACCGAACACCATTAAGTCCAAAATAACATTTTCACCTAATGCCAATAAAATATCTAATATATCAGCAAATATCTTAAAATAGGATAAGGTCTGTAAATAATAAACCCAACGATCAAATGAAAGTTAAAATGAAGCCATATAAGGCGGAATGGTTTATTTCCAAATTTATTCTGGATTATTTAAAAATCAGGGGTATAACCCCTAATTAAATTAAATTTAACTTCAGATAAGAGAAAAGAACTACAAAATGATCCATTCAGAAGTTTCGCTAAGAATATTATGCCATTTTTTCATGATGAAAATATTTCACTATTATGTGGAGGAAGATGTAATCTAGCATCATATCGGAAATGCCCTAAATGAATAAGTAAAAATTGTTTATGAACGGACTCTAATTTCTCAGAATGGATAGGGTAACTAGGGTTCCATATCACAGAGCCATATTCTAATAAAGGCATAACCAGAGTTGTAAAAAGAGTTTTAGTAACATACGGATCTGTAAGTTCTTAAGACCGTCCTTTAAACAAAACAAAGAACACCTTTACCTTTGAAAACCATTGTACTACCGTGAGTAAGTTTAGGGTCCAAATCAATACTTACCCTAGACTATAGCTTTCTATTACATTCAGAGAGGTAAACACAGATCAACGGGAAAACCATTTTGTCTTAAATTGTTTAAGATTAAGTAGCATATCATTTCTATCAGTAAAAATATCAGTAAATTAAGTTTAAGTTTGCAACAAATACCTTTCATACGTGATTTAAAAAGCTTTACATCGCCGGCATATAATAAAAATATTAAGTGATTACGGAAGAAATATCAATAAAGAACAACCTTGTGGAACACCTGAAGGGACATTAATTGAATCCGAAAGAGTATCATTAAATATCACTCGATGTGTTCTATTATTGAGATACGAAAATACTCATTGAAGAAATCTTGTTTGAAAACATAGATGATCAAGTTTTTGCATGAGAAATGGGTGATTTACTTTATCAAAAGCTTTTCTAAAGTCAGTGTATATAACATCAGTATGCTTATTCTCCCTGAAACCCTCTGATACATGCTTCACAAATTCAAGTACATTTGTTGGTGTAGATTTCCCTCTACGAAATCTGTGCTGAGAACATAAAATCAATGGAGAAATCGAAAAAGTTATTTGATCTGTGATAATAGGTTCAAAAAGTTTAGGTATTGTCGATATTTTTGCAATTCTTCGCAAAGGGATTATAAAAGAATATTTCCACATTGAAAGAAATATTCCTTGTTTAAGAGAAAAATGGCATATCCTTCTCAAAGGCAAGTAGATATATTTCGCCGAATTTTTAAGGAAGCATGATGGTATCATATTAGGGCCAAACATAAGAGATGATTTTATTTTATTTAAATGAAGTAAAACGTATTCTTCGGATTTAGTTGGCGCATTAATTCAAGTAATCAAGCGGAACTCATACTAATAGGGAAATTTTACAGGAGGATTAGTACAGAGGACGATGTGCTTTACGTGGGTACCTGCCATTGTACAGCCCGACTCCACGGTGTTCAAAAACACAACGGATCAATACAATGCGTCGATCAGCGCCCCGTTAATAATAGCTTTCGCTAAAACCAACGGTACCGATCGGCATTGTGGAATGGCAAAATAACTACCTTGGTGGGGTTCGAGGCCTACCTAAAACCTCTGCCGTATTATGGGTCCAGCACCCGGTTGCAATGCAACACCACACTGAACTGTGCCGCCCAACAGCTCTACCCGAATTCAGGTATTAAACAACAGCCACCAAGATACTCCCCGAAGGGTCAACAGTCAAAGAGCGAACTCCAACGGGCTCCTGCTCCCCGTGGTACCAGATTAAAGTCTTCGGTCAGACCTTGTAGCCGGGACTACATCCAATAGAGCTACCAACTCAACTCAAACTGGTGGCATTTGGCTTGCACTCGAATGCCTCTAAGTGTTTGCATAATACATTTAAAGTGTTATAAACTTAGTTTAAACTAAGTAATATAGCACTATTTCTGACATGGCTAAGCCTATTTTTAGAGCAAAGCCTATTTAAAATGCAGTTATTTTTATGGATTTTAGTCGCCTTTTACGCCAGGCATGCCTTACAGCGGGTTATTCTTATCACACGACCCCGACGGGGGTTTTTTGACGACAAAGTAATTTTTATTAAGACTAAATCAAAACCCAAAACATACCTAAACATTGATTTTATACATGGTAAAAAGTCGGCCGGAAAGATGGATCCAATTAGGTCCAATAAAGAGATCAAACAGGTCCATATACATTCCTCTAGGTTCCATATACCATTATAATGCCCCTCTAAATATTATATACTGATGAAATGAAACTATTAATGAATTATTTGTATATAATTATCTTTTAGAGTGGTGATGCTGTTAAAGTGGAAGTTGATCCAAAGAGCCAACGCCTCCAACTTTTAGATCCTTTTGACAAATGGAATGGCAAAGACTTGATGGATATGACAGTTCTTATTAAAGTAAAGGGGAAATGTACAACAGATCACATTTCTGCTGCTGGACCTTGGCTGAAATACAGAGGGCATTTAGATAACATCTCAAATAATATGTTTATAGGAGCTGTCAATTCTGAAAATAACGAAATGAATAAGATAAAAAATCAGCGGACGGGGGAATGGGGAGGTGTGCCCGACGTCGCACGAGATTACAAGGCAAATGGCATTAGGTGGGTTGCAATCGGCGATGAAAACTATGGAGAAGGTTCATCACGCGAACACGCCGCCCTAGAACCGCGACATCTTGGCGGTAGAGCAATCATAGTTAAATCTTTCGCCCGCATTCATGAAACAAATCTAAAAAAACAGGGTTTGTTGCCTTTGACATTTGCAAATCCTGCCGACTATGATAAGGTATTTCTGATGAAAAATGTTGTGCAAATAAAATAATTGTTTTGTTTTTATAATTGTAGATTAAACCAGAAAGTAAACTTTCCCTCCTCGGGTTGAATAAATTAGCACCAGGAAAACAAATTGATTGTGAGATTAAAACTGGCGATAAAATCGATAAGATTAAACTAAACCATACTCTAAATGATTTACAAATTGGTTGGTTCAAGGCTGGTAGCGCTCTTAATCGCATGAAAGAGCTAGCAAAATAACCAGAAAAAACCCAACAAATTTCTTCTGATGCTATTTAGTATAAATACTATGCGATTATATGGTATATTAATGAAGATCTGATGGTGCCTGTATATATTTTTGAAGTCAAGTTGCTACTTTAGTAAATTATACGTCGTTGTTTTAATTTAAGTCTGTTTCTGCTCGCAGGAGTTTATTTAATTAGTGTTCTAAAACTAAATATTGAAAGCTTGGCTAAATAAATAAAATAATGCAGGTGAAGAAGTTAACAATTTTATTTAATAAGTAAGGTAATAAGCGAATATACTATATAACACCACAATTGGTTTTGTCAAGATTAGTTACTCATTGCTATAAATACGAAGCATAATTTTTGTCGTTGGTTACATTTATGCCCCCATTACGGCTTACAATTCAACTCCATTTCATGGATTTCTTGTAATTCTGTATATCGATAACAACTCAATCTGCCATAAAATTTTTTATTTTGATTAATATCGTATTTCAATACTTTTGTGGTATGACTGTTTACAGCCTGTGCTGGTGTGATTCTCGATAAGATCTAAAACGAAAAACTTGTTAGCCGTTGTAGTAAAGAATTCTTCAACTCGTTTTCGAAAAATTATCAAAAAAGTGAGAGCTGGTAAAGAAGCTCTAAAGTTGTTAAACTAACTTTTAATCGACAATTTTATGCAAATATATAGAAAAATCTATCACTTAGTTTTGCTTTTTTTTTTGTATTTCGGAGCAACAAGTAAAAAAATTTTGAGTTTTGCTACATCAGTTATTCGTTAGTTATTGAGCCGCAAAAGATTTTTATGTAATGCAATTTAACTCAAAACTAATGTCCATTTTAATATTTCTAAATTGATTGGCAGCAACAACCAAACCATTTTTGGTTGAATGATTTGTTATTCGTAATGTCAAACAAGAGCTTAGTTGTTTAAAAAATTATGTTTCTTTAACTTCAATTCAACTGAATCGCACTGTGAACAATAATATGGGTATAATCTGGATAACCAGGAACTAGGAAAGCATAGAAGTCTTGATAAAAGATAATTTCTCACCAAAAATTTTTACCAAAGAGAACGTTTAATTTAGCCGTTATGTAAAAAAATGTGCATATTTACATCATTAAATCCAATTTATTAAATTTTCTGTACCATTTTCAAAAGAATGGAAAATAATTGGTATATGCAGAGAATGATTTGCATATCGGAGTCAATCCTACTCATTATTTGAGCAGCTAGAGTGTACAGAACCAGACGAACGATTGCTTTGCATGTTGCCAACAACGAACGTGCTTATTAGTTCAAACGTTCTAAACATTAAAAGTTTTAAATTTCAATGGAATTCATTGTTTTCCGTTCCTTTCTGTTATTTCTAATATATTTTTCACAAGTATGAGGAATGTCGAAATTTACTTTTCTGCGTTTTGTATCGATCAGTAGCGATACGCAATACATTCTATTTTTTCTTCAGGTATCGCACGATATGACGAGTAATTCTCAGCCACAATAAACTACAAGCGCTTTTCTTCACACACTCGCGGGAAAAAACGATCTGTCTCAGCCCCACTGGATAGAGATTATGACAGAGGCTAGGTCAATGTCTAGACCGATTTCATCGACGCTAAGGTCAAACATGTCCGCTTAATTTCCTTCAAATATATCACATTTCCGATGATATAACAATACAGATTCTAGCGGGAAGGTCTGTACAGTTTGCATCTACTTTTGTCCTTCCAATTTATCCTTATCTGGAATAACGAAAATCATTATACTAGGTATACGCTGACATCTTAAATTAGGAATAACATGCCATTTGTCCAATTTCTTAACGTAGTATGTAAGAGTATAGTGTCCATTCTATTAGCAATAACGACTACTTTCTACAGCATAGCGACAGCAGTACTTTACCAAATTTGTGCAAGAATTTGTAAAATGAGACAAAGAACTGGGATGCGTTGACAAAAGTCATGCTAATTTTTGGTTTTATTTGGCTGACTGGATTATAGTTGCTGGTATACTTTGCTTAGATACTATAATAGAATTTTAGTTTACGGAAGGCAACTCAGGTCAGTGTACTTGAAAACGGATTTAACAAACCTGAGCTTACAATTTTGGGAAACACTGTCCAAAGTATTGACAGCATTACTCAAATGTGTGACATGAATTCTAAAACGAAATATAAAGAAATGGAAAACGAAGACGTCCATTAAAATTTCAAGTCTCGTGGAGGATTTAAATTAATTTGTATTGTTTTTCAATTTATTTATTATTAGCATTTTTAAATAATCTGGGAAATTATTTATGTACTACAATTTTATAATAATGCAGCGTTTAGGCACAATTATTACAATTATAAATATTAGTTTAATCATATGAATGCATCAATAGAGAATCTAAATTCTTAAGAAAAATTTAACAACAAAAAGGGTGAATAAAAATAAAAACGTTGCTTTCGTGTAGTAGATTTTTGTAGACGGCTACTGTTAAAATCTCATCTTAATCGGACGCGTAATGTTGTTTTGATCGTGTGTGGAAGCGGGGGCGTTAGCCGGTTTTAGAAAAATAAACTTAAAATTTGATTTCTGGTTTTAAATGAGCTATTCCCAGGTGTCCTGAAAATAACTACCATAGAGGATACCATGATGAAGATCAATGATCTCGCAATGGAAAACCGCCGATTGAAAGTGCGTGAGAGAGCTGAGGCAGTATGTTTCTCAAAAGGCTACGTAGGTCCTGCTTAAAATATTGGCCATGAGAAAGCTATCGGTGTCATAGGATGTCCTGCGTTTGCTCACTCCGGCCAACAAACCCAACTGTAAGACCACTTCATAGCAGTTTGATGCAGTTGAAGGGTAAACCGAGGAAGATTCGGTATCGTTTCGTGGCCGTCGATGAAACATGTAAACACCGGAGACCACAGGAACAGTTAATTTCAACCGAAAAAGACTAAGACTGCCCTATTACCAGGAAAGGTATCTAGAGAAGAGCAAAACGGACCAATTCAACGCCGAATTGTAGAAAAAACCGAGCCAAAGTGCTCTTCCACCATGACAACGCACCGACTGACACCTCTTCTACGACCTGCTGCCCCTTCCACTGCATTCTCAAGATTTAACCCCGTGCGACTTCCATTTGTTTCCACACTTGAAATAGTGACGGGACAACGCCCGCCCACATGCAGGTAAAATCGCATATCAACAACTACCCCACCGATGTCAGCCAAATACAGTGCTTAACATTACATTGGCATGTTTATGTTTCTGTTTGAAAATAAGTGAAATCGGACTACAACCAAGCACACTTACTTCCCATATAGCACAATTTTCAATTCCCTCTGACTTTCACTTTGCAGTATCTAAATCAAGCACCAACGAAGATATCGAAAAAAGAAAAAACGCTTTGCACAAATGGTGCCTTCAAGGTGTACCTCTTGCATAAAAATGGTCAATATCGGACCATAACTTTTTAAGTCCGCAGAAAATGTGGATATAATGGATATGGATGACTTTTTACTAAAAATATCTGTCAATCTACGGGATATCTTAGTGGTATTCAGAGAGCATCATTTGCTGAAAATAATATGCGTTTTTGCCAAAACTGAATAAAATTGGGTTAATACTTCCCTTGCCCCTAATACCTAGTACAAAGAGTTTGGAATTTCCGTTGGGTTTAATATCATTCCTTTCGATCATATGTAAGGTATCTAAGCAAAATTAAGTGAACGTAAAATCTGGGATATACTAAGGTTTGGTAGCGCAAATAGGTGAAATCAATCAACGATTACCCCAGTCCCCAAATGCTGCATATAATGATTATCGTTATTTTAGAGGACTCTATGCTGAATATATCGGTAAAATTGAGCTACCTGTTTTTTGTTCTCAACCATACTTAAAGCCGAAAGTAAATATACCGTTATTCTACTTTGTAACCTTATCCGTTTACACATGTCTATATATGTGGTATTTTAATAAAATTAAGTGGATATGTTTTCTTAACCAGAATGTAGTTTAGCGTTGACTAGAATTGGTCTACCCTCTTATTTATACCTCATACATCCAATACATTTAAATTTCGTCTCTTTGGTTGTGTTTATATCGCATATATCTCAATAGAAGATATCTGAACAAAATTAAGAGGGAATATTTCGATTAGTATTAAGTTAGTCGATAGTAAAAATTATGACTATTATATCTTCCCACCGCATTAGCATAATTAATATAGTGATTTGTGTAGTTGATTTTAATGGTTCTAATCATTGAATCCTCTTCGATCGAAAAATTTGTCGATACGATCGAAAAATATTACGTTGAAATCATTAAAATCGTATTTAAAATCTATTTTTCGATGAAAAATATATATTCCGTGGCTCATAGGTACCGCTAATTTCAAATCCATTGAAACCGCAAAATGGAATATTCTCGAAATTTATCCGTTGATGAGAGAGTTGCGGAAATTAAAAAAAATGCATATTGCATTTTGCATGCATATGCAATGCATGTTGCAAGTATTTATTGTAAGTAGTAAACAATTGATGAGGACGCACTTAATTATGTTTCAAATTAAAAGTAAGTTTGAAGTGCTTGTGAATGTTATGAATTTATAACCGAATATTGCTAAAGGAATTTCATAAAAGGCCCCAGCCGATAATCGGAAATCCTTTCCAATCTATTGTTTATTAGTTGCTTGTGGCTAAGAATTGTGGACATGCAGCAAGTTTGATTTTGTTAAAGTAAAGTATACAGTGCGAAACATGTAATCCATTTCTGATTTCAGCGAATAACCAATATAAAATTTATTTCCGTAAGTTTTTAACACAAAGCTTTGCAAACACCTGGAAATATTGTTAATATTTGTACAAAAGGCTGAAATCGTGTTTCTATATTACATTTTTCAAATATTTAGTCCAAGAAAATATGTGTTTTAAGTAGTAGTTGATAATCTTAGTCCCATTAAAGACTGCTAACCGTTGTTAGTTGGCTTCGAATCCATCCAGGAAGCCTAAAACATAATTTTTCTTGACAATGGAACAAATGATTTGTGCTTTGCTATTAATGATTAATATCGTTTCAACAACTTAGATTGTGAATTGTATTAAAATTGTTGTTGTTTTGTAAATATAAAAATATATTGTAATAGTTCTAATTTCGTCAGTAATAAAATAACTTTAATGGTTTAAAAAAACGCTATTAAATTTGTTCCCTTTTCTACAGTTTGTTGGTTTTTAGGTAAACCGAATGGGTTCATATAGTTGTTTGTATTAATGAATAGAATTACAATTTAAATAAGAATTATAATTTCGTGATGTATTTATCGTTATAATTTAATATGTAGGAACTTTCAGTAAAGCATTATGTGTTCTTAAGCTTTTTTTATGGACAGATGTTTGCTCAGCTGTTTGACTCTGAAAAATGTTCTACATCTAAAAAATGGTGGCCTTACAACTTCCGGTAAATCAACTTCCGTACTCATTACCACTCTCAAATAGCGATGCCATCAAAATCTGCAGAGGGGATTTTCTTTGCTATAGCGCTCTTCTCTTCACTATACTTCTATATAAAAGTTCGTTCCCTTTCTCATCCGACTCCGCCCCCAGGCTTGCTTCCGCCAGGGAGTGTCGTCCAATTCAACGGTCCCAGAGCCTTGAAACTGCTTCTTGTTTCAATGAAATTTAAAGAAAAGAATATTTATATAATGAATATTTAATGAAATCATCTCAGACTTAGAGTACAAGATTATATAATATAATATAATATGTAAAAATATTCTTACGAAAAAAAAACATCTTATGGAACAAACATAATACGTATAATATATATTTACATAAAACTCAGATATAAGTAAAAAAAAATTTTATTAAAGCATATATCTATACAAAAATGTTATAGTTAAGATGATTTGTCAGCACAAACTCCACTTCGAATTTCTGCCGCAAATATTCGAAAAGTTGTCTTAATAAGGATTCATCATCTCCATACATAGTTCTTTCTGTTGGATCTAAACAGGTCATATGGACGTTTTTCATTCTATTTACGACAGGATTTTCACACACATTTCGATAAATGATATGCTAACCGGTTTCGTGGCTCTACTTCACCATTTCCACAATTTTTCGTTGTCAAGTAATTCTTTGCGAAACGTAAACACCTTTTTTAAATAAAGCTACAACTAAGAAAAATAAAGTAATTTTAAATTAATATTTAGTATCGGGCCTATATTTGAATACTTTTTTTTATTTGAACGATTATTTAAGAAAAACCTATACAATAGTGTTATTCAAAGCACATCTGAAGCTGTAGCATTTTCCCATATTTCTGTCAATTTGTGGATTTCATCCCAAAAGAGCTGCTCCGTCTTGGTGGTCAAGAGTGAATCAAGCCAAATTTTGATACCCTGTGCTGATGTGAGCCGTATTTCAATGAGGGCGTTCTGCATTGACCGAAACAAATGAACTCAGAAGGGGCAAGATCGTGGCTAGCAAGAAACATGAGTGGTCATGATGAAAAATGATTGACTCATGCCTAGTTTTTCGTCAGTCGCTCGCTTCAATTTGATGAATTGTTGTAGGTAGCGTTCCTCAATAATGGTTTCACCAGGTTGAAGAACGTCGTACTATTGCACGCCCTTCTGATCGCATCAAATACAGAAAATTACCTTGGAGTTATGGATATTCAGTTTTGGCGTTGATTTGGCTGATTGGCCAGGTTTCACATATGATTTTTTTACGTTTAGGGTTGTGGTAATGGATCCAGTTTTCATCACCAGTCACAATCCCATGCAAAAACGAATTCTTTTTGTAGCGTTCAAACAGCATTTCTGACATGCTATCGTCTCTCAACGTCTCTTGACTTTAATTCATGTGGCGCCCAATTTTCTTGCTTTTGAATGCATTCGACTGCTTTTAAATGTTTTGAATGGCTGATTGAGTAACTCGCAAAGATTTTGCAAGCTCTACTTGTGCTCGTCTTCCTAGCCAAAATTACCACTTTTAAATAGTGCAAGCCAATTTCGGCACATCTCTCAGAATTTCGGCTAACGTTTTCTTCGGCTAAGGTTTTCTTCGGCTGAGGACTTGAGGAATTCTAAGGAATTCGGAACATTTAACAATGGAATAATAGTTAAGTTACGCCATCTCTTGACAAACTGCAAGAATATAGTTATAGACTACGCAAATAGTTGGTCCAATCTGTAACGCGCACAAATTTTCAATGGGGTTTTGCACAACAAAGAGTGTTTACGAATTTTTAGAATATTTCTGTTGGTTTCATAGCACACTGTGTTTTTACATTCGTATTCCAATAAAGATACCAAGTTTGAGACAGAACTTGTTTTGGGTTTATTGTTAATCTTTTTAAGTATTTTTTATTGGCTTCTTAAGGGCTTTAATTATAAGCGATTTTTTAGCACAATTAATTATAATATATAATGAATTGATTTAAGTTTAATTAACGGCATTTCGGATAATTTTTCCGCTGATGTTCCGTTATGGTAGTTGAAATAAACTAACTGAATGAGGTTTTCATGAATACGCTTCCTAGGGATTTAAAAAAAATATTATGTTAATAATAAGCACTTCCTAAAAAGTTATGCGGAATGAGATTTGCATTGTCTATTGTCCGTTTGTAAGAAAAACGCCCAAGTTTTGTGATGTCGTCTAAAAAAGTTCCATTAGGCTTTCTCGTCTCTCATTTGGATTTATGTTAACATTTTGCAAAGAATTAATTGACAGCGATATATTTGAGTTCTTCTGTTATGTTCTTCTCTTTGTTCATTCAGTTTATGTTTTAACTTTTGACTTTTTGATCTTTTTGCCTTAAGTAGATTTAATATAACTTCACCTATGATTCAATTACATTGTAGAACACTTGGCTGCGGATAGGACAATACGGGTTTTTTCGAGAGATTGTCATAAGTAAAAAAAATTCTCGAAATATATCAAAAATTAATAAAGCTATAAAGTTTTTATTTTTTTCGAAGGGGCAACATTGCTCACTTATAACACCTGTCATATAAGCATGATAGCAATTTATTAATAACAATAAAAATAAGTTACTATTTACATACTACGATTAATAACGATGTTTTTGAAAAGCTTATTTTCGAAAATCAAAAGCAAATATTACGACTTTGCAGGATAACTTCAAAGAACAAAGAAATTTTTTTTTTTTACTTATGACTCAATCTCTCGAAAAAATTGGTTTGGTTCAATACCCAGAAAAGTCTATTTGCTGAATAGTGTTTTTAATAGTTTTGTAAATAATGAAAACAAATTTTGACATTGCGTTACGAAAGGTTGTATTTTGGAAGGCAAGACAAGAGGTGACAAAAATCTACTTATATTCCTTAAGCATTCCTCTCAATAACAAGAAAATCAACTGAATGTGATATATAAAATGTGCGAGTTTAAATTAGAGACCAAAAATTATCGAGTAATTTATCAAAGCCTCTCGAAATGTAGCTTACTTACGTAGAATACTTTGTATTGCAAAAACATAAACTAATTCAATTCTCTAACACAAATAGTAACTCATTTGTTTATCAAATATATTTCTTTGATAGCGTATAATTTCTAGTTTGTATAAGTTTATAAATAATTCAATGTTGTATAAGAAATAGCAAAGGTTAAATTTCATCGAAAGTCTGTGCCCCATCTATGAGAAACGTTAACCAACTAAACCTATTATCGTTCAACTTTCCTCTGACCCGTTTCGTCTTCCGGCTGCATCGCGACTTGATTGTTCTGGAGTGTACTATATTTCGGGCTGTGTTTCTGTTAATTTTATTAACTTTTTTTATACGCTGGAACATGCGTATTCTGAAAAGGAGCCTTCTCACATCGAAGCTAGAACTTATGTACTCAGGACCGACTATATGTTTTATCAGGTAATTATTTGAGACATTTATTTTATACTCACTAAAATGTTGATAAATGGTTCTTAAGCGTTTAATTTTATTTAAAAAACCGGTTGTCGGTTTAGTTATTACTCCATAATATGTGTACTCACATGTATGTTGGTTGTTCGGATAAACCCAGGTTTTCGAATATACCTTCATTCAGGCAGAGCTATTCGGTTTCGTCGCTCTTTACATTTCCACGACTAGCGAAACTTTCCGTACGTTTACGAACTAGTAGTTAAAGAACTGTACATGGTGCAAAAATTAAACATTATTTTACAGATTTTTAAATATATTTTTAGGGTTTAGCTAGCAATTATTTACGGAGCCTATATTTGAACTGCATTGGGATAGGCCTGTCGAAAAGACCATTATCCTCGATCGCAATGCTCCAACAAAAATTCTTCGGGAAGCCTTGACGGCGGATCAAAATCTATTATTTGTTATATTTATCTTTAGCATAACTGTATGAACCGTGTAACGTAAAGTTGCTGAAAAAGATTCCTCTTTGGAATGGCAAGAATTTTAGGCGACCAAATGCTCTCATGCTGTTGATACAAAATTTCATTTGGGATGTCAAACCCATTTCAAAAGGCTTTTAATAGGACACATATTGAACATATTAAATTTTGTATTAAAAAGGTCGAACCAATTGTTTATAATATCCAAAACTCTGCGGTTTCTTATAAATCATAATTTCAGAGAAAGTGATTGCGGACTAACTTCAACAAATGGAGAACGTCCGCAAAAGCAATATATTACTATCCGGTTTACTAAACCACGGTTTATCTAGAATTACAAGTTTAAATGAAATATTCGCTTAATTACACCACGTCGTTTACATACCACTTATCACTTTCAACTCTTTCCAAATGGATGGATTTCCCGCCCCCATACCTGACACTAACACAACCATAGTGAAACCACCATCTTCCATTTTCACTACTATGTTGTCTAAAGTCACCTTCGCCATTTTGCGACCATATGCAAAGAAAACCGCCCGTTGGAAAACATGAACGTAGGCGGAGTTGGCGAACAACTTCCAACTTCCAACCTTCAGCTTATCAAAACTTAAGGGGGTATTTTAGGCTCCTGTCCTGAATAAAGAAATTTTTTTACGCTCAATACAAAAAAAGCAATTAATATTTTTTCGGCTTATTTTTTGATCAGTTATTTATTAGCAATTGAAGAGCTAACAAAAAAAAATTTTAATAAAAAATAAAATTTCACGCTGGTGCAGAGAGGCTAGAGTGGAAAATAAAAGGGTGTGTCCTTCTTGTCACGATTGCCGCTTTTCTGGATACCTGAAAACAAAAGAGGGTAGACTGTCATTCAGTACAAATGTAGTCAACGCGGGTGGCTTAGAAACAGGAAAAAAATTCTCGTAAAATAACGGCCAATTAAAACAAAGATCTATTTTTCAATCATTATACTTTGCGAGAGTATAATGCAACAGAGTATGATAGTATTATTCACTTAACGGTAGTTTGTAACACTTAAAACTAATCGAGATAAATATATATTTATATATACGTAAATGACCAGGATGACGGGACGAGTTAAATTCCAGGTGACTGTAGGTTCGTTAATAAAAATGAAGATATCTTGATGAAACTTGGCACGAAAACTTATAAAGTGTTATAACTAAGCTATAAATTAAAATACAAACTGCAATTTTGTACATGGAATCATTTTTAAATGTTGCTTTGTGTCCGAGATATTTACCAACCAAATTACTCAAATGAGATATATGTGATATAAATTCAACCAATGTAGCTAATTAAATATATTGGGTACATAGAAAAAAGTCAGCCAGAGAAACGGAAATCATTATATTAGGAATAAGGGGTTTAGACAACGGCCTAGATCGTCGTCATTCATATTTAGCGCTAAGCCACATTGTGTTTGACAAAGCATATCTAATTAATTTCGTTAAAATATTAAACATATTAAGAAATATTTAGGGTTTATAATCAGCTGGAAGGTCGGGATTCATTGTATCGGGTATATTTGTGCTAGGTGAATATGTGGACTGATTGCATTATCTTTTGGTATTACTCAAATACCCTAAAAAACATGTTTCTATGCAATTTTATGAAGATAAATCATACCATGACCGACATATTCGGGAAAAAGTCTGCTAGAACAACGACAATCATTACATATAGTATATGGGAGCAGGGATAATTCGATGAACGATTTCACTTATATTGGCATAAATTAAAGTATATCGAATATTTTACGTTCACCGAATTTCGTTAAGGTATCTTATTTATTGTTCGATATATTGGATATAAGGCTAACCGGAAGTTTGAAATTCTTATTCTAGGTACATAGGGCCTGCAGGTAGTATTGACCCGATTTAATCCATGTTTTGGTATAACGACATACAATTATCAGAAGAAGATGCTCTCTGAGTTTCACTAAAATATCTCACAGATTGACCCATATATATGATATAAAGCCACCGATAGTTTGAAAATCATTATATTAGGAATAGGGGGTTAGGGGAAGGATTGACCCAGTTTTGTTCATTTTGGGCATAAAGGCATATTATTATCAGAAAAGGAGATTCTTTGAATTTCATTGAGATAACTGACATATGGTATAAAGTCAACCGGAAGTTCGAAAATCTTTGTATTAGATATATGTGGACTATAAGTATCGACCCGATTGTATTATTATTATTGACAAGAGTGCACATTATGTTCAGGAGAAGATTCTTCTGCGTTTCAATGATATATCTCACAAACCTACCGATATTTTTGGTATGAAGTTAGCCATAGGCAGTGAGGCCCTCATATTCGATGCTTAAGGGCTTGAAATGGTACAGTCCAATTTCGATCATTTTGTTTTAGGCCTGGATATATTAAGAGCACTATTATGCATATATTAATTGATGCTTGATTTATCTATGGTAAAATAAAACAATCTGGTTCAGTTTAAAATGGTGTCATATGGGAAGTAAGCGTGTCTGCAGTCCAATTTCGGCACGTAAAAGATATGAAACCTTTATACTTCCACGACATTATTCCATGATAATGTGCATCAACAGTTTGACATACAGTCGCAGATATCAAATCCTAGTTGCCACCATCATACTGAGAAATACTGAGTTCTATTATTCAATACAACTCAACTCTAGTTCAGGATATAAAGCTGAATGCGTGTTTTTTCATTGAGAGGATAGCAAAATAATAATTTACAATCAAATATACATCAAGTTAAACAAGATTGCTTATGATGGTAAAAGAGAAAATTATATATAAGAACAACATGAAAGAAACCCGATATATATTTCTAATAAAATAACGGGCTTAAAACGTGGAAAATTCAGTCACTGTGTATATGCATAGTGGCATAGCCTATCTCTATTACCCAGCGAACTTGTTCATTATATTAGCCCCATACGAAAACTTTATACAGAAACAACAAGAGAAAATACTTATAATAGGAATACAAATCTTAAAAATACAATTAATACAATCATAATATCTCGTCAAACGTCATCTTAAATCGATCTTAAACCACCAAATCTCCAATCGGAAGCGCGAAATCATACAAGACAAAGAGCTCTAGAAATTGACTTTCCGCAGATTAAGCATGAGTATAACGCTCACATGGGAGGAGATGATTTAGTGGACTCATATATGGGCCGCAGAGGGCTCTGCACCAAAACACATGATATGGCAACCAGAACATTTTACCATTTCCTCGTCATGGCTATAAGGAATGGGTACAAAAAATTCTGCAAATTGTGCAAAAAATCGGAAACGCACACTTTCTGTACGAAATGCGACATCAGTTTATATTTCTCCAAAGTAAAAATTTGCTTTACAGATTATCATGTCGACAAATGATTTTCTTTGCAATATAATTATGTTTTATATGTTTATATTAATGTTTTTGTTAATGAATTGAATATTTATGTTGAATAAAAACTTTTTTTTGAAGTGTAAGCCTTAATTGAAGTGTAAATGTGCTAAATTTTTTCATCCAACCCACTATAGCCGTTCACAGACGGTCTTCAATATTTTTCATCTGGCGCTTCCAGTCAAAACTTTTTCGTAAAATAAAAAATAAAGATTCGTGACTCTGACTCATAGAATATGCTAGAAGTAAAATTTTTCAATTTTCAATTTCAGTGGTTTAAGGGTTAAGAATATGGGTGTTTAATACAAAGGAGCCGCCTGCTAAATAAACATTGAAGAATGTAGGAAATATATTATTAAAGTCGTTGAAGGTAAATATATGATTGGGAGCAAATTAAGCGCGAAATATTGTTATTATGTTGAACAAATTATAAAATTATGAAGTTATGGTAACACGTCAAGCTGTCAAGTTTAAAGATTTTCGGCTCTGTGAATTTCTGAATATATGTCCTCTAAATATAAAAATCAAATACTTTAAGTGGCGCAACTCGAAAGTGTTATTTGAGCAACTCGTCAGGAAGTTGAAGTGAAGTGCCAAGGCCCAGAGAAACAGCTGTTCCACAAATTACCAATTTCATCAATGGCTGCTAAAGTCGGTCTCACCATCACTTGGGCTTTGACCTACGCAAAATCCCCTACACATTTAGCACACTTATTTTACATTATTTACTTATATTTCTCTCATCAAATATACCAACCACTTTCAGTTATAGAGCTTTACTCTATCAATTACCTGCCTAACTTAGTTATAAATAGCACCCTAAAAGTGTACCCCAAAAAATTATTTGTTATAACTGTTTCAAAGGCAGAGAGAGAAAACACTAACAAGCCAACCGAGGAAACTAGTTACTGAAATAGATCAATTAAAACATAAATGGAAGGAATTAGAACTATTATGCCAACAATTAAAAGCCGAAAATTAGAAGCTGAAAGAACAAAATAAGAGCCCACTTGTGACTAATAATAGTCAACCACATTACGAAACTGATGAAGAAGAATTGATTCTACATTTTAAAGAAAAGCAAAAGGCCCAGTAAAAAGCATAAGGCTGAATTTTCACCAGAGGTGAAAAATCTCTCACAAAAGAAAATGCGTTGTCATCGAGTTTTGAAAACCAATCAGCTAAAAATCATAAACCGAAATATGAACCGCGTTTTCCTCCCATTATGGCTTTATATATCTCTAATTATCAAGAAATAAATAACCAAATAAAAGTGATTGCCAAAATTGCATTTGTCTTAAAACTTTTAAATACAAACATTCATAAAGTAAGCGTCACATCAAGTGTTGACTATAGATCGGTGGCAAAAATTTTGACTGTAACGGCAACATCATGGTATTCCTATGAAGGCAAACAAACACGCCCTATAAAGGTTATGATTAAAAACTTCCATTCAATTCTTCATTACACATTCTTCACTCCGTTGTTTTCATTGAGCCTGTTAGGAATTTTAAACTTAAACTTATTTCTCAATGTAAAAATTGCCAGGCATTTGGACATACCAGGATATTCTGTGGCAAAATGTCAAAATGTGTTAAATGCAGTGGTAAGCACAAAAGCATCGAGTGCCAAAAACCAATTTGCGAAAAACCAAAATGCTGTAACTGTGGCGAAAGACATCCGGCAAACTACAGGGGATGCATTGTTTCCAAGGAGTTTCAAAGTATTCGCAACAAAACCTTGAAGAAACAAACAAATTTCATAAATTTGTAGAGTACATCCAATAATCCTCCCACTGTTAATAAAAAAGATTTCAACAACGCATATCGTGTCTATAAGCAAAAGATTGATTGAAGAAATATTGACTTGACTTAAATCCTTGAGACGTTAAATAAACTAGAAAAATTCAATATCGATCTCTGCAGCCGTTTAGATAACCTCAAAAAAAATAAAAATAAGACAAAATCTAAAGTATAAAGGTGCTCTCAGGGTTATGGCATGGAATTCCAATTGAAAACAATAGAATGGATTATTGAAGCACCAAGAAGAACTTCAAATTATTTTGCAAGAAGAGAAAAATAAATATATGTATGTCTGAAAACCGAAAATAATTTCACCAGGCACAGCCACTTTACTTTCAAAATTTACAATATTTATCACACAATCCATCCTAGCAAATGTGCGAGGGGAGGCAGTGCTGTTATTGTTAAAAACAACATTAAACATTATGAGGATAGAACAATCAGTACGTACAATATTCAAACCACACCTATTACACTAAAAACAATGGGCCAACCCCTATCAATTACTGAAATATATTGTCCGCCGAGATACAAAAATCTCTTTGATGAAAACTTGACTTGACTGAAAAACTTTTCAATATGCACGCAAAAAAATTTATTATGCGTGGCGACTTTAATGCGAAGCAGGGTGAGATTTATTCCAGGCGGCTCAAGAAACAGGATGTGAGTTTGTATCGACCAGAACATCAACTTACTGGCCAACGGATACCAACAAAATACCTGAATTAACAGACTGCCGTATTACTAAGAAATTATCTCGAAATTTCATCGAAATGGAAAAGGGGCTAGATCCAAGCTCTGATCACAACCCAATATATTTAACACTAAGTGAAACAGCGATTGAAAAATAACTAGAAATTTGAAATATGGACGGTACTTCGTTCAAACAAATACTACAGGCTCAAATAAACTGTCTACAAATCTACAACAATCTTTCTACAATAATACAACAACTAGAGCTAGAAGTTGACGGATTTGAAAAAGAAATTCAACAAGCTGCTTAGGGTAATACACCGGAGATGAAGCGGAAAATTATAGGTTTAAATTACCATAAAGAAACAAAAATTCTCCTAACCAGAAGAAGAAACTTAAGACGGAAATGGCAACAAATACCCTCACCACTTGACAAAACCAACCTTAATAGTCAATTTACGAAACTTCAACTAGACTATCGGCTGCCAAAAAAGATGATTACCCGCTTTGGAAAGTACCAAATATTTTAACGTCCAACATGCAACGTTATTAAAAATTAACAGTAATACATGGGTTAGAAGTAACTGTGATAAAGCTAATGCATTCGCAAAATTATGTAGAGTAGTGAAATTGCGTTCCTCAGTAGTTTTCAACCAGTTCATGAATTTAAAAATGAAACTGAAAGGCTTAGAGTTAAGAAAACACCAGGAGTCGATCTAATTACAGGTGAAGTGTTAAAACGGTTACCATACAAACTTTTACTAAAGCTCGCGTATCTTTTCAATTCATCAATCCAATCCGTCCATTTTCCAAGTCTTTGGAAAGTTGCCGAAGTTGTTATGGTTCCTAAACCGGGAAAGGATCCCGTATACTCTCGTCATATATGCCAATTTCACTACTTCCACAAATCTCAAAACTTTTTGAAAAATTAATTCTCCGACGAAAAGCAGCAGCAGAAAAATCCCATCACATCAGGTCGGCTTCAGAAACAAATATTCAACAATAGAACAAATTCATAGAATAACATCTAAAGTAGAAAAATTCCTGGAAGAGGAAAAAGAAACAAAAATAATATGTTCCGGTTGAATATTGTGCTCTTCGAGAATCGTACATCACTTTGAGATTTCTCCGTGTAAAACAAGGGAATGAATTCTCCAAACTATAAGAAAAGACGCGGAAGTATCTTACGCCCACTTTTGTATATTATGTATACAAGGGACTTACCGTTAGCACCAAACAGCATGACTCGCTTTTGATGATGACACCGCAATACTATGCGTCGAAAAAACAGTAGGAAAAGCTGCGCTGAATCTGCATCTGGAGATGAAACTAAACTGTGGCAAGTCGATTCATGTTAATTTTACCAACAAAAGAATCAATTATCAACCTATAAGTCTCTTTGGTGTTATGTACAATATGAACAACAAATGGTTGTAAACACCTTGTTATAATTTTGTTGTGGTAAATCTGCAATTAATCAGCTGATTGAAAAACAAAGATTTGCAATATTTTCCAAAGTAAGTATTTCGCAACAAAAATACCAAGGAAAAGTGGAAAATATAAAATAATGGACGCGCTTTGCAAGAGACAACAATTAAACCTAATCATACTTGACTCTAGTGAGTTGGAGCATTATAAGCCAATTTCACATTTTGATTTATGTATTTTAAATATTTCCCTACTTAAAAATTACTTTACAGGCGACGACGAAGAACGGATGATATTTATGAAGTTTTTTCTCTTTGAGCTTGTTTTGTTCATTAAACAGTCGTAGAAGTGTTCATCTCGAAATACCAAAGTCGTCCCAATAGCATAACGTACTCCAAAACTTTGATGACAGTAGATTCAATCGGTTCGCGTTCGCCTAGACCAATTTCTAATATTTCTCAGACGAATTCCCTAATGTAAGAATTTCAAACATCCGGTTGGCTTTAAACGTCATATCGGTCAATATGTAAGGAGAATTTCCCAATAATGAGCAACAGAAGTTTCCGTGTATAATCCTAGACATAAGCCTCACTTAAAATGGCCAAAGAACGTCCTCTAAAAAGGCTCAAATCTGCTATAGTGTGCTGCCGTGGCATGCTGTACAACTTATTGCTTTAAGTATGTTTTTTTTTATAAATTTTGAGTTATTTTTCTATTATTAAAATTCATAAAGATTAAATTTACCAAGTATTGTTTAAAATTTTATTTATTGTATCAAAACATAATTAAAAGTTTCCTATTTTATCAAAAAAATTTACCGAACAATTGTGTAACGGCTTGCAAATACTATGTATTTCGTGCAATGAAGACATTTAAACAGTCATACAAACGGAAAAATTTTGTGAGTAAAAGAAACCTTTTAAAATTTCAAATAGCATTAATTTTAAGCTTGCATTGATATTTTCCATTAAAATTACATTTTAACAAGAAAAGTCCTCTTACAGTCCTTTTATTTAAATATTTGTGCCGAAAAAACACGCTATTTCGATCAGATGATCTCAGTTGTGTAAAAATATTGACAACCATATGACTATTTTGTTACTTGTATGCCAATACTTCACACATGGCATAGAAAATTTCAACGCAGCTGTTTATTAGTGTTTTTAAGAGCACGCAAATGCTTAATGTCATTTTGCGATTAACGGGAAGCATATAGCTATTCTTTGTTCGCAACATTCAGGTTCTTTGTTTTATAATTATACAAAATTTTGTAGTATAGTTCAAATGGCAACCTGTAATGCTAGGTATATGTTTACCTCTGCCAGCATTGGTAGCTATGGCGGACAAAACGACGGACGCAACATTAAAGGATTTGCAACATTTCAATATTGCTTTATGTTAATTTTATTTCAAGGTGTTTTTCAGCAATCTCCTTTTGATCAAGTAGTCTTAGGAAACAGAGTGCCAATACCACTAAAACCTCCATAAAGGAATGAATCAACTACAGATTTTCAAAATTTTTTTGTGGGAGATGCAGCGCCCGCATTGAAGAAAACTTAATGCGACTTAGTAACTAAAAAAACTTAATAATTACCCCGTTTCACAGCTACCACGAAGCTAAGCTATTGGGTTGTTCGGAAAGTCATTTCGTTTTTTTTTGGGAACATGAAAGACAGTTTTCGTATAATGAATAAATATTTTATTAAATTATATATTGGCCATTCTGGTCCAACACCTTTTGCCATCTTTCTGGCAGTAACATAATTCCCCTCTCATAAAAGTTTTGGTCCTTGCTGGCAAAAAACTCGTCCAGGTGGTTTTTGACATCTTCATTTGAGGTAAAGGTTTTGCCATCCAAAAAATTTTGCAGGGACCGGAACAAATAGTAGTCGGAAGGCGCCAGATCTGGAGAATATGGTGGATGTTGCAGTACGTCCCATTCAAGCTGTAAAAGTTTTTGGCGAGTGACCAAACTTGTGTGAGGTCTCGCATTATCCTGGTGAAACACTACACCCTTCCTGTTGATTAATTCGGGCCTCTTCTCTTTAAGTGTTTAAGTGTTAAGTGTATCATTCAATTTGTCCAGCTGATGACAATAGACTTCTGAATTAATCGTTGTATTGTCCGGCAAAAGCTCAAAAAAAACGATTCCTTTGACATCCCACCAAACGGAGAGCATCACCTTTTTTTGGTGAATGTTGGCTTTTGACACGCTTTGAGCCGGTTCATCTTTTCTGCTCCATGACCTCTTGCGTTTAACATTGTTGTATACAACCCATTTTTCGTCCCCAGTAATAATCCGCTTCAAAAATGGATCATTTTCTAGACGTTTGAGGAGCGAATCACACGCGTCAACACGACGACACAAATTTCGCTCGGTAAGGACATGGGGCACCCACACATCGAGCTTCGAGGTTAAGTCCATGCCTTTCAAATGGCCATAAACAGTTGAATTCGACAAATTTAACCTCTCACCGATCTCTCGTGTGGTGATTCGCCGATTTGCATCAACTAATGCCTTTATCGCATCTTTGTCAGCTTCGACCGGCCTTCCAGACCGTGGTGCATCTTCGACATCAAAATTGCCGGATCGAAATTTTGCAAACCAGTTCTGGCACTGGCGTACTGTTAACACGCCTTCTCCATACACATCCGTCAATTTTTTTCTCGCTTGGACAGCATTTTTACCTTTTCTGAAGTTAAAAAGTAAAATATGACGAAAATGCTGCTTATTGCTCTCCATATTTAAAAAGGCACCAACCAAAAACTACTGGGTAGAATTAATAGAACTTTTTCACACACAAGCCTTGCAATATCAGCTCTCATGACATATAATGGTTATGGGGCTTAAGTGTGAAGTTAGTTTCGAAAAAACGTAATTAAGTCCTCTGGCGGGAAAAAACGAAATGACTTTCCGAACAACCCAATATTTTCATTCATCGGTTATCGCGAGCTCGGTGAGTAACAGAAAGTAGCTTTGGGTAAAATACTGCTCGCTGGTGTGTTCTGCGAAGAGTATTGTAAAACAATTGTGTTGACGTGTTTGATTGCTCACCACATTTTTCTACAAATCTCCAATTGCTCTCCACAATGTTGTTATTCTGAATGATTATAAACGTTGATATTGGCCATACACATTTGTAGACAGACACAGAGCATGGAATACTGCACAGAGAATGGCGTGAAGATTTTGAGTCTTATTATATTCAATAAGCACATCTCGAAACATCTAATAGCTCGTTCCATATAAGGAACTCTCTGACAGAGTATTTTTTGAACCAAGTGGCGGTTTCATTTCAAAGAAGTCATGTATACGCTAATTAGTTTTTTTTTAAGTTTGTGTTATTTTCAAAATTTCAACCCCCGATGACAGTGAAAAACATTTAGTGTGTTTGTGTAACGTACATATTAACAATATATAAATATTTTTTGTTAATTTTTAATAAAACTATAATTTATTTTATAACTGAAATCATCTATATCAATGTTTCTTTTGGGTTGACCGTTGTTTGCATACGTTTTTCTATAACTGGAGAGATTGGTGTTGATTCTTCACCCGACAACTCCGAGGCTAACGACGAGGCAACGATTTCCGCTTAGTTTTAAAATTTAAAACTTAGGAGCCAATGAAAAACATTAAATTAAAAGGTTTAAATAAAAATGATGAACTTAGCCTTAGTTTCACATTCTGCTTCAGGAAGTCCCAAGTTTTGAATCCATATATATTGTCTGGTATCTGTATAAACTGCCGCCCTCCCTGATGGTGCCTGCAACTTCCTGATTTCGCGATTTTCCACACAAATATATATAAAATCATATCAACCTGTTACTCCCAGTGCTCGTGCGACGTTTGTCGACGCAGCCCTCTTCTTTTCGGGCCTATACCCCGGGCAAGCTTTATTGTACAAAATTTCAATTGCACGCATATAATTTGAATATACCTCGATTAAGCTAGTCATGAAAACGATCACCGGAAATATTCTTGAAGCAGCCATTTTGACTAGAGAGTTTAAAGGAGAAATGGTTAGAATCTAGCATACCTTTCACAGGACTAAAGTTTCCCATTCGTTTAGCTTTCACCATATCAATAAGTCTCAAGGCCAAAGTCCATTTGGCGTTCATAATTGGAAAATTCATCCTTGGGCAACTATATGCTGTATGCTCATATATGAGATAGTCGTCAAAGCTTTTTTTTGTTAGCTGGGGAAAGGTTACCTAGGAATATTGTGAACCAAAGTTTGGCTAAGTTCGGGGGTAACCCAAATGTACGTATTTATTCTCTCGCCATTATCAAAGATCCAAGCTGGGGGTATATTTTCAAATGTTGGCAAAATTTTATATTACAAAATGTTGCATAAGAATCCGACATTCATTACTGGACGATATTACTGGTCATAGACTCACATATTTTCAGTACTATATTTTGCTTCATATAAGAGATATTTATATTAAAATAAACCTAATTAATTCAAATGCGATATATGAAATTCAAACTTAATATATTTTAATTTTAATATATTCAGTGTATGTGGTAAAGTCAATTAGAGAACCGGAAATCTGTATATTAGGGACATGGGGTTTAGATCAAAGTCTAGACCTATTTAATTCATATTCAGCAGTAAACCACGTCTAAGAAAATATATCTGCTTAATTTTCTGGAAATATCACACATATTGACCAACATAAATGGTTTAACGTTAAGTGGAAAGTCGGAAATCACCACATCAGATATATTGGGGCTAGGAGAAGGAGTGATTGCATTAACTTTTGGCACTACTTAAGTATACTCTAGAAAATGTCTACATGCAATTTTATAAAGCTAACTCCTACATTGCCCGCTATATACGGCATAAATTCGGCCAGAATAACGAAAATCATTATAAGTGATAGATGGGAACTGGAATAATTCATGGACCGATTTCACATATTAAGCCAACGG
The DNA here is from genome assembly GCA_021498325.1 of Bactrocera minax. Classification (NCBI taxonomy): domain Eukaryota; kingdom Metazoa; phylum Arthropoda; class Insecta; order Diptera; family Tephritidae; genus Bactrocera; species Bactrocera minax. The sequence goes on from JAKEEE010000095.1 coordinate 198,082, forward strand.
AAGTTGGAAATTTTTATATTACGTATATAGGGGCTCCGATTTATCCGTTTTTTGCAAAAACACAGAATACTATCAGAAAATTACGCTCTGCGTGTTTCATTAAGGTAACTCACAAATTGACCGTGTATGCGGTATAACTGTTAACTAATAAGTTAACTGGAAGTTCGAAAATCTTACTAATATGTATATAAAGGCTAGGGGAAGTATTGACCCGATTTTACCCACTATTGACACAAGTACATACTTACAGGAATTTCAACAGTATATCTCCCAAATCGGCCAATATTTTCGATAAAAAGTCAGCCATAGACACTACAATCCATACACTTGGAATTAGTGGCTTGGAAAATTATATTCTAATTTTGACAATTTTTAGACGCGAGATGACATATCCTAAGATCACCCCTTGTGTAAGGTTTTGTTCTGATATCTCGGTACTTGGTTTATATTCCGCACATAAAAGAATCACATGGAATTTAAAATTACGATGAAGTTGGCGTAGTTGTAGTCCGAATTCAACTATTTTCGAATTGCAACATAAGAATGTTAGGATAATTTTATGTACCAAATTTGATAAAAATTTGGTGAATAGTTTTTGTCCAATTTGTGTACCGATTCCTTTGAAGCTCTTAAGTACAAGTTTGGGTGCGAAATTTAATACTTCTAATGTATTTAGTTAGTAAGTAATAGTGCTATTAGTTGTTTTCAATACAACGTTAAATGGAGAGTGAGTGTGGTTATCATCCGATTTCACCCATTTTCGCACTGTCTAGGTGTTGAAAGAATTTCTCCTCAGAAAGTTTGGTTGATATAGCTTCAGTGATTTGTGAGATACGTACCATTTGTGCAGGGTCGTGTCCACTTTTCAAAAACTATGTACTACATTACAGTTACGTATCTTAATTTGTGGCTAGTTATATCTTTTGATAATTTTGCTATTAACGGTATTTTGTGAGAGTAGAAGTGTAGCCAAGGAGCATGTAAACCAAATTTCATCAAGATGTCTTCTTCTCAACTTATTGCTTGCAAAGACGGATGGACGAACAGTCACCCATAACAAAACGAAAGTACTGTGTTGTAACATGTTGCGAGAGTATAAAGATAAAGAATTACCTCTACTCTACCTACCATACTTATAAAAGTAAATATTACATGTTATCAAACTAGCAACTTTTTAATTTACTCATTTGTTAAAAACTTGAATATAATATTAATATTAATATTTAATTTACTCATTTGTTACAAACTTGAAGATAATATAATATTAAAATTAAACATTTTATAATGATTTGTGCTTAATATCAACTTGACGAAATATTTTGTTAATCATTTTGACCTCAAGTTCAAATCTCAATCTCGTGAATTTTTATACTAACAATAAAGTTCGTTTTTGATCGTAAACAATAATTTCACTATGTTGAATAGCTTACTACACTATAAATAATTTAATACTAAGGTTTACAATTAAAAATATACAAAGTGTGGACAAAAACACATGGATATTACAAAGCCGTTAAAATTAATATTGTAAATATTAATGGACGCGAAACCAACCAAATACCAGTCAAAACTTACTAATACTTAAATACAAGTATTTAAGGCATTAGAGAACTACATAAATATACTGCGTGGAAAAATTGGGGGCAATTAAAGGTTTATATGTAAAAAAAAAAAGTATTGCTTCAATACACAATTACTACAAAGAGAGCAATATCCACTAAGAACTAAAAAATAAACGGTGGCCAAACTTTTCTTAATAACTCAATTTAGAGAAAACAGTAAAGTAGTTCTATATAAATACCTAACAAAAATGCATATTTGTGTGTGTTAATATAAAGTTATTGCAAATAATAAGTAAATCCCAATATACTTTCTTTGTGGTTCTACTGGCACACCAAAAAACCAAAAACAAACAACAAAATACAAATAATAATTCAAGTATTTCAGTGAAATCCTTTAGTATTATCGAAAAGAATAGTGGCAAATAGTGAGGAACCCCTTACCCAAATCATCTTAACTGTAGTAGATCCCTTAAACGGTTCTCGAAACCAAATGATAATCGAAGAAATAAAACTTTTTCAACAAGCTTGTTGCAGTGTTTACTTGCCGTGTTAGAAAAAAAAGGTAAGAAAATGCTCCAGCCTAACTCTTCTTAACCGTGGATTAACGATAAAAGAGCACCACCAAGAAATAAAATACCAGTAAGACATTTACAAACACTAAATATGTGCTCACTAGTGGACCGACAAAAATCAAAACTAAATAAAATCATGTTTAAAATAAACTTGTTGTCTTCCACTTTCTCCCATACCCAATCGATAAAGTTATACCCTGCTTTACCGACTGCACTATACAGTCCTTTCCATGGCTTCTATCGTTATTCTTAAATAGTTCCTAACAACAAATTTACCTCTTGGTTTCGATCATATTAACAAAAAAAAACTATTTAGTGTTCAATTTAATTGAACAATTTATTCGAACTAAATTTTGAAACAAGAGATTTTGAAATTAGGCATTTAATTTGCAGTATATTTTATTAACTCTGTGAATTACAAAAACTTATTTGTTGCTACAGAGTATATTAGTTTTGTTCACCTAACGGTTGCTTGTAAGACCTAGAACTAAGCCAGTTAGATATAGACATCTATATATATATATATATACATAAATGATCAGGATGAAAGGACGAGTTGAAATCCGAGAGACTGTCTGTCCGTCCGTCCGTGTAAGCGACAACTTGAGTAAAAATTACGATATTTTGATGAAACTTGGTACACGTGTTCTTTGTCACCGTACGACGGTTGGTGTTGCAAATACGCCCGCCCACAAAATGCCATTAACCGAAAACAGATAATGTGCTATAACTAAGCAGAAGATTAAGATATAAATGTGTTATTTTGTATAGAGGATCCTAGTAGGGTGGGGCATCTGTGGGCAAAATTTTTGGAAAAATGGGTATGGCCCCGCCCCCAAATAGGTTTAATATAGATATCTCAGATTACAACTATATAAATTAAACCTGCTCCGAGTAAGTTTTTCCAGCATCTCTTCATATAATGAAAAAGTAGTCAAATCGGATAATAATCGCGTCCACCTTCCATACAAATGTTATGTTGAAAACTACTTAAAGTGCGATAACTCGCGGAAGAAACAAGTTAGAAATATTAAATTTTGCTGCAAATATGACACAGATGGGTTGCATAGGAGTCCGTGTAAAGTTTTGGTGATGGGAGTAATCCCCATCCCCTAATCCCCATATACTTAATATACGCATTTTCAAAGTTCCGGTATTCTTTATATCATATATAATGGTAAATCTGTAAGATATCGTAACGAAATTGCAGGATTATCTTTCCATGATAGTAGTGTGATCTGGTATCAAAAATGGTGGAAATCGGGTAAATACTTCCACTAGTCCCCATATACTTAATATAAGGATTTTCAAAGTTCCGGTAGACTTTATACTATATATTTCGATACATCTGTAAGATATCGTAACGAAATTGCAGGATTATCTTTCCATGATAGTAGTGTGATCTGGTATCAAAAATGGTGAAAATCGTGTAAATACTACCCATAGCCCCATATACCTAATAGAGGGATTTTCAAAGTTCCGTTAGACTTTATACCATATATAACGGTAAATCTGTAAGATATCGTAATGAAATTGGAGAATTATCTTTCCATAATAATAATCTGATCTGGTGGCAAAAATGGCAAAAATCGGGTGAATATTTTCCTTAACCCCATATACCCAATGTAAGGATTTTCAACCTTCTTTTAGTCTTTATACCATATGTAACGGTCAATATGTGAGTTATCTCTTTGAAATTCAGAGAGCGTCTCTTTCTGATAACAGTGTGTCCATATGCTTAAAATGGATAAAATAGGGTAAGCACTTCCCTTAGCCCCTATGTACCTAATACAAGGATTTTCAACCTCCACGTAGACTTTATAGCATACATTTCGGTCAATAAGTAAGATATTGGAGCCAAATTAAGTGAACGTGTAATGTTGGGCATACCATAGTTTACTGCCGAAAATGTGTGAAATTGGTGAACGAATTATTCCAGCTCCCATATACTACGTATACTGCCTTTCGTTATTCTAGCAGACTTTATGCCGAATATGTCGGTCATTGTGTGAGTTCCCTTCACAAAATTGAGTGAAAACATGTTCCTTAATATACTGGAATAATGAAAAGAGCTAATGTGATCAGTGTAGATCCTCCTCTATCCAAAAAATGCCCGATATAAGAATTCCCGGCTTTTCATCTGACTTTAAACCGTTTATGTTGGTCAATGTGTGATATTTTAATGAAATTAAATGGATATGTTTTCTTAAACGCAATGTGAATTCGCGCTAAATATGAAAGAAATCGGTCTAGACCATGGTCTAAGCCCTTATTCCTAATATAATAATTTGCTTTTCCCTGATTTACTTTTTCCTCATTTATCTATTATATTTATTAAACCACTTCGGTTGAGTTTATATCGCATATATCACTCTGACTTAATTTGTTAGATTTTAATATAAATATCTCTGACACGAAGCAAAATATAGCAATGAAGGTACATGAGCCTATGACCTGTAATATAAGTTAATAAGATACCAAATATGATTGCAATCCTTTGACAATTTCGTCGAATAATGAATGTTGAATTCTTCCGCAACATTTTTAATATACAGTTATGCCATCACCTAAAAGCATATCCCCGCCTCTGATCCCTGCGCATTGCGAGAGTTTAAAATGCTCGGTTACACTCAAACTTAGCACTTTATTACTTGTTTTTGTTTTTTTTCTTTTGTTGAAAACTCATTAAATATTTTCGTACACATGGTTACATGCAAATGCATATGGACATATGCGTATGCAGAGGCGCAAACAAAAAAATCATTACGTTTTACGAAGTTCGTAGTTAAATTTATGTACATATGTATATGCACCTGTGCGTATGTACGCACACGTACCAAATCGTTCGCGAAAAAAAGTGAGTTTACATAATACAAATTTTAATGTCTAATACTTATATAATATAATATAAGCATCTGCACTGTTAGAATACACCACACACGCGCAAGCGGTATAAACATTGTGGCTACTGCATTAAAATACATTGCCGGACACCAGACATTGACGACTTCTGAAAGGTCGAGATCGAGGCATAGAAGAGAAAGATAAACGATTTGACCCACACTGTTAATGGTTTTCAGAACAAGCTAAATATACACAAGTAACCTTTTTTCCTTAGTCTCCGCCAGTTATTGAACGGTGTATAAATTAGTACCATACTGAATTCTAAACACTCTACCAACGTTAGCATTAACGATATTTTGTATGTCTATAAGATGGTATGTATTTAATTATAAAATATCCATACAAATAGCAGAAATTTGTAATTTTGTAAAATTGTTGCCTGTGGTTCGCGGAAATAAAGAGGACGCCTTTACTTCTAGTGGGGGAGTAGTTAACACATAACAAATTGACAGATAATATCAAAAGCGCAAAAGCGTCAACCGGTACCACTAGCGAACTTTTAAGATTTTGTGTTAACATTCCTATTTCTATAAAAAAAGTTTAATATTCTCTCCGCTTCACATCAATTACACCAGATAACATAACTTTTAACTATATACAAACATGCAAACATCTGCACTAAAATATACATACCTAAACAAATGTTGATTTTGTCTGAAAACAACAGAAGATACTATTATGATGGAAGCCGTCTGCACATCAACTACCTGCATAAAGTTACAGTACCTAAATATATTATATATATTATAGCTCTGGATCTTGGGTCTATATTCCTGAAAATTGTTGCCTCGTGTCTAGTCGCGAATTTCGGGCGTTTTTCGGCATTGGCTCGTTGTTGTCGGTAGCGTTCCCCACTAATGGTTTCAACCAGGTACATATGATTTTTTGCGCTTAGGGTTGTGGTAATGGATCCATTTTTCATCACCAGTCACAATCTAATGCAAAAACGACTTCTTTATTAAACTTTTAAGTATCATTTCTGACATGCAAAATCGTTTCTCGACGTCTCTTCACTTCAATATATATGGCACCCTATTTCATTGCTTGTATCCGGCTGCTTTTAAATATTTTGAAATGGCTGCTTAAGTGACTTCCAAAGATTCTGGGAGTTCTTCTTGTCTTTGGCAACATTTTTCATTGAGTAATGTAAATGCTTCCAGTCCCTCATCTTCAAACTTTTTTTGCCGCCCTGGACGTCCTCCGCCTTCTAAGCCAAAATCACCACTGTGGAATAGTGGAAACCACTTTTGGCACGTTCGCTCAGCTAGAGCAAGTTCTCCATAAACTTCCACCAAAACACGCTGACTTTCGGCAGAGGTTTTCCTTATATCAAAGTAATGAAGAAGCACTTCCTTCAAAAACACTTTTTCAGAGTGAAAAAAAATTATTGTTTACGCTTCAAATCATTGACATATACTGAAAAAGACACACAAGGACATGGAATAATAATCATGTTAAGCCACCTATATATAGTTATATATGTAATAAGTCTTAAAAATATTTATTATTTATATTGACCAAGGATATTAATTGGCGCGATGTAAGTTTTCGTTTTATTTAAGTATTTTCAAATTTTTGTTATATGGATTGTTCCTAGTAGGTAGTTCTTCAGTGACGGTATATCAGAAGAAGCTGACCTAATGCACTGCGCTCTCTACACCTTTATATATGCATTTTACAAACTCTGTACGACGTTACCCTGATATACATAGGTGTGTTGTGTGTGTTGAAATCCTATTATCCAAGGTCAATATACAAATGTATTATATTTGATATAAATATTCGCTTAAATATTTGAAAACATTTTTGGTATTACGGTGTAAATGCAAATACATTAAGTGATTAGTTAAATGTTGTAACCTTAAACTTTCCACTACTACTTCATGCATTTATTTAAAATATAATTATTTTTGGACCATACATATTTTAATAAATACTAACAAATTTCCTTTTAAATTTTTATTATCAATTTCAGATATCTACAAATTTCGGAAGAAATTTTTAAACCTGCACTCCTAATTTGATTAGTTCACAAATTTAGTACTTAAATTATAGGATCTAATAATCATTGAACTAATATTCATTACAATTTAAAATGTTATTGCTTAATTAAATCGCATATAAATATTAATTTAGAATTATTAGACAAATCCTTGGTATTAAAATATTTGAAGCTTGAATTAATATTAATAAAAAAAATATATATGAATACTGACAATGCGTATCAAAACATGTAAAAATGTTCAATGCTCAAAAATGTTTCTTAAAATTAAATTTTAATCTATATTGTATCCAAATAAATATTCTAAATAAATAAAAGCTTAATAATTATTGAATTTTTTTTTCGTATAAATATTTAAATTTCTAACAAAATTAAAGACAAAAAAACCCTAAATAAATCTTTTTGTTCTTAATTTTGAAGGAACAAGCAGGTGCAGGTATGCAACCGATCAACCAGTTTTCTGTAATCGACAGGTAACAGTATCAGAAGACTAACCAAACAAATAAATAATCCAAAGGACGTGTAGCATTTGCGCTTAAATAATGAGAGAGAATGAGTAAGAAATCACGCCGACGTGAAGTAAAAGAGGAGATATAGTTCCTTTTTTCCCGAGGCTAGATCAAAAGTAATCTACCGAATAACATTTGCGTTAATTACTAATAGGTAAGGTGAGCTAAATATTGCCCGTCTTGTAGGGAATCTTATGGAAAGATTTTGAAAAAATATTGTTTTTGCTAACGCAGAATGAGTGAAGAATATAAACATGACCTTCACCTACAATATTATGGGAAAAGAAAATTGAACATAATTATTTCTGTTATTAAAAAGTAAGCCTAAATTTGAGTTATCATTTGTATTTTATTAAAAGAAAAAAGAAGAAGAAAAGATTTTTATTAAAAGAATTAATTGACAGAAAGTATGTACGAAATATAAGCTTAGTTTGCTATTTCGTAAATAAAGATGATGTTTTAGTATACTTTTTTTTATTTCGTTGCTGCATCATTTTGGCTGTAAGTACTGTATGTACATAAGATATCATTAAGTTCATTAATAAAACAATTTCAAGTTTATTTATTAAGTTATGAAAACTAATTTGAGCTCTTCAAAATTCTTAACTTTCACATATTCGTCCGTAATTTTAAACGCAATCGATGCATCAAATTTCGACATATATGATCGTTAAATCTGCTAAATCCGCTACGGTCTTGCTGGTTACAACTTTTTTATCTCAATTGCAAATCAAGAATATTATTCTGTATAAGTTTGAGGAAATGAGGGGCTTCGGCGAAGACATAAGATTTTAATCTAATGAATGCGTTTTGAAATCACGATTTTCTACTATAAGAACTGTAAAAATATAGTTTACTTAGAATAATCAATACTCAATATGAATTCCGAGAGCAGGAGTGCGTCAATAAGACGTGATTTAGCGGAACCCATATCGCTTAAAATATCAATCTTTACATATCCTTCTATATGATCTTATCTAAAGTTTCATATTGCATTTCGTTTTCGAATTTATCAAATGCTGACTACGTCCAATACTTCAATAGTTCTTGAGCCGTTGTCCTTTGTACCCGCTTATTTAGTTTTCAAACAAGTTTCACATCATATTCAAAGAAAGCACAGCTGTTTTGTTCTAATATATTCGAGTTCGCCAGCTTCATTGACTCAATCTTCCATTTACATCAACTTTTCTATACAAGCGCTGAAACGTGGACAAATATGAAAAAGGCTAACCTTTTGCGTACAAATGTTGTACGCTTGCGGCGCAGATGTAGCACTGCATATATCCTCCCATTTCCATTTGATGGCTTTATCTAATATGTTAATGAAAAATTTGTTCAACCTACTTTTAAAACATTAATTTAAGTTAAAGCTTACCAGAGTTTGTAATTTTTCTTATTTGCCATTCAGCAAATAAAGACTTATTTTTTTCTATTACATTTTTTTCACTTGACGATATTTTGCGTCTAATTCAGCAAATAAACGCTTATTTATTTAAACGCTAATTATTTAAACACCCAAGGTATTCTTCGGGTATGATCTCCAGCTTCCAAGAAATTTAACGTTGGCCAGAAATCACTGAGATCGAGGCATATTTCGAAGCAAAATACCGAATTCAACACAGCAATTCTATCGAAAAGTACCGCCTCAACTGCACATATGTTGAATCATAAAATCGAACTTTGCCAAACAACTGTGTTTTTGTTTAAGACGACACGAACTTTTCAACCTGACTGTTATGTGTAGAACCCTATCATTTAGCTTGATTAAATCCAAGAATTACAAGAAATGGTAGGTAAATATATGGAGTATGCTCCGTACAATGGATTTTTATCATTCATTTCATTTTTACTTCATAAAAAAAATATTTCGCTTTCACCCTATCAACATTTATTGTAAAAATCATTTCAAAGCGGTGAATATTAATAAATGCGTAATCAACAATCGGTCAATAAATGCTTAATTTATTTTAGATTTAGAGTACATTTATTTAATAATTATATAAACTAAAATCAGAAAATATATTTTTAACATTTCCATATATTTCATCCGATTTATATTGGAGATAACGATGCAATCATAGAAATCGGGCAATTTCCAAAATTACAAAATATAATCACTCCCATTCGGTTGTACCTGGTGGCTTAGATGTCAAGTCGTATAGAACTCTGGATATGCCATCTAATTTTGATATTTCTTGAACAACGTTATTTAGAACCTTTAAAGAAAACAGAAATTACTATTAACGTATTAAGAGAATTAAAATAAAATGATAATTTCGTTTTTAATCTTATTGAATTTATTGTATGAGAGTATGGTTGTTTTCATAAATGCACACATACAAGTATCAGGAACAGGACGTTTTCGAAAATGTTACCGTAATTAAAAAAACACACTACATTAATTATCGTTTACGAAGGCATCTATTATTTTAAAATTAGATAAATTCAGTTCCAATAAGTCCAATTTTATTGGTTGTCTGTACCCTCAATTGAATGAAACATAAAATAAGAATTCAATGATTAAAAGTTTTACGCAATTCGCATTTAATAAAAAGTCACACGTTCGTAGGGTACTACATAGAAGTTTAATACCCTTGACGCTTTGAATATTTTAGTTGAAATAGTTTAATTTTTCGAATTGAAATGTGAAAAATTGTATATTTAGAAAATAAAGGCAATCAATAAAAAATTATTCACATTAAATTTGGTGCTAAATTTGTGCAAGTTATAAAGTTAAAGTTGTTATATTTGAGACCCTTAAAGAAAAAAGTATAAATATTTTCATGTGTTGGCAAGACTTTCCGTTAAATAATGTTACATACACATCAACATGCGTTGTCCGATGAAATTGTGAGTAGATTACGTAGATTATACACTATAAGAAGCGCAAATATACAGTCAGGTCAGAAGTTAGCCGGTACATGCTTCTAAAACCGTTTATTTCTTTTTTTTATACAAAAACAACTTAATTTTTGGGGGCTTTTAATAATCTCATAGTTTGTTGTTTAATTCAATAAAAAATTCGGTTAACAAAAATTAAGAATTTATAGAATATTCAAGGTCGAAGAAAAAAGTACACTGAAAAATGCATTCAAAACTTAGCATACAAGCGGTATAGGTGTACTTTTTTATACTGCCTTAGTCAGAAAAATTAAAACTAATATTTTTTGGGGACACCGTTCGACTTTATAACGGCTTCCATACACCTTTGCATGGGGTTAACCAAGTTTTATGGAACCTCTTGGCGTTCCGCAAATAATTTTTTGTGGTTATGGGTCTTTTCTAATGTTTCTGTCCAGAACATCCCACAAATTCTCAATAGGATAGAGATCCGGGGATTTGGGAGGTGAATTTAACTGTTTTGGGTTGTTATACAACAGCCAAGACCCACGGCGAGGTTAGAGCCAACTTTCGAACACTTTGCTTTAAGTTGTCTTTCAATATTTGAGGATAATATCTGCTATTCACCGTAGACTCAATAAAAACTTGATTTCCGGTATCAGCTGCTGACATGCACCCCAAACCATTAGTGAGCCTCCCCCATGCTTAACAGTTGAAACAAGATTTTTTGGAAGCAGGTCTCTATTTCGTGTTCTCCAGATCTTACCGCGGTTTTTTCTGCCAAATATCTCAAATTTGCTTTCGTCACTAAACACAACGCTGTTCTAGAAGGCTTGAGGGTCAGTTAAATGAGCATCTGCGAAGTTAAGCCGTTTAGCCCTATTGGTACTAGAAATACAAGGCTTCCTCCTTGGTGTCCTCCCATGCAAACCATTAACATTTAGCGCTCTGCGTATAATAGAGGCACTAACGGGACTACTTCGTTTTTGCGAAAGATTTTCCTCTATTTTAACCTCACTACACTTCGGGGTTTTCTTAATTTCTCTTACAATTTTACTTCTTCAGTATCACTCATAGTACGGGGACGACCAGAACGTTGAGCAGTTGTTATATCACCTCAAAATTCATAATTTTTTATAATTTTTTGGGCAGTTTAATGACTTTTTTTGTTATATTTTGCTATTTCACCTAAAGACTTCCCGTTTTTACGATGCTGTACCTCTAAATTTCTTAGATCAATTGGATCTATTGGAAGCTCCTTTCCAGGAATCATTGTGAGCGCTTTTAGGACACAATCAACACGTAATGATGACAATTGCGAACTAAATCTCTTCAGAAATTTAAGTAGGCTGTTTACTTATCATCATAAGCCTCGGCGTCAATAACGGTACTTATAACGCTTTAGATATGTCTACTTTATGCTAATTTTTGACAATATTTTTTCTTTGAACTGAAATATTCTGTGAATTTTACTTTTGTTTTAACGAGTTACTGCTGAATAAAGTAACAAATTGCAACGTTATTAATAGTTAAAAAACATTTATAAGAATTTACAACTTTAAAAAAATTTTAATAGTTTCAGACGTGAACATAAGCTGCTAATTTTTGACGCTGACTGCATATATAAATGATCAGGATGAAAAGACGAGTTGAAATTCGAGTGACTGTCTGTCCGTCCGTCCGTGCAAGCGATAACTTGAGTAAAAATTAAGATATTTTGATGAAACACACTTGTTTTTTGTCACCGTAAGGCGGTCGGTAATGCAGATAGGCGTAATTGGACATCTGCCGCGCCCACAAAATGATATTAATCAAAAACAGATAAAGTGCTATAACTAAGCAGCCAATTTAGATATAAACGTGTTATTTGGTATAGAGGATCGTATGTGGGTGGGGCATTTGTGGGCAAAAAAGTTTGTAAGTGGATATTGCACCGCCCCGAAATAGGTTTAATATACATATCTCAGAAACCGTTATATCTATAGCAATCAAACTTGCTCGGAGTAAGTTTTATTAGCATCTCCTCATATACTGAGAAAATTAGTAAAATCCGATAAGGACAACGCCCACCTCCTATATAAAGGTTATGTTGAAACTACTAAAAATGCGATAACTCGCTGAAGGAACACGTCAAAAACATAAAAACTTACAGCAAATATGATACGGAAGGGTTGCATAGCAAGCCGTGTAAGAATTTGGTGATGGGCGCGGCTCCGCCCACTTTTAGGCAAAGTCTTACTCCCATATCTTCATTGAAGCCCAATATATCAATTGTAAAGTGAAATAATCTGATGGAATTTAAATTTGTATTATATGGAAAGTGAAGGTGGTTGCGGTCGACCCACTTCAATACTATAATATAAGTATGTTAAGGATGATAGGATGTTATAACACTTAGTCATCAAATTTTGTTCAAACTGGAAGAGCAATTGCTGACACTTCATCTAAAAATAGGCGGTGCTACATCCAATCAATTTAATGACGTTTTTTTATTAGAGTTATCGCACTATAAGAACGTTTCAAAATGTGGCTATTATTCGATTTCCCAATTTTCACATTGCAAATGCTAGAAGAAAATATTTACACTAAGTTCGGTTGATAAAGTTTTAGCAGTTTGTGAGATACGTGCATTAAACCATTTTTTTTATTAATTACTGCGATTATATCCAATATTTGCGAAGGTTTGTAGGATGATTTGTCACTTAGTTATCAATTTATATTTTTTTGATTAACGACATTTCATAGTCGTGGCCATGGGCAAAATGGGACCGCCCATCTGAAATACCAACCTCCTCAAAAACCAACTTAATGCACCAAGTTTTATCCATATATTTAAATATGTTGTCAGGTTATCGCCTGCACGGATAGACAGCCATCAATTCGCCTCGTCATCCTGATAAGTTTGATATATGTGTATATCTCAATAACTATCTCGATTAGTTTTAGGTGTTTGAAGTAACCGATAGATGAACAAAAATATTATACTCTATGCGACATGAGAAGATATACAATTTAAGAACGGCTAAATTCGAATGTAACCGAACATTACATACTCTCGTGATTTATATTAAAATGAGTGACGAGTGAAATAATTTGTAATTATAATTAATTAACTTTATTATATCTAATTAATTTATTTTATGTAACTGTAACTGCCGAAATTGTAAACCAACTGAAGTTTTTTTTACTAACTATGTAAACTAACTATGCTAACTTTATGTTCGAATATATGCTTTATATATCTAATAGAAATAAATGTTTTTCATACTAATGTTCTGGGAAGGTATGGACCCCTATTCTTATTTTATTGTATGGGTTTGATTTAACGAATATATATGGTAAACAGACGGAAATAAATATATTCGGTATACGGGACTAAAAGAAGATAGGAGAATTTTTCATTTTATGCTAAATTAAACTATGCTTAAATTACGTGTAGACTTTGTCCACTGGGATAGCTAGATTTATTGATAAAATCAAAAAAGTCCGGTCCCGTCAAATTTCATGAAGTATCAACAAAAAATTAGATTCGATATCATTATATTAAATTTTGCTGACGTTATCTGCACTTTTACTAGTTTCGTACATAACGGGCCGTTCTTGTTATCTTCTTCAAGTATATTGAAGTGTTTTATATATTTTTACAATATTTCATAAATTGGACACCAAATATGTAAATGTTAAACAGATATACTGTCATAACAAATAAGGAAGGGATAAGTTGTTCGGGTGTAACCGAATATCTTATACTCTCGCAATGTGCTAAGATCAAAGGCGGGAGGGAAATGCGTTTAGGTCCTGGCATAATTTTATATAAAAAAAAGTTCCGGAAGAATTCAACAGTCATTATTCGACGAAATTGTCAAAGGATTGCAATCATATTTGGTATCTTATTAACTTATATTACAGGTCATAGACTAAAGTACTTTCACTACTATATTCTGCTTCGTGTCAGAGATATTTATATTAAAACCTACCAAATTAAGTCAGAAGTGATATATGCGATATAAACTCAACCAAAGTGGTTTAATAAATATATTAGATAAATGAGGAAAAAGTAAATCAGGGAAAAGCAAACTTTTATATTAGGAATAAGGGGCTTAGACCATGGTCTAGACCGATTTCTTTCATATTTAGCGCGAATTCACATTGTGTTTATGAAAAATATCCATTTAATTTCATTAAAATATCACAAATTGACCAACATAAACGGTTTAAAGTCAGATGAAAAGCCGGGAATTCTTATATTGGGCATTTTTGTAATAGAGGATTATCTGCACTGATCACATTAGCTCTTTTCATTATTCAAGTATATTAGGGAACATGTTTTCACGCAATTTTGTGAATGTAACTCACACAGTGACCGACATATTCGGCATAAAGTCTGCTAGAATAACGAAAGTCATTATATGTAGTATATGGGAGCTGGGAAAATTCTTTCACCGATTTCACACATTTTCAGCAGTAAACCATGGTATATCCAATATTACATGTTCACCTAATTTTGCTAAGATACGTTACATATTGAACGAAATATATGGTATAAAGTCTACCCTGAGGTTGAAAATTCTTGTATTAGGTACATAGGGGCTAGGGGTAGTGCTTACCCTATTTTATCCATTTTAAGCACATGGACACATGTTATCAGAAAGAGACGCTCTCTGAATTTTAAAGAGATAACTCATATATTGACTGTTATATATGGTATGAAGTCTACCGGAAGGTTGAAAATCCTTCTATTAAGTGTAGGGGGACTAGGGGGAAGTATTTACCCGATTTTCGCCATTTTTGATACCGGAGCACACTGTTATCATGGAAAGATAATCCTCCAATTTCATTACGATATCTTACAGATTTACCGTTATATATGGTATAAAGTCTACCGGAACATTGAAAATCCCTCTATTAGGTATATGGGGGCTGTGGGTAGTATTTACCCGATTTTATCCATTTTAAGCACATGGACACACTGTGTATCAGAAAGAGACGCTCTCTGAACTTCACAGAGATAACTCACATATTGACCGTTACATATGGTATAAAGACTAAAAGAAGGTTGAAAATCCTTATATTAAGTAAAGGGGACTAGGACTATTTACCCGATTTCCGCCGTTGAAATCGGTTAAAGCGTTCTTGAGATAAGGGATTTCACCTAATAGCAAGCGGTGCCACGCCCATCACCAAATTTTTATACACATTCCGATACAATCCTTAGTATATCCGATATAATCCTCAGTATATGAGAAGATACTAGGAAAACTTTTGAATGTTATATTTTTTAGGTTTCTCTCAATTAAAACGCAATGTGATTGCAAGCTGCCTCGTTATTAATTTGATTATCTTGCTGCAATATGTGAATTTGAAGCAACTTTTTGAGCGAATGTTTTCATACCAGATTTTAATTTATGGTCAATTTGCTGGTTTTTTTGTTTAACTATACTGTTTCCTGAATTAATTTCTAATATGGCTTACTTTAATAGCCTAGCGTTTTTCTGTTTGATTCTTTAATTTAATTTATTATCCACCAACAGCATGCATCCATACAATCTATCCATATTTTTAATATTTGGGTGGAAAGCATTGGTGATTAAGGAATATCAAAACGACCAAATAGTTCTTTTCATATTTTTCAATTTATGAAAATCGTTGTTAGTTCAAATTGGCAATGTTACACCCTTAAAATGCTATAGCAATGAAGTTTTCAAAGCACAGTTTCCATTTAATACATTTAGATCCGAAACTTAAGAAACTTGCAAACGGTTGCGCCATAAATTTGTAATGGTATACTTTCCTGTGTCAAAACGACAAATTACAGAACCTACAATCTTGCTATTAGCAAGAACATGTATGTTCAGTTTCTGTTACACATAAATAGTCGAAAATGGCAATTCTTCAGAATGATTGTACTAAATTTTGTCTTAAACACACACCATCCCAAACTAAACGATTATATTCAAAGTTTTCGATATGAATATTGTCAAACAATATCTCTGAACCAAATGAAAGAGCAAGTGCTTTGGGATTAAAATTGTTATATAAAGATGCAACATAAACAATTTATTCTTGGTTATTAAAACTTGAAATTCATTCATATGAATATTGTGCTGGCAGCTCCGCAGTCGCATGGTACCAGTCGAAGCATATATAAATCATCTAACTCTTTCCTAATAAAAATTATAAAATACTTTTATAACATACTGTTTGCCGAAGTATCAACGTAGCGCGCCCAATATATACGCAAAATTGTAACGATGACCTTGGGCATAACTGTTTTAAGACGTAATTTTCGCTCCCTTTTTGATAAAATGGTCTATACGGTCTACCGTAACCCAAAAAGGAAATGTAATATGTGATTGTTCTAGACTATAGCTTTCCACTAAGTAAATAGAAAAAAAAAAAAAACGCACAAATCTTAAAAAACATTATTTTACATTTCTGAATAGCACCTGGCATGTCAGTTCCATCACACCAATAACCTAATTTATTTAAATCTGTTTGCAGCACCCTCTGATAAATTCGAGTATGTGATTTATTTATAATAAATTTCTTTAATATTTCATTACAGGAAAATAATAAATAATAATAATATATAATTTATAAATAACAAGTGCAGAATCGGATCAATGACTCTCCCACAGTCAAAAATTTGTAGATGTAGATTTCCCTTAACGAAATCTGTGCTGAGAATTTAATGGTAAGATGAAAAAGATAAAGGCTTGCATTAATTACTTCAAAATGTTTAGTATTCGTAAAATGTTTTAAATATACTCTACTGATGTAGCGCATTGATATACTGTATACTGTAGCTGTATTGATATACTATTGATGTAGCGCAGTCGGACAGAACTCATTTTGGTAGACAATAAATAATTTGGCTCAAGAAATTAAACAAAAAGATTTGAAGATTTCGTTTGAAGTATACTAGTTAATCAGTTTTCTTAGTAAATTAAAAAAAAAAACATTTTTATTTATAGGGAATGATAACTTATTTGTATACACTTACAAGTTCAACTCGGAAGGTATTTAAAATATTGTTAAATAAATATATCTACTAGTGGTGCAAATTGATTTTGTGTAGTGGTGCAACGATTTAATACGAACATGGTCCTCTTCTGATGAAAAAAAAATTAACTACAAACTTCACCGCTGAGTTTTTAATTCCATGTTTTTTTGCACATTTGAAGTACAGTTTTTTTGAATTTTAGCAACATTTACATCTTCAGTTATTAATTAATGAAACCATAAAACAATTTAGATTACGTACAATATTATTTTTACCTTATTAATGCAATTATTATACAATTTCTTGTTTAGATCCAAATACTATCAACACAATGCTGAATATTTTGAATAGTCGACAAGTAAACCAGTTTTTTTAAGTTCAAAAGCACGAGTCTTTCTATTTTATTTATATAACTCTTTAGAGAACCACGGATTAGTACTTTTTTTAAGTAACAATTTGGGGCACATTTAAAAAAAAAAATGTGTAACAGATTTATTGAAATGTGAGACACTTAATTCAACATTAAGTTTTTTAAAGTTAACTTTTGCAAAGGTAAACCGAGTACAAAAGCTTTAATTTAATTTTAATATATCAAGTAAATGCCTGTGATTTCGACAGTTATTTCCAAAGCAGGATCAAGCGAACCCTCTGGCAGAACAAAAGGATCATACCGAATTATGGAAAACTTTGAAGCATTTTCAACGTACACTAAGTCTAATAGTTTACCGAATTTGTTCGGAAATAAATTAATTTAGTTAAGACATAACTCATACAGTTTTTCTAAAAACTCATTGCAGTATAACTGAGTGCAAACACGTATAAAGCAATCATCGATAACTTTCCATGAGACGTACGGTAAACTGAAATCACCCAGAACAATTATGGAATCAGAATTATTCACCATTGAAATAACACTATTTATAAAAGAAGCATGTATGCAGATAAGTCCGATTGAGGAGGTATACATGATAATGTGAGATAAATTTAGTAACCGCTAAGACAAATTCTAATGTATTTAAATTCAAACGAGTCCGTTTTATGTACAAGAACTTCTTCTGATGGCAAATGAAGAGTGAACTGCAAATAGAACTCCTCCTCCGATTCTGTTCATTCGATCACATATGTATACTTGAAATTCGCTGTATAATATCTCATTATTAAGAATGTGAGTTAACTTTGTATCAAGACCTCTAACATGTCGATAATAAATACTCAGCGAATTTTCATTATTCGGTTTTTTTTCTTCAGCGGCTTTTTTATGTATTTTAGCGACATTTGCTTCAGTCAATTTAGGTTTATACTCAAATTCAGGTACAAATGCACCGGATGGCCAGAATGCGCTTTCAAGAAGCACTTCAAAGTTTCCACAGATAGATCTATTTTAAAAGAGAGATGTTTCCCTCATAATTAAATTTGAACTTTTGAATTTGAATATCCTCAATTTTTAACTTCGATGAAATGTAAAACTTTGTCGTCAACCGAGGTATCCTTGGCGATCTAGAAAAGAATCTTTTTTTCTAGAAAGAAATACCGATTTTTTAGGTGGTATTACAAACAAAGTTTTAAAAGAAGCAAGTGAGTTTTTAATGAGAGGAACCTGAATGTTTCGATTCTTAAAACTTTAGGTAGAGTTTTAGAGGAAGTAGCTCTTTAGATGTAGTAGGCTTCTCACCTTGAGGGCACGGTGAAGAAAGATTAATGAGCTCAATGTTCGGAGGGGAAATACTCTCCTGAACACAACTGATTCACTCTTCATCGGTCAGACGTTTGCGTTTAGGGGGAGGCTTAAAAGTTTCATGAGAATCATTAAGGCATTTGAACGATTTAAATAATGTTTCATAATGCCAAAATTTTGCGTTCAGAGTTTCAAGTTTTGAAAGTCTGATTTCATTGAAGCCATTGCGTGTCTGCTTATAATCATTAAATAGTTCGATTTCAGTCGGCCGACATTTTAAGCGAGACCAGCGCAATAAATTACCATCATTAAGAGAATCTAAGACTCTACTTGTCAGTCCAGCACAAGCACAGCAAGATGGGCAACCCGTCACAAAGCCGACATAAGACAAAGCGATCAGACTCGCCTTTGATATTACAATTTGGAAAATTACAAATCATGATTATAAAAGCAAAGTATAATAAAAAATAAAAGAACAAACCGTAATTAATTGAATAATTAATATATTTTGTAATGGTAAAAAAAAAAAATATAAATATAAAATAAAAAATCAAAACAATAAAAGCAGTAATTCTCATTCCAAGTTCAAAACCAAACACGAAGCCAGAAAATATATCAAAATATATCAAAAAAAACAACACACAACACATCCGTGAATAAAGGTATAAAACGAAATAAATAAATAGAAAAAGAGAAAATAAAATAAAAACCATGTGTGTACGCACCAACAAACTGCAATGTTTAGAAACTTAGCAACAAAATATTATGAAAAATGACGGCACAGAAATTAAATAGTATTAATGTACACCTTGAATGAAAGCACGGCAATATAGCATTAAAAACACGAATACTCTCACAAATGAATCCCGCAATAAATTCACATTTAAAATTATTTAAATAGAACAGAATAAAAAATTTGTTGCAAAATATACACTAAATTTCGAGAGCCTTTAAACTTTTAGAACTTTACAGCTGGAAATGTCGTCAGATATTCTGACAGATTAAAAACTAAGGCAGAAATAAATTGTACTTATACTCGTGACAGACGACACGAAATAACAATGCCAGGTGTGTATCGCCAAACACGGGCACTTTACCATCCAAACAATGTATGTAGTATTTTCGTATTCTAGGCCTTTTATTTGATCACTGTCGAAATAAAGATTTTAATCGAAGTTTGGAACCAAAACATTTAAAAACTTCGCGGGACTCATAATTTTTGTGATATTTGAATAATAAAACTTACTTTCTGCTTACACACATGTATTTATTGTTGACAATTTTTTAAATATCTACTGGCTGTGAAACAAATACTAGTGTTTGGGTTTACTATATTGCTATGTGTGTTATCAAACGGAGACATGTTACCATATGTCAGTGATGGGTATTAAAAAAAAGTTAAACGAAAGCAATAGCAAATTCTGAGAGTCATCGACAATTAAATTTTGAAATGACTTGGAATAAAAATTAACATTTTTATGTTCAATTTATTCAAACAATGTAATAATATTTATATTGAAAACCACTAAAACTGTTGTATAACCCGCTTATTTTCCAATTTAGTGCATTTTAGTATTTAGGTACACTTAGAATATTTTCCCATAGCACTTTTGTGTAGTAATATTCAGTCTTTTGCAACCAATTACTACATGTTTGCTCACGTTTCATGCAGTCATTCTTTGCTATTTCTCATTCTTCAATTCATCACATCACCATGAAATCATCGAAAGATTTTAATAATGAGAAAAACATCTTAATCCAGTTTTTACATAGTTTTTATACTCTCGCAACATGTTGCTACAAAGTATATCAGTTTTGTTCACTTAACAGTTGCTTGTAACACTTAGAACTAATCGAGTTAGATATAGACATATATATGAATATAAATGATCAGGATGAAAAGACAAGTTGAAATCTGAAGCGATAACTTGAGTAAAAATTAAGATATTTTGATGAAACTTTGTACACGTGTTCCTTGTCACAGTAAGACGGTTGGTATTGCAGATGGGCGTAATTTGACATCTGCCCCGCCCACAAAATACCATTAATCGAAAACAGATAAAGTGCTATAACTAAGCAGCAAATTAAGATATAAACGTGTTATTTGGTCCAGAGGATCCTAGTAGGATGGGGCATCTGTGGGCAGAAAATTTTTGTAAAAGTGGATATGGCCCCGCCCTCTATAGGCTTAATATATATATCTCGGAAACCGTTAAAGCTATATCAATCAAATTTGATCCAACTAAGTTCTTCTAGCATCTCTTCATATACTGAGAAAATTAAGGAAATCGGACAATAACCACGCTAACATCCCATACAAAAGTTACGTTGAATGCTACCAAAAATGCGATAACTCCTTGAAGAAACACGGTATAAACATTAAAGCATGCAAAAAATATGGTACAGAAGGGCTACATAGGAATCCATTTAAAGTTTTGATGATGGGCGTGTTCACTGCCCACATTTAGGAGAAATCCCATATCTCAAGAATCCCTTAACCGATTTCAACAAGATTTGGTATGTGACATTATATTTGCATTCTTATTTCACGCTGTGAAAATGGTCGAAATCGGATAAAAACCATGCCTACTTCTCATATAACACAGTTTTAAGTTTCATCTGATACTTTCACTTTAAGGTAGATAAATCGAACATCAATTAAGATATTAGAACAAAGCTTTCCACGAATAGTACGTCCTAACTATGCCATCTCATGCGTAAAAATAGTTGAAATCGGATTATAACTTTATAACTTATAAGGAGATAAATCGGGCATCAATTAAGATATTGTAATAAAGCTTTTCACAAATAGTACTTTTAAAATATGTCATCTTATGCGTAAAAATTGTTGAGATCGGATTATAACTTTTCAAGCCACCAGATAGACAATATTAAGACCTCAGTGCCTCTATATCTGACCTTTTATCGAAAATATCGGAAATTGTAATGAAATCGGAGTTATTATCTTTCCATGATAATAATGTGATTTGGTGACAAAAAAAACAAAATCGGGAAAATATTTCCACTAGCCCACGTATACATGATATAAGGATTTTCAACCTTCCTGTAGACTTTATACCATATATAACGGTCAATATATGAGTTATCTCTTTAAAATTCAGAGAGCGTCTCTTTCTGATAACGTGTGTCCATGTGCTTAAAATGGATAAAATAGGGTAAGCACTACCCGTAGCCCCTATGTACCTAATACAAGAATTTTCAACCTCAGGGTAGACTTTATACCATATATTTCGTTCAATATGTAACGTATCTTAGCAAAATTAGGTGAACGTGTAATATTGGATATACCATAGTTTACTGCCGAAAATGTGTGAAATCGGTGAAAGAATTTTCCCAGCTCCCATATATTACGTATAATGACTTTCGTTATTCTAGCAGACTTTATGCCGAATATGTCGGTCACTGTGTGAGTTACATTCACAAAATTGCGTGAAAACATGTTCCCTAATATACTTAAATAATGAAAAGAGCTAATGTGATCAGTGCAGATGATCCTCTATTACAAAAATGCCCGATATAAGAATTCCCGGCTTTTCATCTGACTTTAAACCGTTTATGTTGGTCAATGTGTGATATTTTAATGAAATTAAATGGATATTTTTCTTAAACACAATGTGATTCGCGCTAAATATGAAAGAAATCGGTCTAGACCATGGTCTAAGCCCCTTATTCCTAATATAAAAGTTTGCTTTTCCCTGGTTTACTTCTTCCTCATGTATCTAATATATTTATTAAACCACTTTGGTTGAGTTTATATCGCATATATCACTTCTGACTTAATTTGGTAGATTTTAATATAAATATCTCTGACACGAAGCAAAATATAGCAATGAAAGTACATGAGTCTATGACCCGTAATATAAGTTAATAAGATCCCAAATATGATTGCAATCCTTTGACAATTTCGTCGAATAATGAATGCTGAATTCTTCTGCAACTTTTTTTGATATAAAATTATGCCAGGACCCCTAAACGCATTTTCCTCCCGCCTTTGATCTTAGCACATTGCGAGAGTATAAAATATTCGGTTACACCCGAACTTAGCCGTTTCTTACTTGTTTATATTTGGGAAACCCATTTTCTATATAAGATGACATCAATTTGCTAAGCTTTGCAGAGTAGTGATCGAACATACCACCCAAGTTGTTCAAACAAAGTGGCAGTCTTTTGTTTGGGGGAGAAATACCTCTTGTCACTGCCAAATAATATTTGATTAACCTCTTGTTTTCTAGCAGCATCCCTACCTTACGTTTTCTGTAAAAGACTATAAAATTATTTTTTTGTATTTTCATTTTTGAGAGTACTTTGCCATTTGAGCCAATCACAATAATAAAACTAAAATAAAATAATAAAGTAAAACAAAACTTTAACTGAGTAGCATTTAATATTTCGGCTATACCACTTTAATGAGGTATCCGGTAACAGCAAATTGGGGTAAATTTGCATGTAAATTTTTTCACAGACACCGAACAGAAAAATGGCGAATAGAACACAGTTATATTAAACTAATAGGAAAACACAGTTCAACATACTAATATTATATTTCTTACCTGGGTTGGCAATTGAACCGATCCTGGTATTACCGGTACTCCGGTCATAAAATCATTTGTTAAAAATGGTCTTAAGACTATTGACCTGCAACAAGACGGAGTTCGATTGGTTGGATCTCTGTCAAAATGCACGGGAATCAGAACAATTGGCATTTGTGAAATTATACGATGCAGACCTGCCTGAATTATTATCTAAATTAAAGAATCATAGCAATACCATAGATACAATCAAAGCTGCGAGTAATTATATAAATTGTCAACATACTTGGTTTCCTATAGCGTCAGCTTCCCTTAGTTGCTCCAAAACGTATTTATTAAGAGTAGTATGAGTTATATCTGTAATTTGATATTGCACGGCATCTCCAAACACATAGCAAACACGATTGACATTATGAAGAATACGTGGAATCAATTTTGACAAAAATATCAAATCATTCCAATTGGGTTCTGAACTACTAGAAAGCCCCACCACATAGTTGTAAGTTCTTTTATCACCTGAAAAATAAAAGTATTGAAAAATGTATTTAATATAAGCTATGTACAAATTAATGTTTTTGTTTTCAGATATAACTGAAGATCTTTGCAGCAAATCAAATGATGCATGAAAAATTTGAGCACCTTTACCTTGTGAAGTACTAGAACTTACTAGAACTTTGCTATGGACATTTCATAGTAACGAAACCAAGTAAGTGTGCTTTATTAAATGTGGGAGATATTACGCGTGTAGTTATATACAATGACGATCACAAATATTTCTGCAAACTTTGAAGAACCATTTCCTACATTTTTAAAATAATAATATTTCCCCTTAACATCTACTTTAAGACTAAGATATGGCACTCTTCATTTCACTATTTTCGTATTTTCAGTACTGGCGCTTCGGGGACGTTTTACTTCAATAGTCTCCAATAATTTCATGGCACTTCGAATAATGTTTTGTGAATATAAATTTCTTTAAAACAAAAAACGTGCAAATCTTTGTATAATTACTTACCCTGTACACCGACTGACCGCAAAGGTAAAACTGTAGCTTGTACTTTATCTATGGACGAAATACGTTTAAGTTCTTTTTGTTCTGCTTCTGTGGTAGAGCCAATTACGCGATTTATTAATGCATGGTTTTTCAATAGTTTGTTTTGAAAATCTACTATAACTTTTGCTATAACCTATAAGTAACGAGATTAAAATAAAACTTTTCATTATTTAAAAAAAAGCACACAAACCTGTGTTTCTGAGTAGTCCTTTTCTATATAAGGTTCTTCAGCACAGATAATCCGAATAGCTAACCCTGGTCCTGGAAATGGTTGTCGTTCAATTAAATCAACTGGAAGACCAAGATCTCTCCCTATATCTCTTACTTCGTCTTTGTGAAAATCGCTTAAAGGCTCAACGACACGACCAGCACTGCGCAATTGCCTTGTAAAATAATTTTTTATCAATGAAACATCAGTTTTAATAAGAAAATATTGCTATTATTAACCTTAATAGTTCCGAATCGTTATGATGGGTTTTAATGGTTTCTGCGTTTTGGCTAATTAAATTTGATGCAGATTCAATCAAGTCTGGTCGAAGTGTGCCTTGAGCCAGTAACACTTCATCAGGCTTCAACTTCATTTCAGCTATAATATCATTGGTTATCTTCACGAAAACATCACCAATAATTTTTCGTTTTTCCTCTGGGTTAATAGTCTGAAACAACATAGGCGTTTCCACAATTGAGAATTGTCCAGGCCTTTTAATCTGTGTAGTGCCTTTCATAAATCGATAAGCTTCCTTTTTTACTATCAGATCAATGCCGATTTCCCTTAAAGATTTTTCCACCTTTTCACTTTCTTCTTTGCGCATAAATCCTTAAAATTAATTTTTTTTTAGAAATTGCACTGCCAGTTTTTATTAAGTAAATTACCGTTGTCAATATGAACTGCAATAATTTGACTTGGATGCAATGCGTGGCGTAACAAGGCAGCGCAAACAGAAGAATCAACTCCGCCGCTAATAAGCAACTAAAAAAATTATAAAAAGGAACTTTATTATACAAGAAAATTTTTTTAAATATAATAAAAAAAATTCCGTCCCTTTTTCCAATCACATTCTCCCATTATATTTGTTGATTAAAAATCAGCAATGATATCTGTAACGTTATGGCAACCCACATGGAGGGATTCGCTTAACGCAAATATACCTGCAAATTAACAATAGCCTTGCCTAACTATTCACTGACACAGTCTCGCTGATGGTACATTCACGCAAATTGCATGAAATAATGTAAATAAAGAAACCAATTCAAAATGAAAACTGATATATAACATCATTTCCGATCAACAAAATAATAAAGATTGAAATCAATTAAAAATTAAAATAAACACAATTGTAAGATATAAATATAACCATTTATGAATAGAGAATAAGTTTAGTTTAGAATACCACAGAAGACGGTCGTCTTTTTGTAAGCTTGCAAAAAGATAATTTGCACGCAAAGTTATGTACTGGATATGGCAATAAAGTGAAACTTTCAAATTTATATTACCTTTACAATCTGCTCACGTCCGTATGCTACATTTATAACTTTTAAACAATACTGCTCATTTAATACAATCTTTTATATAAATGTTACAGAAGATATGAAGTTTGTGTTTAGTTATTTTAATAAATGTATTTTATATACATCTTTATATATAACAAGTAAGGAAGGGCTAAGTTCAGATGTAACCGAACATTTTAGGGCTGGGTAATTCGAAGGCCGGTTTCAACTCTCCACCCAAGTATACAGTATCCAAGATTATACTACGTATAAAGGGCTATGGGAAATATCGATGCAATTTTATCTATATTGCGTACAAGGACACACTATTTTCAGAGAAAGACACTCCCTGAATTTCATTGAGATGTCTAATATATTGCCTGATATATACGGTATAAAGATAATCGGAAGTTCGAAAATCTTTATAATAGGTATATGGGAGTTATGGAAAGTATTGACCAGATTTTACCTATTTTTGACAAAAGGGCACAGTATCATCAGGGAATGATTTCCTTTGAATTTCAATAATATATCTGACAGATATACTAATACTTTCGATAAAAATTCAGCCATACGCACTGAGGGCCACATATTCGGTAACTTGGACTTGAAAAGTAATAGCTCCATTTCGACAATTAGACGTGCGTTTAGACGTGAATACCTTGAAGGTCTTCTTTGTGCAAAGTTTTATACCGACATCTTCATTGGTGCTTGATTTATATCCTGTATAGTGAAAGAATCAGAGGGGATAATATCAGGATAATGTTTTCTACCAAATTTAGTTGAAATTGGTATAGTAGTTCCTGAGATAAGGGATTTAACCTAAAGGTAGGTGGTCCTAAGCGCCTAGTCCACTTTTTATATCGATTCCTATGAAGCCCTTAGTCACCGTTCAAGTTTTATCAGGATATCTCAATTTTTGTTCATGCACCAAGTATAATAGGTTTGTTCACCTAATGGTTGTTTGTAACACCTAAAACTGTTCGAGACAAATATAGAGATATATATGTATACCAAATTATCAGGAAGACGCGACTAATGCAAACGATAACTCGAGTAAAAATTCAAATCTCCTGATGAGACTAGGTACGCATATTCCTTGGTTACCGCACCTACAAAATGCCGTTTGTGCGAAAAATTATCAAGTTTTAATTAAGCCACGAATTAAGATACAAAACTGTAATACGCTACATGAAGGTCAGTTGCAGCTGAAATTTATTCGAAAAGTGGGTGTGGCTCCCCCCTAATAGGTTTAACGCAAACATCTCATAAAACACTAAAGCCATATCAACATATCTTGCTGAGAACAAGTCTTTTTAACACCTCCTCACAAAAATTGGGTGAGATCGAGCGATAACCACGCCCACCCCTCACATAAGGGTTATGTTAACCACACTCGTACACGTACGCTCTATCGTTTAGTCGTTGTCGAGACAGCGACGAAATAACATCCCGCATAATCGGGCCGCTAAAGCAAATGTGCCCTGCGCGAAATTATTTATGATTATGAATGCTTTTTGGTGTTATGAATTTCATTTTGTGGTTTAGGTAATTTAAAGGCAATAAAGTTACTGTTTTTAGGGAGCTATATATTCCTTTTAACCGTAAAATATATAAGATGACTAAAGAAGTATGAAAATGCTTGTTTCTCAAGGGAATGAAAAAAATTCTCTAAATGTAAGGTTACATAGTTCTCAATAGGTGTCTTTTCTTTTATATTCACTCAAACAGTCGCAATTCCTCTCAAGCTGATCACTGTACTATATGCAATAACTCACTAAATAATTGAATTCCACAGAAAAGAAGATACTTAAGGACTTCATAAGGATCGCTGTAAAAATTGAACAATGGGTCTGGCACTGCCCAACATTTAGTGAAAACCTATATCTCAGAAACTAATCTACAAAATTCAACTAAACTTGATGCATAAGATTATCTTGGCATTCTTATTTTACAATGCGAAAATGGGGTAATTTTTAAATTCCATATGATTCTTTTACTATACAGTCAAGCATTAAATAGGACATCGGATTAAAACGTTTCAAAATAATGCGTTTAAGATATGTAACTCAACTGTAAAAATCTTGTAGATCGGACCATAACTTTTCAAGCTCCTAGATATCGAATATGTGCACCACAGTGCCATGACTGATTTTTTACTGAAAATTACGGTACATCTGTAAGATATATTATTGAAATTTAAGCAAAAACCTTTCCCTTAATAATTAAGTTAAAACTAAAAAAATCAACAAAATTAGCACATTAAACAAAAATAAACCGTAATAATTCCGATGCTTGTTAACAGCCTCACTAGCAGTAATCATCAAGGCACAAATTTAGCCAATACTAAATGAAATTACTATATCTAAGCCTCCTTGATTTATAATTCTTCTTACTTCTTATAGTCGTTGAGGCAAAAATTGAAAGAATTGGATATTTGGTAAAAAATTGGTAAACAATACTCCCCCAGCTCCCATATACATACCTAACATAAGGATTTTCGAACTTTCCGTTTACTTTATACCATATATATCGGTAAATATGTGAGGTATCTTAATCATAATATCTTAATCATGTCGTCATCACAAAAAGTTATAAAATAGGGTCAATGTTATCCCTTGCCCCGATATACCTAGTATAAGAATTTAATATAAGAACTTCCGGTTAGCCGTATACCGTAAGCATAAGTCAATATGTAAGATATCTTAACAATACTATGTGAATATATAATATATGGTATAATATTGGAGTTCTGTCAAGAGCTGAAAATAGTTCACCGCCTGTGGGCCTCACAGATTGCGAGAATATAAAAAGTTCGGTTACACCCGAATTAACCCATGCTTACTGTTAAGATTCATTTTTTTTAAATAGTTCAGACTCTATGTGTCACAAAATAGTGGCTATTATTATTATTATACCATTATTGCTGTGACATTGTTCATAGAAATAACACCATCACAATTTCATGGACCATCATAATTTTTGGCGATGGTGGATCAATTTGACCCGTGACTGTTGTTGCCCGCATCCTCTTCGGTGAATCTGGATATTAAATATAATAACCCTCCTAATTAGAAGTGCTAGGGAAGACTTTTAATAGGACACCTAAAAAAATTTAAACTACAGCCTGTCTGTGGTGACTCTTAATGGTTCGCAATAAATTTGGAAATATTTAATATCTGCTAGGAAAAATATTCATTATCTCTTTCGTCCTATCGTTAGTATACTGTTGTATACTAAATAATAATACTTTTGCATCTTCGTCCAGAATTGGGACACAATTGGGGTTAGTTATTCTCTGTGCATCGGTAAGTAGTTGAAAAAGTTAATTGAAATAGGCGTACGTCAGAGTTACACCTTCTGATGCCAAAATTTCTTTTATTTTGTTAAACGAGTATAAGCAGAATGATTTAAATCTCTCCGTCAAAGTTTTCGCTATTTGATAAAACATCTAAAGTAACTCGCCATTTTTGAATCTGCCATTTTTTAATAGACGTTAAAATAAAAATGTCAAGTTGTGTGATTTGCTCCCTGAGAATATCTTCGATTACTCTCTAACAAAATTCGTAGCTGCTGTCGTATACAATGAAATCTGTTTTTCTGCTATCTCTTTATGTTGACTCGACCAGGTGGAATTTAGATGTTAGTTCGAGCGTAAAATATTGTGCGCCTGTAGTTTGACATGATCACCATTTGTTTGGCATTGGATTTTCATTTCATTTCATTGCATTCGATTTATTGAAATCGTCCACCATTTTTTTTTCTCGCCTGATATGAGAAAGGAGAGAAAACTCCTTTACCAAGTCTCACATGCCGATTGGTATGACCTCCTTCCTACTCAAAGGTATGAGAAACTGGTAGACAATGAAATTAGGAGAACTGTCCTGGTGGAAACACCGCTACATCCATTCTCACATACTGGGGGGCGTCACGGTATTGACACCAATAGTTACAAGTAGTGCGGTAGCTTCGGTCTTAAGGTTCTCCTTTGCAACAGTTAGGAAACAATTGACCACACGCAAATGTTGGCATGTTTATGTGTCACTGGGGTCATGTGCCCAACCGAATTGGCGACAAAATGGAGTATTTTAGGAATGACGTTATCAAACCATGGTAAGTTACCCTGCACCACTCGAAAACTAAGGGTCATCACGGAGTGGTCAACAGGGTTCTGAACATGAGGTTCCTGGAGATGACGTTACCGAGCGGACGAACTTTGAGAAAACTTCAGATTTTCCCAGGGCAGTAATAGATACTGAAAGAACTCCAAATAAGTGCCTACGACGGGACCACAATGCAAGCGGTATATCGACGGCTCGAAAGATAGTGTAACAACTTAACTGCCAGTGCCAAGATTTCCGTCCATATCTTAAGACGAGGTATAGGCCATGGGCAGGTTTATAAATTTTATGTTAGATGAACTATCGCAAAGAAGGGTATCTCATTCTATGATATGTATACAGCTCTAAATGCAATTTCTTAAAGAAATTAAATCGGCAATAGTCCTTGAATACATAGAAAACCTTAACAGGATAGCGACGAGGAATCGTGTACTGACCACATATCTCAGGCCACATAGGTATTAAGTAAAAGGAGATGGCTAAATATGTGGCTACGAAAGCGGCGGTAACATACCCGGTAGGACAGCAGCCTTTCTTCACTGTGAGCCACACACCTTAACACTTTCACAACCGCTGACACAACTGTGGTGTCATGGGCAGGCCAGTCGTTGTATGCCGGTGACACTCATGTGGTGTCATTGGTAGACCAGTCGTTATTTGCCGCTGACACTCACGTGGTACCATTGATATACCAGTCGCTATTTGCGGGTGACTCCCATTTGGTACCAGTGGCAAGCCTCTTGCAAAACTTTACTTAGCACGTCAAAATTTTATTACGCAAAACCTTTTGGCTACTAAAGAATCTATGACGAAGCGCTTTGGAGGGTCTGAATTTGGTTTTATATTTGTATTTGTTTCTATAATTATCACACAAAGGGAAAATATTGTTGTATAATAATGTTGATTATTGATTTATAATAATAATGTTAATTGTTTCACAAATTTACGTAAAGTTTTTCTTCCAAAATATTGCCGGCTACTGGCGACGTTGCACTGCGCTAACATGCGGGTGTGAAAGTGTTAAAGACCGCAAGAAGAAAAGACGAGAAGAGATCGTTACTGCTTGCGGTTATCTGGACTTCTCTTGTCACTAGAATAAACAAGGCTATTTCTGGGAGGATACAGCACAAAAGGGCTCAAACAGATAATCATTGTTTCTGGGGATAAACTAAGACAGTTTTAGTGCTTTATATTGGCCACTGTAGATTAAGATGTCTTATGCACCAAACGGAGATCTGGTCGACAGAATTTTTGCAGTTCTACGACCTTGAGGCAGAGACACCAAAGCACCTTGATTACCCTGTAATTGCAAGGAGTAACTATTGTAACGATGTTTCCGCTAAGACAAAACGTCGACTAAAGTTCCCTATACTTTTTTTTTAAATAAATTAATTATTGTGCAAAACGTTTTTACCTAAATTATGAGATATAAAGCGAATTCAAAGGCAACATTCGTCCGTTAACCGTCAAATAACAAGCTGTCATATAGTTTTCTAAGTCGAACTACATTCAATTGCTGATTTGTTTCTAAGATATAATCTCCAATAAAGTATTTCTGCATTTGGATTTCAAATAAGGTGCTTCTCGTAAAAATCTTCGGTGAAAAACTCTCAGGATTGCCAGAACAAGTTCGAAATCGGTTCGAATCGGCGGTTACCATTTTATCATCAGCCCATCAAATGACATTGTTCTATTTATGAGTGTTTTAGGATATAAGAGATATATATATTTATATATATCTAAGCCTCCTATCTCCTAAGATAAGGCATATTTAGGAGAAAAGCCTTTCTTCCGTTGTGGGTTACATAGCAACACAAAATCTCCTTTAACAATCGGTAAACGAAGATTATTTCCAAAAAATACCCTTGCGGAGTCTGCCCCGGTGTTTTCATGTATAGCAGACCGATAAGCCACCAGGAACAAGGATATATGAGTATCCCAATTTTTTTCATACTTGTCTACCAAATGTCCTCAAATTTCTTCTAAGGTTCGATTAAATCGTTCTACCATGCCATCCGACTGCGGATGCAATGCAGTTGTACGTGTTTTTCGGATACCCAGTATTTGGCACATCTGCTGAATTAACGCTGATTCGAAGTTCCTCGACATCTCCTTACCAAGTTGTTGATAAATATGTCCGCTACTGTTTCAGCCTCTTGTTTAGGAATCGGGTATACTGCTGGGCATTTACTGAAATAGTTCATGACTACCAAAACATATTTGTTTCCTAATTTACTGGCAGGAAATGGATCAGCTACATCCATGCAATTCGCTCGAATGGTCATGACTCCTGGATCTCGGCCCTTTAGCTGCAATTCATTCAGCACAATTGGCAATCCATAACTGATTGACTCCGTAACTCCGTAACTGATTGACGACAACCAACCCAATGAAAACTTTGCTTTAATTTCTCCAAAGGTTTCTTGATTCACATCTGTCCACCATATGAACCGTTGTGCAGCTCCTTGTGAAGTTCGGGAATTCCGAACTTTCCCATACTCGATGCAAACAACCAGCCACCAACTTTAAGGTGTTCCACTGTGCCCAATATGCCTTTGCGACTAAGCTTTCTGCAGCTATTTCTTCTCTCGTTGGAAGTTGGTTCAGTTCAACTCCACGCATTACTAGTTTCAAATCGGGATATTTCTGTTGACATTTGCGTATTTCCTTCGGGTCACAGTATTCTGTCAATGTTATTGTCATTAATAGGACATATTAATATCTTTTTTGGTCTCAGCTTTTGAGCAATGTCTGCATTCCGAATTACAGGGACGGCGGGACATCGCATCCGCATTTCCATGACTACCACCTTTTCGATGCTCTATAGAGAAGTTGTAACTTTGAAGTCTCTCAATCCACCGTGCCAAATGCTCCTCTGGGTTCCTGAATTGTAGAAGCCATTTTAATGTTGCGTGATCTGTCCTTACTAGAAAACGCTGACCATATAGGTACTTATAAAAATGTTTGATGCTCTTCACCAACGCCAGTAGTTCCCTCCGAGTTATACAATAATCCTTCTATAGCTTACTTATCGTCTGGCAATAATACACAACCACCTTCTCATGGCCGTCAATGACTTGTGATAAAACACCTCCTACGGCATACCCACTAGCATCCGTATCCAAATTAAAGGTTGATCCTGGGACCGGATATGTTAACATTGGCGCAGTACATAACCATTTCTTCAGAGTTTATAAAGCCACTTCCTGTTCTTTATTCCACTCAGAGGCTTTTTTCTTTTTCATGAGTTCATGGAGGATACTAACTACACTGGCAAAGTACGGAACGAATCGTCAATAATGGGTCCACAGTAAAGAAACTTCGCAATTCATACAAATTTTTTAGAGTGGGCCAATATTTTACTGCTTCTTTCTTTTCGATAGCTGTGCAAATTACTTTCGTTGTTACTTTGTGTCCTAAGTAGTTTACTTCCTTTTTAAACAGGAAACACTTCCTCGGGCGCAGCTTTAGACCAGCGGTAGCTAACCGCTGGAAAACCTCTCCCAGATTCGAAAGCTGTATATCGAAGTTTTTACGCAACACGTTGATATCACCATGGTACACCAAACAGGTCTTCTAGTATAATCCTTTTATTACCTGATCCATAAGTCTCTCAAATGTGGCAGGAACATTACATAATCCAAAGGGCATTACGGTGAATTGCCATAGACCATCTCCAACGTTGAAAGACCTCTTTTCCTTGTCTTGTTCGTTTACTTCTACTTGCCAATAACCACTTTTTAAATCAAGTGTTGAGAACCAATTCGTGCCTGGTAACGAGTCAAGTGTGTCATCGATTCTATGTTGTGGATAACTGTCTTTCTTCGTTACATCATTCTACCTTCTATAATACACGCAGAACCTCATGTTTCCATCTTTCTTTTTCACCAGTACAGGTCAACTTCATAGACTCTCGGATGTTTCAATTACACCACTTTCGCTCATTTCACGCGTGGTCTGGCTTGCAACTTCGGGTTTTGCTAATGGAACGCTACGAGGAGTCTGGCGAATTGGTCTTGCATAACCTGTGTTAATAAAATGTTTCACAACTTTGGTTTTGCCTAGTTTGAAATCGTCTTTATCGAATATTTTGAAATATCTGGGGAGTTGTTTAGCCGCATTTTGATAGTCTTCCTGTAGTTCCTCGATCCATGTGTTAATTTCACTCGAGATGTCGTTTTCACCAGCAAAATTTCCCACAAGACGTGTTTTGGAATTTGTTACGGCGTCAATCTTCTAACACTGCCCTAATATAGCTCCTTTGAAAAGTTAGATTGATCACTTGAACTCCCTAAGTACTCTTACTGGTACACGTTTGTCTTGTTATAGTCCGGGTATTACATATAAATAAATTTGGTGAAGATTTTTCTGCGGCCTCAGTAACGTAGAATTTGTTTCCTCCATAGTCTCCATCTATTTCTGCCCAAATAACTGCTTCTGATTTTGGTGAAATCAGCTTTCTTTTGTTATTAGTACTCCTCTAATGTTGTGGTTGCATAAGTCATAATCATATTGGTAAGTATTATTGGTATAAGTCATAATCTTGTTTTCCATATCGATTTTGATTCCTTGATTAAATTACTCCTATTAAGATATCGTCGATGATATCTGCCACTATAAAATTGTGTAACACGGCTACCTTTCTAATTACGATCTCGCACGTATTACTTTTCCGACTACTTGAGCATCTTCTCTAGTTGCAGTACGTAACTTTACCTCACCTAATTATCTTATGAAATATGAGTGAGAACTACGAATTTCGCTGTCTGGCTGATTCTGGCAAGTTATTGCTGGTTCTGTTTTGTTTTATTTTGCATTATTAAAAATATGTTTTTATTTTGCATTTTCAAAAAATAGATAATTTTGTATTTTTTTGTTTTTGCAAGAATTAACATATAATGCATCAATAAATTAAATATTATTATTCAAAAAAAAATTTTTTTTTAATAAACGCTCTTTCATTTCATTGCTGCATCGTTTTGACTATGAGCCACTGTATATTGTTAAATTTTTTTCAGTAGGTCGTTTTTGCTTTAAAACTAGTTATATGTTGTTAAATTTCGTTTCAATGGATAATTGTAATAATTAAGAAGTATAATACTGATACCGTTCATTCGATAAACGTAATTTTTGACAATTCTTGATATCATATAAAGGAATTGTGATATAAATAAGCTTCAATCATAAATTTCGGAAATTACGACAGTAAATCAACAATCAGTGCAATCTTGAAAAATCACACTGAGCAAAAATCAACCACATTCTCGATGTTCTGTATCACATTATAATACAAATATTGCTGATTCCGCGCTGGCAGATAACCGAGGATTGTAGATGAGTGCACCCACCATTACCAGTTCCTATTTCATCGACAACCAAGCAAAACGTTTCTTCACATGGCAGTTACTACAGAGTGGACAAACTTACATCATCAAAACAACACCCAATAAAGAAATATATCTCACCAGTGTTAATTAAGATTATCCACCAAACTGTTTCTGCAGATACGTGTGTGATTCAGAATAACCTACTTCTAAAGACACTATGATCTGCTTATTCGTCATATTAATATATCAACACACATTAATTTTGTAAATAACATACTTGGAAACCTCTCCAGAATAAAAATACTTCGAAATTTTTTGAAAAAAGAAGTAAAGAAAACTTCTTTTCACTAACTATTTAAAATAGGCATAATATTTTGAAAATCAAAACTTTTTTCTGAAATAGTAAAATGTCAAAAAAATTGCGATTAAGAAAAATCTTGGGAAATATTAAAAATCTTTAAGCCTTAAAATTTAGAATAGTAAATACAAGTGATGTTGATGAGTTGCCTCAATTTGTCATTTGTCTATACCATAGAAATGATAACAATAATGTATTATATAATACAGTATAATACTGGATTCAGCACCAGCGCAAATTCTGATATTCGATGGATAAGCGGATATTAATTTCATCTTTCAGTAGTTACCATTCATTATACGAGATCTCACAGTTAATTACAAATGTACCTTAATTTCCGAATTACAAGGAAAATACTCAGACTAAAATATGTTTTTTAATGTGTCTTAAGAAAAAACACTACTATTTCTTGTGCTTTATATAAGTTCGCTGAATTGCTAGAAACTTTTTAGTAAATCTGTATACTGCCTAAACAAGAATATAATGTTCAACAAAATCAACAAATAACAACTTTAAAAGTTCTGAACTCTCCACATTAATCTTACCAAAACTCTATTAGTTCCCACTTTCTCCTTGATATAATTAATACAATCATCCTTCCGATTTCCAAGTGTAAAGTTAGGTGTTGCTCCACAAATATCAAACAAAAAATTGGAAAAAATTTGCTTCCCATTGGTTGTAAGATCCACCTATTAATTGTATAAAATACAGATCATCAGTCATTTTTTCAAAACACATACATAGACGATTACTTACCTCTGGATGGAATTGTAGGCCATATATTCGCAAGTTCTCGTTATAAATTACGGTCACAATTCGATTTGATGACCAACCACCCACTTTTAATTTGTCCCCAACACGTTCCACACTATCACCATGTGTTAACAATACAGATTGTGTTCGACTGAGACGACTAAAATTTAAAAAAATTATATAATGTAGTTTCAATACACAGCTTGTAACCATAATACGCGTTTGTTATATCACTTATATTATCAAAGATTTTTACAGGACTCGTTTTCAGTTCTAATCGAAATGGAGAGTGGCGTCCCTAAAACAAAAAAATCCTTAACGATTGACTGAATCGGGTAGGTTTGCCGTTTAGCTGGAAGAACTGGTACGGCCAGAAATAATATTTCATTTGAGACATTTGTAACTGCCGTGCAAGATCACAAAATAAATTTAAAGCAATTAAAAGAAAAGGAAACGCAAAACTTAAATATATTTGGAGAAATGTTTTGTGATCTGCAGCTTCGTAAATTAATTTTGCATTGAAAATTATAAGCCAATTTATTATTTGACAAATTACAAAGTATGAATTCACTTTACTTGTTATTTCAAATTTATTATTTAAAATTAGTTTCAAACGAAGTACAATTTCTAAATAGGGCAAATAAACTGATCACTTTAATTGTTTTATATTTACACCATATAGGTTTCATTGAATATTCTATCATCAACCGATGGTTTAAATATACTGTATATAACATACTAACATATACTATAAAATTACCAGATTTAATATTTACATAACTAGTTTCATATATCAAACGTTTAGTATATAATTTTTATTAGTGATGAATTTTTTATATTAATCTTAGTAATGCACAGATTATTGTTTATTGATTGTTTTACTATGCTCTAGGTAATCGACTAAAATGATTCAATTTCAATCCTAAAAAAATTGATTTTTTTTTTTTAGATAAATCCTTGTCAGCAAACTATTGTGTTTTCGAGGACTTTCAACGACTTTCACAGAGTAACGACCACTCAGCAGATTGCATTTCAAAATTCTTCCGAGTGGCATAATATCTATGTATAACATATATCATGTTTCGTATTTTACGTGATATCTGAAAAACATTAGTCTTAGTATAAAAGATTATATATAAGAAAAAATAAATAAAAATTAGGAAAAACAACCACGAATTTTTTTAAAAACAGATATGATATGATTCTAGTTTTAATTTAACTTTAATTTAGTTTTAATTTAAATAAGTTTAACTAAGAACAAATAATAAACAAAGTTTAAGTTTTAAAGAAAATTATCCTTGCTCAATGTATAATCAAAAATATTTAAATTTTTTAATCTATATTTACTTAAAAATTAAGCATCGTTTATAATGATAAGAAGCAATAGCAATAATTGTATAATGGTAAACTTCATAAAAAGTATGCCTAGAATATATATAGAAAGTGTATGACTAGAAACTGAATATATTCAATGAAGTTATACGCAAGACAGACATATAGTACATATTGTAATATGATAGAGAAACCATTTGTCAGCTGTATTCTAATTTTTTGTGCCAAAGCTACTAATTCCACGCTGCAATATCGTACAAGAAAACATTGAAATTCAGTGATGTGAAATGTACTACGATGGATCGTGTGGTGAACACACCCAAAGCCTTAAGCCCTTCCTCGTTACCTTCGCTCGTTACAATCATACGTTTTTCTATCATTTTGACAACTAGCAAAACTAGCAAAAAAAATTCAAAGTGAACATGGAAATTAAAGAACAAAAATGGAAAACATGTCATTTCAAAACCCCTTTCTTTAAAGCAATCCTTTTATTTTGTTCGCTACTTTTTAATACCCATAAAGCTTTTGTAATATCTTTATTTTTCTTCCGCAAATAGAGTAAGTTCGGGTATTGTACGCACCATTTTACTTCGATCTTCATTTATACTAAGATAATAGTAGTGAAATCGAGATCTCATTTTTTTAAAAACACATATTAAATTATTTTATCGAAAAAAAAACGTTATGTTTAACATTCTCATCACACAAAATAGAAAAGGTGTGTCTCAAACAGTTAATGAATAAAGAAAAAATGGCGGTTAATGTGGGTCAGGGAATTCGAGTAAAAGGGATCACTGTGTTGAAATACCAGAAAAAATTTTGGAGAAGTAAAATAAAAGACCAATTTGTTAGTGCATATATTGATTTTACTGTAAATAAACAAAACTGGAATGCGTGACTTAAGTAATTTAAAAAAATACAGTTAAAAATAAGTAAATAAATGAATGAAGATATTGTAAATATTGTTGGTAAAACTATTCAGAATAAGAGACAGAGAATTTCACTCATTACATTTTTCAGAGAAATGGCATTCTGTTTCTTTTATTGCTGGAAGATCAGATTCTTCAAAGTTAAGATATTGTTCCGAATCAGAAGAAGATTGGATTTTACGTTAAACCGTTTTTTTTACTTTTGGCTTAGTTTATATATATTATATATATGGCTTTATTCCGAGTACTTTGCTTTATCTTTTAATTCGGTTTGTAGATGATTTTCTTACCTAGGAGTTAGTGAAAATAAATTGGCTTCATTGGTGGTAATTATATTTTCGTTAGTGGTTGAAGTATTTTCTGTGTGTGTTATTTCTTTACATAATTCACCAGTAGCGAAATCAGCATCAGAAAACATATTTCTATCGAAGAGATATATCAGTGCATTTAAATCTATTTACAGCTATTTATCCAACTTGAACATCTCAGCAAAGTCAAAATGTGTAACTTTTCTCTCGTTTTCCAGGACAAACCTACGTATTTCCTCACTCTAACACGCCTTTATTGGTGCCATGAATATGTGTGGAATATTGGAAGAGAAAATATAATCACTCCATTCTGGTTAACAAGCTCCAGAAGCTGAATATTACTTGTGTGGCTGGACACTATAGCCTAATATATAACTATACCTAATTATATAAGAAGGGCTCTCCTTTTGTTGGCTTCGTAAATCTTAAAAAATGTTGAAACGATTTGGCAAGCCGAGTTTGATCCAGAAGAAGCATTCTACATGAGTTGAGGATTTTGATTATTCCGTTGGGAAAATCGGCAAGCAGCCGATTGCACTCATGCAGCTGATAACTGTTACCAATAATCCTCGCTCAGCAGATGTTACTGCACCAACCTGGCGTTTCCTTTCCATGACAACACTTTTGATAGCTCACTCTGTCCAATTGAAAGCCCTGTTTCATCCATGTTCCATATTGAAGATAGTGGAAATTTTTGCTTCTACTCTTCCTCAAATATATCGATAACATTTTCGTATATTCTTTTGTGAAACCCATTGCTCTATTAAAAGAAGTATTATAAGTATTATCGAAAACTAAGATAATTTTTGTGCTTACGCAAGAATCTATAAAGCCAATCTTTCCCAGCACATTGCTTGAGGACAAAAAACTTATTTGGCCCGTCGTTTTTTTCAGCCAACTGAAACGAGAGGGACCTAACATCGCGTTTTTTGAGCCCTTAAAGTCTTGACTTCCATTCTAATGCATATTTTACTATATCTTTCTCAGTTTCGTCATCCAGTACTGGCTTACGTTCAAGTGGAATTTGTTTTAATTGGTTAGTGGAGGAATTACTCCTTGCCATTTTTTGTAATGTGGAACGCGGCACTTGAAATGCTTTTGATGCAAAAACTGTGGCCATTTTCTCATTTCTAACAGTCTCAATCGCTTTATTCATATATTCGAGTACAATTTCCTTATTTCTCTTTTTTTGGCATCCTGAGTTATGTCTCTTTGGGTATTACAAAAAAAAATTTCATGAAAATATGTAAAATTATGGGCGGGTAATATGAGGGTATTAAAACCCTACCCTAGGTAGCTTAATAAGGAAAAGTATTTGAAACATTTATATAAATAATTAAAAATTGCTTTCTTACCGTTCTGCATTATTTAAAATAGTTATAGGCCGCTATCTGAAATTTCACTTTTTACTAATAATCACTTTGTAAAAAAATATTGTTGATACTTAACACAACTGAAAACAGCTTGAATGCACTTCACAAAACATTTCTACAAAAAATTTTCCAACAAACTTTCTTGAGAGATTCAGTCGTACATAAAAAACTAATTTCTCCGATTCTCCAAGTTAGCCAAAAATGAAATATAATATATACCATCGAAAAAATAGTATTATGAATTATAGTAAGGCAGTAAAGAGTAAAAAACATGGGAGTAATCCAGAGTATAGATACTATATATGTATGCGTGTATATATATATTTATATATATATATATATATATATGTATGCATATATATGAATGCGTATGTAGATACTATAATGGTCAATGTGTTCAATAATTTAATGAGGTTAATCGGACATGTTTTCTTAACCCCAATGTTGTTTAGCGCAGAACATGAATGAAATCAATTTAGGTCTAAATATCTCTCGCTCGAACTTAGTACTTCCTTACTTCTTTAATATGAAGCTTTGACATCACCTGAAAATATTCTCTAAAATGTTCAGTTACAACCGAACTTAGCCGTTCCTTATTCGTTTAACCTATGATTCAACTCTCGAAAAAAGGGTTGATCCAGTACCCAGCCGAATGTTGCATTGTTTTCTTTGAACTTGTGTACAATAAAGTAAAATGTTTGGAGGATTTCTATTTTTAAGGATGGGTTCCCCACATTAACCTCCCAAATGAGAACATGAAAGTTCTGATTGCAGCCTTTAGTAATTTCAAATGCATTAAGATATGCGAAAGTAAAATTTTTGAAGTCCTCTCTACTCATATATGACAATCTTTGCAAAGAAAAAATTAATAAAAATTAGTTTTCGAAAAAAGGATTTAAGCAAAATCGGTCAATAATTCTGCATAACCGTTTTGTCCTTCTCCAGGTAGTCGATGTGAATCCTAGAAAACGGTGGCCATCACCTTTCCGACGGATAAATGGTCTTCGGTCTTCGCCTTCTTCGGAACAAGTTCGCCAGGAGAGGTTCACTGTTTCGACTATTCTGGTGTGTAACAGTGGATACATGTCGACTGTAGCAAATGACGCAGAAATTCTTGCGTATTGTACTTAAACAGCGTCAAACACTACTGTGAAGTGGTCTCTCGGTTGCACTTGTCCGCACTGAACACACGCGGCACCCATCGCGCCGATAACTTTTATCACGTTATACTCCATGATAGCCGTTTTCGGATCACCTACACATGACTCACCCAAAATCGACGAGCAAACACGATAAGAAACTCGTTAAACTAACTTTAGATGGTCGGAAGTAAAGGAAAATAGTCATAGTATGTGCTTTACGTGGGTACCTGCCGTTTGTACAGCCTAACTCCATGGTGTTCAAAAACAGAACAAATCAATACAATGCGTTGATCCACTCCCCGAAGGTGGATAGCTTTTTGCTAAAACCAATCGGTACCGATCGGCATTGTGGAAATGGGACACAATAACCACCTTGGTAGGGCTCGAGGCCCATTCAAAACCTCTGCCGTACTTTAAGTCCAACACCCGGTTGCAATGCAACTCCACATTGAGCTGGAACAAACAACACCCCTACCCGCATTCTGGTATTAAACCACAGCCACCACGAAACTCCTCGAAGGGTCTACCGCAATTAGCAGGTTGGAGCGACAAGCAACCCCAACGGGCTCCTGCTCTCCGTAGTACCAGATTAAAGTCTCCGGTCAGCCCTCGTAGCCGGGACTACTTCCAGTAGAGCTACCAATGCAACTCAGACTGGTGGCATTTGTAGCTTGAACTCAAATGCCTCTTTAAGTTAAGTACTATAGCACTATTTCTGACACGACTTAGCCTATTTTAGAGCAAAGTCTAGTGCATTTTATGGATTTTAGTCGCCTTTTACGACAGGCATGCCTTACCGCGGGTTATTCTTATCCCCCGACCCGTATGGGGAATCATAGGATACAGTATCACTGTTCTATTTCCCCTCTAAAAACGTTCGGTTCCACACGCGGTCAAACTAAGAATTCGTTTTTGAAATTAGCCGAATACGAGAATGTAGTTATCAGACTCTCCTGGTTATGCATTAATCTGCATATATTCTTGACTGTTCAATGCATTTTAGCTGGCCTGTTTTGCAAACATCAAATAATCTTTACATCTTTTTAGAGTAAACTCTCTTAATTTACTTAATTACACAGAAAAATTACTCTTTAAATAACTATATATGCAGAGTTTCGGTTGAAATTAAATTATTCAATTAATAATTGTTAACTTACTTGAATAAAGGACACTCCGTTTCAATTTCAATATTTTCTTGCCCATCTTCACGCACTTTTTTCTTGTGCACTGTACCTCCGAATTCCTTGTTTATAAGCTGCATACCATAGCAAATTCCAAGAATAGGCATCTTAATTTTAAAAATATCTGGATCATACTTCGGTGCATCCTCAGCATAGACGGAGTTTGGTCCACCAGAAATTATAATACCCCTATACCCGTTAGCTTTTAATGAAGCAGCTGATATGTCTAATGGTAAAATTTCCGACTTCACAAGTAACTCCCTTACTTTGCGGTCTATCACCTGTAACAAATACATTTTTTTTTCTTATATTCTTCATAATTAGATTTAATCACTTGCTTTTCCGTATTGTGCACCTGCATCCAATATTGCCACTTTATCATGCGGTATTCCATTCTCTGATAAAAATTTGTTTGTTACATTCATACCGATATCTTATATTGCTGAAAATATGTATTAAATTTACTGTATTATCAATTTACATTTAATAAATATACTCAATACATGTACATACATACACTACATTGTGTGGACAATCTTTAATTTTTTGGTTGTTTTCTGAATTTATGTCT
This sequence comes from Bactrocera minax, assembly GCA_021498325.1. Lineage (NCBI taxonomy): Eukaryota > Metazoa > Arthropoda > Insecta > Diptera > Tephritidae > Bactrocera > Bactrocera minax. Next base: position 241,637 of record JAKEEE010000095.1, read on the forward strand.
TCAAAATAATACTGACTCCAATGGGTTACAATATCGAATACCTGTAGACATGTATTAAGATGAGAGTCTTTAACGATATTCGTGCGGTTTGCCAAGAGATGGCGTAACTTGATTATTATTTCAATGTTCCAGTATTCCGAACATCCATTGGAAAGCTACTGTCCTTGTGCGTTTTTAGTATGTAGTATATATTTTTAGTATATAGTATATATTTTTAGTATATATCATTCATTTGAACCATAAACAACAAGGACTTTTTTTCACTCAAGTGTTTATGATGAAATGCTCTAGCTGACCGATTGTGCCAAAATTAGTTTGCACGATTTAAAAGTGGTGATTTTGGAATAAAAGACGAAGAACGCCTTGGACAACCTAAAAAGTTTGAATATGTGGAGCTGGAAGCATTACTTGATGAAAATTGTTGCCAAACAAAAGAAGAGCTCACAGAATCTTTGAGCAAAAAACGTAGAGCGCTGTTGCATGTCAGAGATTCTGCTTGAACACTACAAAAAGAAATCGTTTTTGCATCGGATTGTGATTGGTGATGAAAAATGGATCCATTAAAGGTAATGCTCTGTATTTGGTGGATTCGGAAGGGTGTGTTGTATTATGAACTTCTAAAACCAGGTGAAACCATTAATGGGGAACGCTACAGACAACAACTCATTAAATTGAAATGAGCAATTGCCAAAAAACACCCAGAATTTGCGGCTAGACACGAGGCAACAATTTTCCATAATGACAACGCTCGGCCTCATGTGACAAGACCGACAAAACAACTTGGAAAACAGCGGCGGGGAAGTTTTGCCTCACCCGCCTATAACCCCGACCTTGCCCCTTCCGAGTACTCCGTTCGATGGAGAAGGCCCTCAATGGAATACGGATCACATCAGAACAGAGTATTAAAAAATTGGCTTGATTCATTCTTGGCCGGCAAGACGGAGCAGTTCTTTTGGGATGACATCCACAAATTGACAGAAAGATGGGAAAATGGTAAAGCTTTAGATGGCCAATGCTTTGATAATACTATGTGCATGTTTTTCTTAAACGTTCAAGTTTTGAAAACCTCGCAAGAAAATAGTTATAGACCCAATATTTTATTTGTTATTTCTATCGTTTGCCACTACGGATATTCTCTTATTCCCTAGCAATATAACTATTTTCAAATTTCGATTCCACCACCATCAAATGGAAATTATATTTGTATATTTAGACTCACGGGAATATTTGTGATAAGTTTCGTTACACTTAGCCAGTTTATTCCTGTGGCCGGCATGTCTTAGCACAATTGTGCTATCTTACAGAATACGTACACTTACACTCTATTGTATCGTTAGTCATTATCGAGACAGCAACGAATCGAAATAGAGCACCTACAAAGTCGTAGTTGCACTCATGCCTACCACTGGTTGAAACTGTCTGTCGAACGGTATTTTCAATAAAAAACACATTCTGCTCTGATTGATTAGTATCTTGGATACGTATTTTACGTATTCTGACACAAATTTCAGCAATATTATCAAATAATTTAGACAATGCTTCTCAAAAATGTTATCCGTTTAAAAGTATACTGACTTCAGCAGCCATCTGCAAAACAAATTGCTGTTATAGTAGCTAACGTAAGTGTACCAGCAACTATAATCCAGTACTCTACACAATTGAATTGTAACTTTATGAATAAACTATATAGTCTAATTTTGTAAAATCTGTAAATAAGATTTTACCCATAAACTAAAATTAGGGAAAATTAACGTCGATTCTAAGCTTTCTCGCTAATAATCGAAGAATGAATTATGTATGATTCCTAGCTGCTATCAATAGCTAGCTAGCTAGAGATATCTAACTTGGTTAGTATTTTGTACTATATTCCCGATTAATTACTTCTTCACATCTTCGCTGAACGCTTTCCACCAGTTTTAGATGTCTCTCATTTGGGATTGAATACCAAGCCTCCTCAATTCCAACCCATAAATCTTGAAATTTTTCAAATTTTTACCTTGCTATTTTTGTGTTGGCATCATTCCACAATATTCCTCTTGGATTGTAACAACTAATATCTAGTGGAGTATCCTCTCGTCTTAATAACCTCTCTTAATCTATTCTGTATTGAACACAAACTTTTCTGTTCGCCTATTTCTTATATATCTTCGCACATTCTTTGAGTATCGCTCCTTTAAGGCTGTCCCTTGACGTAATCTCGTGTTTCCGAATAGCTCGTTCTAAATCTACCCACAAGTGCTCCAGCGGATTAAGATCCGGGACTGGGATGGCGTTTCCAAAACATTTGGTGTAATATATAATATCCAGTTTCGTATTGTGAGCCGTATGCTTTGGGTCATTATCTTGATGAAAGATATAACGACCCGAAAGTCCAAGTTTATCCGCACTAGCATTCAAAGTGTCCTTTAAGACTTGAATATATTGTCAATGATCCATTTTGTCAGTAATAAATTACATATTACCGACACCATTTACACTCATACACCTCCACAACATTACATTTCCACCTCCATGCTTAACTGAACATATTGTATTTTTATGGTGCTTTTCAGAATTCGCCCTTCGCCATACTTTATTACCAATGTCCGAAACCAGTCCCGAAAATGTTGAATTTAGTCTCATCACTAAATATCACTTTTGCCCAAAACTCTCTACCGTGATGAATGTACTTTTTTGCGAACCGCAAACGCTTTAATCGGTTCTTTTCACTTATAAACAGCTTAATACGTGGGTTCGTCCATTATAACCAGCTGCTCTAAGCGTTCTTCGCACAGTTTCACCGCTAACGTTTATTCCGCTAATCGTAACGAGACCCTTATTAATTTCTGGTACAGAAGTACATGGCTTGATTTTCCTAATTATAACTAATAATTAATTTTCCAGACCTTCCTGATCGCTGTCCTAAGTTTAACGAAATCATCTGCAAAATGCTGTGGATGGTTGAAGTGCTTCTTTTTGTGACACTAGATATCTCTTTCAATGTTTTTCCTTCATTTCATAAATTGAATATAATTTTTCTTTCCTCCAAGATAGTTTCCTTTGACTTTCTACCCATAGATACCTACTTTCTAACCATTTCTTGGAAAAGAAAGCTTAATTTTTATAGGTATTAAAAATTGTATGTTTGGAGCATGAAACTAAGATAAAATAACTTTTATAGGACTTTCTAAAAAAAAAGCTAATTTCCGAATACTTTTGTGAGCCACTCTGTGTCCATGTCTATATTATACATACAACTTGTAATATTCTTTCGTTGATCTTCAAATAGAAGAAGCTCGTTTAAGCATTTAGTAATGCAATAACCTGAAATAGAAGCCGTCGAGCTTCATTCATGAATTCAGTAAAGCTGTAAACGTCTATTATCTATATACAGTAATAATAATAATTCTTCGCAAAATTAAAACCAACATGAAATTTCGGTTTTAGTTTTCGTTTTCGTATTTTCTAATGGAAATAAATGTTTTCAGTTTCCATTTTCAATAATACTGTATGTGAATATATCTTAAATGTGTTCAATGGAAACAACATAACGGAACTTTTTTCGGTGACATGATAAACCGTGTGCGTTTTCTTATGAATGGACAAATTGTTTTCATTCTCTACTCGTTATCTTTTTATAAAGACTGGCCTTTCCCTTATTTTAACTACCACAAAGGAATATAACCTAAAAAAATTATCTGAAATATTCTTAGTTAATCTTAAATTTTGTTTGTTTGTAAAACTCACCGCGCCGAAAAACGAAATCGCTTAGAATTACAGAACTCAGAAGAGAGAGCATCGGTGGTTAATAAACCAATCAAATTAAATAGAGTAATAATACTACCAAAACAAGTTTGAGATAGTTTGTATGATACCAAGAAAACCAGAAGTTTGGCTTTGTTGACTCCTATGACTCAATATAACGTATATTTGTTGTGCAAGACCTGGGTCATGTACAACTGCATAAAAGTTATCCACATGCCGACCCAGATCCTTGACTTTAAGTGAATTCAAAATTTGTGGTCGCTTGGTTTAAGGGTTAAAGTGGCTATAAGGGGCCCAACAAACAAAACCGATTTAATCAATTGATTGTGAAACGGAATATCTCTAGTTCATAACCCGGAAAACTTAATTCACTCAATGACACGTTGTCACGAATTTAAATATACATATTTCTTAACCATAATGGTTTTAGCATTATATATAAATGAAATCGGTCTAAACTTTGGTCTAGCCCCCATACCATATTTTGCCAACACCTGAAAATATTTATCCGCCTTGCGAGAGTACAAAATGTTCCATTACACCCAAACTTAACTCTTCCTTGCTTGTTTAAAATGCATATATAATACTCCGTTGTCGTCATATAAATGAAAATTCGCAGCACACCAACGCTTTTAAAAGAGAAAGCTTGCCAAATTTTACTGTTGGTACATGGTTTGTTGGTTGGTATGTTGGTTATTTTGTTGTAGAGGTGAATTGGGATTTGCTTAGTTCGTGCTCTAAAACAAAATAACCTTGTCCTCAGTTCTGAATACAGGAAGATTTTGCCTTACCCATCACACGATTATGGTTCCTGTATATGGATCTGTCGCTCTCTTTTTTTATTTATTTTGGTTTATTTGCAAATTATTTGTTAGGATGCAACTCTTTTTTGTGTGAATAAATCAAACTGAATTAAATTTGAAATGTTGAATTAAAGCTGTTTTTGAAATAATTAATACAAAATAAATACACAGGAATAATTTAGTGAAGTAATAATATTATAAATGAAAAGTGTACAGTAGAAATGTAAAATTGATTATAAATCGAAAACCAGCGTAATCAAAATTGTGAATTATGAACTTTACTAACAAATATCTTAAACACTATTATCTGGAGAACCTCCGCTATCACCTCATATTTATATTAACCCCGAATTCGAGGGTTTCAATTCTAAATCCCAGCTGACATCGCTTACTAGCGATAGATATTCCTACATAAATGAACGCATTTTCATTATAATTAATTTTACAAATTGAACGATGTTGGCAATGTTAGAGAAATTTTCCCTTTCTTGGCTTAGATGCTGCGCGCTACCAAACACTTAGCAACTGTTCCCCGCAAAAAATCGGCTGGGCTTTAGAATAGAATCCTCGAATTCGGAATTAAAATAAGTGGGCTAATTGAGGAGGTTCTCCAGATTAAGAATATGTACATATATATAGCCGCCGCAAACTTCTAGTTTTTACGATATTTGCATTTATAGTTCAAAAATTTAACAATTTAAAGTGTGATTCTTGTCAATTTATAATGAATTTGCACTTTTCACTGTGCATTAACACATTACTAAGTTGTTTCTACAAATTTATTTTTTGTTAATTATTGTAAAAACAGCTTTAATTCAACGTTTCACTTTTTATTCAATTCAATTTATTCAAATAAAAATAAGAGGGTTGCATGTTAAATAAGTGTTACGATATCTACATATTCTTTAAACGAAAAAAAAAGGATTATATTAAGGATATGTAAAATCTCTGAGTTTTTCCTCCTCCTAATAACCCCGTTGTTAGACCGACTAGCGTTATTTTTTTTAAGCACGACCGAAGGTTTCAGAAAATAGTTCTAAGTGAAAAACTGATAATGTCATAGTTATACCTATGACATTATCTCTATTAACGCCGAATTCAAGGGTGCTAGTCTAAAGATTTCTCAAAAAACGACATCTACTGACGTAGAATTCCTTAATGACCATTATTTTAATAACGTCTATAAAAATAATAAAGGTAGCCAACATTAACCTAAATTTGATCAAGCGAAACATAAATCTTACATTGAAATGTGAAAAAATCCGGAATTAATGATGCCTTAAATTTTTTGGCCAATGTGCGAGTAATAACCAATCCAATTTTCTTCACACAACTACGTTTTGAAATTCAACCTTTTAAGTTCTTATCTTATGCACATTAAAAAAACCGTACTTAGCATGTCTAATTATTAATCGATAAACGCAGTACTAGGTAACTCGAGCAAAATTATTTACGGTTCATCTCGACAACCTGTAGATGCAGTATGGACAACGTTTTTGCTAACAATATTGCTAACAGCGACTGCATATTGCTTGGTAATAGTTTTCTAACCCTGCATACCGAATGGCAATATTTTTGTGTGGACATTTTTTATCTTGAGGAAATCATTTACGAACGACGTCGGGCAGCTTCGTTCGAATTATAGAACCGCATGTTTGAGTTATTGAACCCTTTAGAAATTACATGAAGATGGTGAAAATTTATGTGAGGAAAAACAAAGTATAAAATCTACTTTCTTTCATAAAAATAAAATTTCATATTTTATATGGTGCAAATATATGTACATATGCTAACAAAATCATTAAATAGTAATTTATAATATATACATAAATGTGTTTAATTAAAATGTTCCATATATTGTCATATATTCTGTTTTGATTCTCCCTTTTCTAAATTGAAATTTAGCTAGTTAATATTAATTATCTATTAGCTAGCTAATTAACAATTAGCTTAATATTACTGCTTAATATTTTAAGGATAATTATTACCACATGTACATATCGATGCACATATTCTATATTGAAATCGGAACCCGCAAAGCGGTGAATAGCAACGATTATTTATGTTTAAAACTTTGCAGTTGCAAATTCTTCCATTCCAAAACTGGAATGGGAAGAAACTCTCTTTTTGTTATCCCCTCAAAATTAAAAAGTTTCTATTCGTCAAATAACAAATGCCCATATAAAAACTTTGTACCAGTATTGGCAATAAATTTCAAGTTGGTCGGCAATAGTTATTGCTCTAGGAGATGCAGCGTTAGGTTAATATATATAATCAGATGTGGCTCGCCTTCGGCAGTTATACCTGCACGCCACCAGAAAGTGAGAGCCTTGATTTTGAGTCAGATCCGACTAAAATGCTGACTCTCTTCGCCTGCCTTCTATTAGAGTCTTTTCGAGCATGTAACATATGACTCCACCACGTCGTCTAGTGTCATATAGTCCGAGATTAGCCAAATGATAAGGCACCGTCCTCTAACGTGGTAATGACAACATCCTCGTTACTAAAGTTAGTCACAGCTTTTGGATTAATACAACTCTAACTCTGTCACTAACTAATCAAAGCAAAAGGTTAACGGAGGGTGTATTTGCATCCTTGGAAGATTTTCTTTTTCCAGACTCCTTTTCATAGGCGCGAATTCCGCGCTAGCAATATTACTGCTGCCATCTTCTTCGAAAATTCCCCAAGCCTGAAGACGGATACATCGATAGATTATCTGCCTCCGCGCCAATTCCCATACCCGTTTGAATCTTAACTCACTTCTAAACCACTCTCGAAACATGCGGGTCTTCCACTATGTTATTGGTCGTGGGGAACCTCAGAATCACCTTCTAAAAATCATAGCTTATGGTTCCGTAGGGTCGCTGAGAGGCCTGAGGGGCTCCTTGATTACAAATTAAGCCCCACGTGCACAGCAGGCATAATTCAATTACACCGAGGAACATCGTTTCTTATAAAAGTGTGGGTGGTATGTAAAACAATCTGTCGCACAGAGTGTATAAGTTTTTTTCACTTAAAGGTTGCTTGTAACACTTAAGGCAAATCGAAATAGATGTCTGTATAGATGTATGTAGGTTCACCCGTGCAAACGATAACTTGTGTAGAAATGAGATATAACGATTAACCTTGGTACACGCGTTCCTTGTCATCAAGAGAAGTTTGGTGTCGCAGATGGGCGGAATCGAATTATTGCGACCCCTACAAAAATCGAAAAAAGCAAGAATTGAAGGTGCGAAGGGCACCTGTGCTTTCAAAGTTTTTAAAAAGAGGCAGTGGACACGCTCTCTAATAGGTTTAAAGTTCATATTTCACAACCCGCTAAAATTATATCAACCAAACTTGATGAGAACAAATCTCTAGCACCTCCTTATGCAAACAGCTGGTGTGAAAACGGGTGACATCGGATTATAACCACGTCTATCCCTTTACAAAGGTTATGTTGGGAACTACTAAAAGTACTTTTACTAGAAAAACGCGGTCTTTGTATCAATAATAGATGAAATCCATCTTTAGCCCTCAAAGGCCTAATATGAGCATTTTGAAATTACCTGCTGACTTATTATCCTGGTTCAATTGGACCCTATGCCGAATATACTGCTAAAATCATGCGTTATCTTAATAAAATCGCGTCGAAATATGTTTACGAGTTTACTTTAGTTAACGACGAAGGTAAATGCAATCAATTCAGACCAGATCAATTCAGCACGATATACTCCTTATAGTGGTGGTCGACTTTCCGGATGTCTTTATAGCACAAGTATCGGCCAATACGTATGATATTGTAATGAAATTAAGTGGACATGTTCTCTTAACCATTATATGTTCTAGCGATGAATGTGATTGAATGTAGTTGAAATCGAAAAATTTCCATAAAATAAGGCGAGAATATTTCGCTTAGCTTTAGGTCATCTGGTATCAGAAATTATGGCCATTAATATTTACTATCTTAAAGCACTATAACTACTTAGAAATATAGTGACTTCGGTTAGTTAGACAGTTTTTTTTTCCGACTTTCCGGTTGACTCCATAACGCCAAATTGTTCGGGATTTTAATAAAGTTTCTTTCCCATAAAAACGAAAATGGTCCAGGCCTTAGTCTAGTCCCCTTATATACGATATCTCGGAAATTAAGCGATAATAATTCAATTAGCATTATGTCATTGGGCAATAAACACCAAAACAACCCTACAGCACTAATATGATAAATCTAGAGGCTTGTTTCTGTTAGGTTGATTTTAATATCTCGAACATTAAATAATTGTAGTAGCGGAACTAAGTGTACAGCATCACTCCTGGTATAAATTAGTTAGATACCTGGTTTCATTGTAATCCATTCTGTAAATGAAGTTTTACTTCTTACGCAACACTTTTATACTCTCACAACATTTTGCCACTGATCATAATAGTTTTGTACACTTAACGGTTCCTTGTAACATCTAAAACTAATTAAGATAGATATAGAGATACATATATCCAATGATCAGAATGACGAATCGCGTTGAATTCTGGAAGTCTGTTTAATCGTTTGTCCGACCGTGGAAGCGGTAACTTGAGTAAAAATTTAAATCTCTTCATGAAACTTAGTACTTAGCACTTAGTTAGTACTTAGTGTTCCTTAGCACTATCAGAAAGTTGGAATTTTAAATGCGCCTAATTGGGCAACCGCCACGCCCACAAAATACTGTTAATCGAAAATTACAAAGGACTATAACAAGCCATAAATTTAGATACATAAATTTCGTACGGTACAATATATTGCGGAGGGGTATATGGCCTAATGTAAATATCTCAGAAACCACCAAAGCTACATCGACCTAAATTCCTGAGAACAATACTTTCTAGCTTCTTTTCATACAGTGTAAAAATGGGCAAAATTGAATGATAACCACATCCTCTCTCCATTTAACGTTGTATTGAAAACAGCTAATGGTGGGGCAATTAAAAACACCAGAAGCATTAAATTTCACACCCAAGACTATGCTTAAGAACTTCAGAGGAATCGGTATACAAATTGGCCAAAAACGCTTTAGCCAATTTTTATCAAATTTGGTACATAAAATTATCCTAACATTCTTATGTTACAATGCAAAAATAATTGAATTTGGACTACATCTACGCCAACTTCATCGTAATTTTAAATTCCATGTGATTCTTTTATGTTACGGAATATAAACCAAGTACCAAGATATCAGAACAAAACCTTACACAAGGGGTGATCTTAGGATATCGCGTCTAATAATTGTCAAAATTAGAATACAATTTTTCAAGCCACTAGTTCCAAGTGTATGGAGCGTAGTGTCTATGGCTGACTTTTTATCGAAAATATTGGCCGATTTGGGAGATATACTGTTGAAATTCTTGTAAGTATGTACTTGTGTCAATAGTGGGTAAAATCGGGTCAATACTTCCCCTAGCCTTCATATACATATTAGTAAGATTTTCGAACTTCCAGTTAACTTATTAGTTAACAGTTATACCGCAAACACGGTCAATTTTTGGGTTACCTTAACGAAATACGCAGAGCGTAATTTTCTGATAATATTCTGTGTTTTTGCAAAAAACGGATAAATCGGAGCCCCTATATACGTAATATAAAAATTTCGAAGTTCCGTTGGCTTAATATGTGAAATCGGTCCACGAATTATCCCAGTTCCCATCTATCACTTATAATGTTTTTCGTTATTTTGGCAGAATTTATGCCGTATATAGCGGGCAATGTTGGAGTCAGCTTTATAAAGCTTATCTGATGTGGTGATTTCCGACTTTCCCCTTAACGTTAAACCATTTATGTTGGTCAATATGTGTGATATTTCCAGAAAATTAAGCAGATATATTTTCTTAGACGTGGTTTACTGCTGAATATGAATTAAATAGGTCTAGACTTTGATCTAAGCCCCATGTCCCTAATATACAGATTTCCGGTTCTCTAATTGACTTTACCACATACACTTAATATATTAAATTTAAAATATATTAAATTTGAATTTCATTTATGGCATTTGAATTAATTAGGTTTATTTTAATATAAATATCTCTTATATGAAGCAAAATATAGTACTTAAAATATGTAAGTCTATGACCTGTAATATATGTTAATAAGATAACAAGTATAATTGTAATCCATTTACGATTTCGTCCAGTAATGAATGTCGGATTCTTATGCAACAGTTTGTAATATAAAATTTTGCCAACAACTGAAAATATGCCCCCAGCTTGGATCTTTGTTAATGGCGAGAGAATAAATACGTACATTTGGGTTAACCCAAACTTAGCCAAACTTTGGTTCACAATATTCCTAGGTAACCTTTCCCCAGCTAACAAAAAAAAGCTTTGACGACTATCTCATATGTGAGCATACAGCATATAGTTGCCCAAGGATGAATTTTCCAATTATGAACGCCAAATGGACTTTGGCCTTGAGACTTATTGAAATGGTGAAAGCTAAACGAATGGCAAAGTTTAGTCCTGTGAAAGGTATGCTAGATTCTAACCACTTCTCCTTTAAACTTTCTAGTCAAAATGACTGCTTCAAGAATATTTCCGGTGATCGTTCTCATGACTAGCTTAATCGAGGTATATTCAAATTCAACAAAAAAAATTATAAGTGAACCAATCTTATGCGGAAGGTTAGGTGGCATTCGGGGTATATCTAGAGAATTCAAAAATTCAATTGGACACTTCACACTTTCTTTTCACCAATAATAGAACCGTTTGATTTAAGAGACATCAGATTGCCCGGCAACAATTGTTGTATCCGGATGTTAATTCCGTCAATATCAACATTTTCGTAGTTTCCACACTTCACCATAATAATTGGTTTAAACATGTGTTAATCTCCTCGACGAAAGCAGAGCTAGGAATGTCTAGTAAGGTCTGTCGGAGATCCCCACAATGCCTGGGAATGCAACTGCCATGTGATTTTCTTTTGTTACTATGTTGTTAAGGTTCAACAACATTAAAAACGAATAAATCCATAATAAACACTAACATTATACATCTCTGGAGTGTTTTCTCTGCTTGAGCATTGGTCTGTTTGTCTAATTCGGTGCAAAATGTCTTCCGTCATTAAATATTTATATTTTTTCCACAGTGTCACTGCTTAAGAATAATAAGAAAAATAATTGCAACCAGTTGACAAATGTTTGTTGGCGTTAATACATTATTTGCAAGTATTAGAAACCAATGGTTATCTTTTAGTAGTAATTGCAGTTCACGACATGCATCTTGTTGTGTATTGACTACTCGGCCATCAACTGTTCGCAAAAATTTGAAATACTTTTGTCCGAGCACATTCACCAATAATAAAAGTAAATAGAAGCATTTTTTGTTGTACCGTTGTTTTGGGCGAGTAAATTCGTCCAAATTTCTCAATGTTGGATACACCTGTAATGTAATGATAAATTATCCTACACCTCTATCTGTTAGAAAAATGTGTATAAACATACGTGTAATGTGTATAAAGTGTTATCTTCATCTCTCAAGTTGGATTGCAAAGAGTGCAAAATTTTACTCAAATCGGTTTAGTAGTTACGAGTTCATCGGGTGACACCAAACTTATATATATGTAGATATTTGTTATAACGTTTATTTTATATATCAATGCCACATATTTTACATATTCGTATCTAAGTAACATTTTCGACTTTGTACTAAAATACACCAGAATAGTAAAAGAGTTCCACCATTGTATAGGCATACAATACATGCGTAGGTTTGTACAATGAGTTCTACAAGGTAAACATACGTAATAGGCAATGCGGCACATTAAAAATATACTATCACTTAATGGATTAATTTATATCATAGTGTCAAATAATTTTGCAAACAAAATGAACGTTTTTGGGATATACATATTATAACGGGTTTATTAAATACGTTTACCTACGCTGAAACTGTTCCCTGAGTTCGACCACTGGAGTGTTAAATAAAAGTGACATCGCTGCTCTCTTTTCACCCATTACTTCTATCAGGGTCACTTTTATTCTGTCACTAACATACAATTTGACATTGTGAGAAAGGCGGGGAAATAGCAAAAGTGTAAAAAACGTAGGTATTTTACACATTTATAAGATTAAATTTCTTATTTCAGATTGATTAACTACGAGCGGCTCACAGAGAAAGTGCGTGTATTTGAAATTTTGCACGAGGACTGGGAGTAACAGCTTGATATAATTGTATATATATTTGTGTGGAAAATGGCGAAATCAGGAAGTTGCAGGCACCATCAGGGAGTGCGGCAGTTTATACAGACACCAGACAATATATATGGCTTTAAAACTTGGACTTCGTGAAGCAGAATGTGAAACCAAGACTAAGTTACTCATTTTTATTTAAACCTAGTAATTTAATGTTTTTTAATGGCTCCTAAGTTTTAAATTCTAAAACTAAGTTAGCGGAAATCGTGGGACAACTAACATATTTGATGATTTTGCGCAAAACTTGCAAAAGTCGCCACAATTGATGCAATCACTGTCGTTAGTCTCGGAGTTGTCGGGTGAAGAGTCAACACAAGAGTTGGACAACAGGTATGGCACCGCCCTCCTTTGGTGAAGTCCCATATCTCAAAAATTACTACACCAATTTTTACCACATCTGATGCATAGAATTTTCCTGACATTCAAATTGTAACGGGATTTCTAAATTATTCGTTCGCGTTGAAATTCTACCCTGAGTGCGATCACTGAATTGTTCAATTAAAGTCACAATTTAATGGCTATACACTTTTCTTTATTTCTTATTTAATAACTTAAGACTTTGTTACGCACTATTCGAGCTTACTTATAATTCACTTGTATTTAACTTAGCAACACTCTTATTCAAACTATGTCTTGCTGCAACTCCGGTAGCCCTCATATAGTAGATCGTTACCAACAGATCGTCACTCGAACATTCTAGCAACTGCTAGGTTCGCTACCTGTTTCTGGAATTCTTGTTCGCCTAACTACCCTCCACATAAGTCTGATCGTCCCGATTAGACATATTTGCGGTACCATACGTCGCAAGCCGTTCTAAATGAACTACCTTCATTTTACTCCTTCGTCTTCCAATGGTCTGTATGCGATATACCACATCGTTGAGTCGTCTAACAACTTTGTATGATCCTTCCCAACTACATTGTAATTTAATAGATAAGCCTTTCTTCCGTTGTGTGTTACATAACAACACCCAATCTCCTTCAGCAAACCCTTCAGAGTTTACTGCCTTGTCGTATTTTGCCTGCATTTTATCACTCATGATTTGCGTGCGCTGTCTCACCATAGCTTGTATTTCTTTCATCTCGTCTTCTAGAATACTGTTGGCTTCCTTGGTATTATTCCTTCCACCACTGGGGTTAATTCCGAACTTCAAAGCAATCGGTAAACGAAGATTATTTCCAAAAATTACCCTTGCTGGAGTCTGCCCCGGTGTTTTCATGCATAGCAGACCGATAAGCCACCAGGAACAAGGATATATGAGTATCCCAATTTTTTTCATACTTGTCTACCAAATGTCCTCAAATTTCTTCTAAGGTTCGATTAAATCGTTCTACCATGCCATCCGACTGCGGATGCAATGCAGTTGTACGTGTTTTTCGGATACCCAGTATTTGGCACATCTGCTGAATTAACGCTGATTCGAAGTTCCTCGACATCTCCTTACCAAGTTGTTGATAAATATGTCCGCTACTGTTTCAGCCTCTTGTTTAGGAATCGGGTATACTGCTGGGCATTTACTGAAATAGTTCATGACTACCAAAACATATTTGTTTCCTAATTTACTGGCAGGAAATGGATCAGCTACATCCATGCAATTCGCTCGAATGGTCATGACTCCTGGATCTCGGCCCTTTAGCTGCAATGCATTCAGCACAATTGGCAATCCATAACTGATTGACTCCGTAACTCCATAACTGATTGACGACAACCAACCCAATGAAAACTTTGCTTTAATTTCTCCAAAGGTTTCTTGATTCACATCTGTCCACCATATGAACCGTTGTGCAGCTCCTTGTGAAGTTCGGGAATTCCGAACTTTCCCATACTCGATGCAAACAACCAGCCACCAACTTTAAGGTGTTCCACTGTGCCCAATATGCCTTTGCGACTAAGCTTTCTGCAGCTATTTCTTCTCTCGTTGGAGGTTGGTTCAGTTCAACTCCACGCATTACTAGTTTCAAATCGGGATATTTCTGTTGACATTTGCGTATTTCCTTCGGGTCACAGTATTCTGTCAATGTCATTGTCATTAATCGGACAACTTAATATCTTTTTTGGTCTCAGCTTTTGAGCAATGTCTGCATTCCGAATTATAGGGACGGCGGGACATCGCATCCGCATTTCCATGACTACCACCTTTTCGATGCTCTATAGAGAAGTTGTAACTTTGAAGTCTCTCAATCCACCGTGCCAAATGCTCCTCTGGGTGCCTGAATTGTAGAAGCCATTTTAATGCTGCATAATCTGTCCTTACTAGAAAACGCTGACCATATAGGTACTTATAAAAATGTTTGATGCTCTTCACCAACGCCAGTAGTTCCCTCCGAGTTATACAATAATCCTTCTATAGCTTACTTATCGTCTGGCAATAATACACAACCACCTTCTCATGGCCGTCAATGACTTGTGATAAAACACCTCCTACGGCATACCCACTAGCATCCGTATCCAAAATAAAGGTTGATCCTGGGACCGGATATGTTAACATTGGCGCAGTACATAACCATTTCTTCAGAGTTTATAAAGCCACTTTCTGTTCTTTATTCCACTCAGAGGCTTTTTTCTTTTTCATGAGTTCATGGAGGATACTAGCTACACTGGCAAAGTACGGAACGAATCGTCAATAATGGGTCCACAGTAAAGAAACTTCGCAATTCATACAAATTTTTTAGAGTGGGCCAATATTTTACTGCTTCTTTCTTTTCGATAGCTGTGCAAATTACCTTCGTTGTTACTTTGTGTCCTAAGTAGTTTACTTCCTTTTTAAACAGGAAACACTTCCTCGGGCGCAGCTTTAGACCAGCGGTAGCTAACCGCTGGAAAACCTCTCCCAGATTCGAAAGCTGTATATCGAAGTTTTTACGCAACACGTTGATATCACCATGGTACATCAAACAGGTCTTCTAGTATAATCCTTTTATTACCTGATCCATAAGTCTCTCTAATGTGGCAGGAACATTACATAATCCAAAGGGCATTACGGTGAATTGCCATAGACCATCTCCAACGTTGAAAGACCTCTTTTCCTTGTCTTGTTCGTTTACTTCTACTTGCCAATAACCACTTTTTAAATCAAGTGTTGAGAACCAATTCGTGCCTGGTAACGAGTCAAGTGTGTCATCGATTCTATGTTGTGGATAACTGTCTTTCTTCGTTACATCATTCTACCTTCTATAATACACGCAGAACCTCATGTTTCCATCTTTCTTTTTCACCAGTACAGGTGAACTTCATGGACTCTCGGATGTTTCAATTACACCACTTTCGCTCATTTCACGTGTGGTCTGGCTTGCAACTTCGGGTTTTGCTAATGGAACGCTACGAGGAGTCTGGCGAATTGGTCTTGCATAACCTGTGTTAATAAAATGTTTCACAACTTTGGTTTTGCCTAGTTTGAAATCGTCTTTATCGAATATTTTGAAATATCTGGGGAGTTGTTTAGCCGCATTTTGATAGTCTTCCTGTAGTTCCTCGATCCATGTGTTAATTTCACTCGAGATGTCGTTTTCACCAGTGAAATTTCCCACAAGACGTGTTTTGGAATTTGTTACGGCGTCAATCTTCTAACACTGCCCTAATATAGCTCCTTTGAAAAGTTAGATTGGTGACTTGAACTCACTAAGTACTCTTACCGGAACACGTTTGTCTTGGCTCTTGTCTTGTTACATGTTACAATTACAATTACTTCCCCGACAACTTGAGTATCTTCTGCAGTTGCTGTTCGTATTTTCGCCCCTGCTAATGGTCTTATTTCTTTATGACCAGATCAGATTGAACTATGGAATGTGAGGCACCCATTTTCACAGTCAGAATGTCCTTTTTGCTGTCCACACATCCATTAACGGTAACATAGTCGTGCTTTTTTGTGAGATGGAGACTATGGGGCACTCACTTGCGGGAGCCAGCCGTGCACTTTTCGGCTGACTCGCTTTAGCTTAACGTTTTGTTTGATTTGGAGGCTGGTAGATCTTCCTCAGCTTTGCATTTTCATTCAGTTGGATTATTGAACTGGCTGGATCCGATATTATAGTCGCGTGCAATATGACCATTTTTTCCGCAGTTAAAGCGTTTAACCGCGACATCATATTTTTTACGTGTTTCGGGAGATTTCTCCAAGATTTTATCCACCTTTTTAAGTAATCGATTCACCCAAGTAGGTTCTTCTATTTCGACTGGAAGAGCTTTAAATGTGCGATTACTAAGCGGAAAAGCCGTTTCGTGCGTTAGAGCATTCGAGACGGTTTCTACAAATTTCGATGTGGAAGATCTGCTTCCTATGCTCATTACCATAAAGTCTTTCTACAGAAACATTTCTGCTGCAGACCCTTTCAGCGCAACAAATAATTCAACGACTTTATCTTTAGCGTTCCAGTTATTTGCAGCTCCTGTCTTTTAAAACTGAAGTTTAAAAAACTTGACCGGAATTGTGCGGTCAATGGCTGGAGTTTTTACTTTGGCAGAGCCTGGTGACATAATTGGACGATTTAATTGTAGGTCGTCGAGACGGTTTTTTAACTCATCCACTTCAGCCTTAATTTTATCCAGCTCTTCCGAAATCTGCGTTGGCACATCTGCTGTTTATGAATACACTTCTGAACTCTGCGTTGACACCTCTGTTGTTTGTAAGGTTACCTGCGTCGATATACGTGCCTCCTGCTCTTTCAATTGCGATGACACCTCTGCTATTTGTGAGGTCGCCTGCTCTTTCAACTGCGAGGTCAACTGTGATTGTTGTCCGAGCATTTGTCGTGACATCTCTGCTATCTGTGAGGACACCTGCTCTTTCAACTGCGAGGTCAATTGGGATTGTTGTGCCAACATCTGCGATGACATACGTTTCTCCGACTCTTTCATCTGCGAGGACACCTGCGATATTGTAGCCAAAATCATGTTCATGTCCATAGTCTTTGATGAACATTGAGCCTCTTCCCTTTCCTCTATCTTCGTTGTCGATTCCTCTAATTCCGATTGAAAGACGTATTCGCCAACATTAATGTTATCTGCTTCTATGGTCTCGCGCAACCGAGTTTGCAATTCGGATTTTATTCCCTTTGTTGGCAAATCACTTTGCTCCAGCCTCTTTTTTAGTTGTTGAATCTTCAGTTCATTAAACTTTGCCATTTATAAAATAATCTCTTACGGGACTTTATTTGACAATCTCACTTCTGACACCAATTGTAACGGATTTGTAAATAAATCGTTCACGTTGAAACTCTATCTTGAGTTCGATCACTGGATTGTTCAATTAGTGTCACAATTTAATGGCCATACACTTTTCTTTATTTCGTATTCAACTTCTGGCAACTACTAGTTTCGATGTCTGGTAGATTCTGGCAAGTTATCGCCGATTCTGGAATTCGTGTTCGCCACAATATGGTATATATATGATATATATATATAGTAATTATTTGTAATACATATAGTAATTTTAAATTCCATCTGATTATTTTACTTTACAGTACATAAATCAAGTACCAATGAAGATTGAATGAAACCTTGCACAACTAGTTCGTAAATAACTAGTGTCGTAAATGGTCGAATTGGGAACATAATCTTTCAAAACTCCAAACCAACCAAATATGTCGGTCACACTGTAAGATATAATGATGAAATCTTAGCTCTTGCTAACTTGAAAATATGCCCCGGCTTTAATATTTCAAAAATGCTATGGTATAAAATGTAAAAATAATAAAAATAAAAGTGCTAATTTTGATTCTATTCTTTTATCACAGATTTTCAGTTTGAATAAAAAAACAGATATAGTTACTAATTTCGTGAGTTTGATAATGGTTACACATATTACATATAGAAGGCTTGTAAAGAAATTGTATGTTTAAGAGTTCTCTTTTTGCTGACCATTCATAACGACCATCATCCTTTTATACTAGTTCTTTACAATGCATTATAGTATTAACAGTGCCTATTTATATTGTTTCTTAGCTTTGCTTTTTAGTGTAAACTTGGAAATTTTTCGTTTCGCAGCGGCTGAACTGTGTAGTAGTATGTTTAGATTAAACATAAAATTGGATAAATCACTAAAACAAAATGATTTCATAGCATTTGTAATGAAACCATTGGTACTCCAAAATGAATTGATATCCAAATTTTCAAGTTTTTGAATTAATATTTGTATTTCTAAATTTTTTTTCAAAAAACATTACTTGCCCTTATATTATTTAGAAGCTGCAAATCTTCCCGGTAAAAATCAAATCTCGATCAAATCCCGAATTCATTTGGTCTAAAAGCTCAAGAAGCTAAGGAAAAGCTTAGTTTTAATCTTACATATTTCATTCTCGCATAATTTACTTTGGATAAATTTTTCGGAGTTTGTACTAAAGATATTGACGTGCTTATGTTACAATTCGCAAATGGGCGAAATCGGACACTTTACAATAGGCAAAATAATCATCAACGAGAATATCTAAATAAAACTTAGTAAGAATAGTTTTCTTAAGGTGTGGCTACTCTTATTGAAAATTTGTCGACATTGGACCTTACCTTTTCAAGATTCCAGGAACTGAATATATGGTGCTTTGTCTCAAAGCTAACTTAATACTGCAAACTTCAGTCCATTGGTTATATATCGTATTCTCTTTCCGTGATACGAATCTATTCTAATTCTACTGTCCCGTGTACTTAAAATAATAAATTTCCACTTTCCGGTTGTCTTTATATCGTATATATTTAAAATGTTTATGAAATTAAGTGGACGTGTTTTCTTAACCGCTGTATGATCTAGAGTAAAAAATTAATCAAATCTATCCATATTGTACATAAATCGATATTAACACAAGATATCTCATAAAATTAAATGAAAATAAAAATTAGTTATATTACATATATTATGATTTGCGTTCGTTAAGTCGATTTTAATATAAATATCTTGGATATAAACAATATGTAGTATTGAAGATAAATTTGTAAACACCCGTAAATAATTCCCCGCCTTTGATTCTTGCAAATTGCAAATTGGTATATATTTTAATTTAGTTTATTATGTATTAACTGAAAGTATATCCATCTAATAAATATTGCCTTTAGTGGTTATGAATTATAAAATTAGAAATTTATTCTCTTGTCATTTCTCTGTTGTACGAATGACTACAGTTACTATTTTGATAGATCAGAAAGTATATTAAGTATGGGCAAAGTTTTTCCAAAATTCGATATATATATAAAAAAAAAAAAATACATGCAGGTAACGGTAGTCAAGATAAAATGCCCAACCATTCCATGATTTTTTCCAATATAACTTTTTTATCCGGCCAAGGACTATTATTTTGCAGATCTAACCATGTTTGGAACGGTAAGTAAAGAATTAATTTTGTTTTGAGTCCAACAGGATTTCACATGCACATTGAACGTCGAAGATCCTACCAGAATTTTTGAGCATCTGTAATAGCTCACATGATATTACCATCGCTAATCTTGGTCTGATAAACATCTGCCCATAATTATGTTGATCGAAAAACATCCTGGCTTTATTTCTGTGGACAACCGTACCTTCGCTCACTTTAGCAAAGCCAACTGGGCCAGTTTCTTAGAATTCACTGAGAACAACTACACCGCACTACCCATTCATGCGGACGCAATCGTTGGCGAACGTTGATTCCGCAAGGTGATTGCTGCTGCTACGGCACGTTTCATCCCTCCCAGAAAAAATGCAACACCTTACGCCAGGTCGATCAATGCGATGCCCGCATAAGGGATCTCCATTCAGGATACGACAACTGGTACATCAACATCTGAGGGTGAAATAGATAGAGGAGCCTGTCGGCCGATGTGAGCAAGCTTTCAGCTACTCCCCAGTATTGCCAAAATTGCGAGAGTATAAAATGTTCTGTTACAACCGAATTTAGCCTTCCCATACTTTTTTATTAATATCTAAAATTTTGCCAACTCCTGAAAATATTTCCCTCTTTTAATTTTTGCAAATTGCGAAAGTATAAAATGCTTGGTTACGTCCATCCATAATCGTAAACTTACCATTCTTTATTTGTTTCATGTTTACCTTATAGGACTTTCACATTGTTCATTCGAATAGCGACATTCAAACTAATTCAAACATTCAGACTAGCAAACTAGTAAAGTAGGTTTAGGTTCAAATGAAATTTCTGTTGTAAGCGGAAAGCAATATTATGGAAAGACTTTGGTTGCTTGACATATTCTAAAAGTTTGACGAATTATCTAAGAATGGTAGAAGAGGCAGTAACGCTAACGGCTCCTTTTCCACAATCTCACGAGCATATAATATTATTAAACTTATTATATTATAATTATATATGTATATGTTTATTATATATATATTATATTATATTTTATTAGTATTATAATATGTTATATATATTATATATATATACATAAACATAATATAGTATATATTATATTAATATTATATATTATATATATTATATAATTATATAAACTTTATTGACAATATTAAATATTTATAATAGACATTTAAGAAATTTGAATTACTTTGGCTCAGCAGTTAAAGTGGTGGTCGGAACAGCCGGCTTTGACGTCTTCGAATAACTAAAATTTGACTAAAACAGTTAACAGACTCAGAAAGTAGACAATTCGCAATAAATACAAGAAAACAGGAACAGACTAAGGGAGACCGTAAACATTTCTATCAAGACTGCTAAAAAGAATCAAATAGACAACAAATATTACTTACAAGAAAAAGCGTAAAGACTAACGAATTACAAAATTTTTACCATCGGTAACTCTTGAAAAGGTAGCGATCGTAAATATCACGATTTGGGATTTAAAATATTTAATAATAAAAATAGACAAACAACCTACAAATGTAACAATAACTGATTTATTGCCACCTTCGCCATCAATGGCGACGACGGATCGGCAGTAACATATGACATTACTGATAACTTTCGACAAGTAAATTAAAATCAATGAATCCTTGTACAGAAGCCAGTTTTCCACTGAGAAGATCGCCAATGACATTGGCGGCTACTGCGTTGCGAATATTTCATAGTCAATGTAACCTTCACGAACCGCGCAACGAAAATCTACATTACATTAGAGGAATTAAAACTCCATAGAAGCAATATCCACTCTCGTCACCATACTGACTTCATGGTTATTCCTATGCATTTCTCAGACTACGATAAAAGAGGAATAAGATGCTTCAAAGCAACATACTCCTGGCAGTTATTGACGCATATCACTTAAGGGGGCAGAGTTAACAATCTCGATTACGCTAGCGGACGGAATGGGTAGATCATTTGAAGTCTGGTGTGTGCAAGCTATGAACTCTTGTCAAATCCTTTTCCAATCCGAGGGGACACGATGGCCAAGTTGAAATTCAATTTGACAATCGTGCCTCCTCGAACTCGAAGAAGAGCGAGAACTATTGTAGCCGGCGATTTATACTACATACTTCGGTGGATAAGGCAAAACGACGCGTTACTCGACGGCTACGCAAAATGTCAAAAGAGTTGGGACCACTTGCTTTCACCGACGAGGAGATTCAGATTGCCATCAACAAGACAAAATCGTTCAAATCCCTGGGTTCATACGGTATAAACATGTTCACTATCCTATATGTTTCCTATTTAGGAGTACAACTAGTAGACCCTTTCTCAACTTCGTTCTGGATACCGTTGTAGGCTAAACATATATTTATACAAAATCGACCATAATATACTAAACCTATGTCCTGCATACAAACAGTGCTGGGATTTAGAATAGTATCTGCCGAATTCGGGGTTAAAATAGACATGTACTAATAGAGGAGGTTCTCCAGATTACAATGATACATGTATATATACCCGCAGCAGCCTTATAGTTTTTCAGATTCTTGTATTTAAAATTCATAAATTTAATAATTTTAAGTATGAAATTTTTCGATTTATAATGAATTTTTACACTTTTGCTGTGCAATTTTCATACAGTAACACTTCACCAAATTGTTTTAACATATTTATTTGGTATTAGTTATTGTTAAAGTGAAAAAGTGCCTTAATTCAACATTTAATTTTTTATTCAATTCGATTTATAATATACCAATACCGATTTATAATATACCAAAAGCTGCATGCCAACAAATTATAAGGGCTACCATATCTGAAATTTTTGCAAACAAAAAAACAAAAATAGAAAGATTTTACTATAAATGCAGGAACCATAATCGTGTGATGGGTAATTGAACAATATGCTTTACG
Organism: Bactrocera minax; assembly: GCA_021498325.1. NCBI lineage: Eukaryota > Metazoa > Arthropoda > Insecta > Diptera > Tephritidae > Bactrocera > Bactrocera minax. Next base: position 264,566 of record JAKEEE010000095.1, read on the forward strand.
TGGGTACCTGCCGTTTGTACAACCTAACGCCATGGTGTTCAAAAACACAACGAATCAATATAATGCCCTGATCAGCGCCCCGTCAGTAACAATTTTTTGCTTAAACTAACGGTACCGATCGGCATTGTGGAAATGGACACAATAACCACCTTGGCAGGGCTCGAGGCCTATCTAAAACCTCTGCCGTACTTTGGGTCCGAGACCCGTTTGCAATGCAACTACTCACTGAACTGTACCGCCCAACAGCTCTACCCGGTTTAAGGTGTTATAAACTCAGTTCAAGTTAAGTACTATAGCACTATTTCTGACACGACTTAGCCTATTTTAGAGCAAAGTTTAGTGCATTTTATGGATTTCAGTCACCTTTTACGACAGGCATGCCACACCTTATATTCTTATCCCCCGACCTGCAAGGGGTGTGATGGGTTATGTAAAATCCTTCAGTATTTTCCTTCTCTTGATAAAAACAAATAATATAATTTAGCTTAAAGCTCCCTCTATAACACTTACTATGTATAACACGCTATAGTATAGTTGTCATTATACACTAATATTACACAAAAATTACATTACGAGTGGATATCGGTTGCCTACCACAGGGAACTGAGTTTACACATTACTGCACAAGTACACATTACTATCCACACGTTTTATAATAAGTTTACATTTCATATTCAGCTATACTGCTCAAGAGTAGCTTCCTTAATTCTAGTTTTCGTTGTTGTGCGAAGAAGATGATGAGGTGGCGGAAAAATTTTAAATACAAATTAAATATGAATTTACGTGAATGTATAGCTAACAAATGATATTTTAATAAAATAAAAAAATATCCAGAAACAACATAAATTTCCGAACAACGGGAGAAGGATTTTCACAAGAATGTTCTTTGTCCGCTCTGCAACAAACGGTTGCAAAAAATATCTATAGATTTGCGAAATAAACAGAAAAAAGTATATTCTTAAAAATGAAATAGTTGTAAAAGAATATAAGGATAGATGTGGAATGAAACAAAAAAAAAATTCAACTAGTATGACTACTGTATGTCTAGACTGTATTTAGTATGACTAGATGACTACTAGACTAGTATGACTACTAACAGATGCACAGAGTAAGAGATGTAGAGATATCATGTAGGTAGAATATTTATATTTCGTTTGTTATGTATTTTTATACTCTTGCAACATGTTGCTACAGAGTATACCAGTTTTGTTCACCGAACACTTGTTTGTAACTCCTAGAACTAAATGAGTTAGATATAGATGTACAGTTAGATATAAATGATCAGGATGAAAAGACGAGTTGAAATCCGACTGACTGTTTGTCCGTCCGTCCGCCCGCCCGTACAAACGATAACTTGAGTAAAAGTTAAGATATTTTGATAAAACTTGGTACACATTCTCTTTGTCACCATAAGATGGCTGGTATTGCAAATGGGCATAATTGGACATCTGCCACGCCACGCCCACAAAATGCCATTAATCGAAAACAGATAATGTGCTGTAAGTAAGCAACAACTTGTGATATAAACGTCTTATTTGGTATAGAGGATCCCAGTAGGGTGGGGCATCTATGGGCAAATATTTTGAAAAGATGGCATGGGCCCCCAAAAACAGGTTTAGTATATATATCTCGAACACCATTAAAGCTATATCAATTAAACTTCCTCCGAGTAAGTTTTTCAACCGTCTCCTCATATGCTGAGAGAATGAGTGACATCGGATAGTAACCACGGCAACCTCCCATGCAAAAGTTATGTTGAAAACTACTAAGAGTGCGTTAACTCGCTGAAGAAACACGTTAGAAACATTAAATCTTGCTGCAAATATGATACGGAAGGGTTGCATGGGAATACGTGTAAAGTGTTGGTGATGAGCGTGGCACCGTAAACTTTTAGGAGAAATCCCATATCTCAAGAATCCCTTAACCGATTTCAATAAAAATTGGTATATGACATTATACTTTCATTCTTAAGTCACATTGTGAAAATGGACGAGATCGGGTAAAAAACACGCCCACTTCACATATTATACAATTTTAAGTTTCCTAATCCTTTCACTTTAAAGTAGATAAATCGAGCCCCAGATACCCAATATAAGGACATCAGTGACTCCATCTGACTTTTTACCGAAAATATCGGTAAACTATTACTATCTATCGGACTTTATAATATATATTTCGGCAAATCTGTAAAATATCGTAATGAAATAGAAAATCCATGATAATAATATGCTCTTGTGTCTAAAATTAATAAAAACGGGTAAACACTTCCCCTAGCCACCATATGCCTGATAAAAGGATTTTCAACCTTCTTGTAGACTTTATACCACATATAACGGTCAATATATGAGCTATCTCTTTGAAATATGCTTAAAATGGATAAAATAGGGTAAGCACTTCCCTTAGCCCCTATGTACCTAATACAAGGATTTTCAACCTCCACGTAGACTTTATAGCATATATTTCGGTCAATAAGTAAGATATTTGAGCCAAATTAAGTGAACGTGTAATGTTGGGCATACCATAGTTTACTGCCGAAAATGTGTGAAATGGGTGAACGAATTATTCCAGCTCCCATATACTACGTATAATGACTTTCGTTATTCTAGCAGACTTTATGCCGAATATGTCGGTCACTGTGTGAGTTACATTCACAAAATTGCGTGAAAACATGTACCTGAATAATTAAGAGAGCTAATGTAATCAGTGCAGATCTTCCTCTATCCAAAAAATGCCCGATATAAGAATTCCCGCCTTTTCATCTGACTTTAACCCGTTTATGTTGGTCATTGTGTGATATTTTAATGAAATTAAATGGATATGTTTTCTTAAACGCAATGTGAATTCGCGCTAAATATGAAAGAAATCGGTCTAGACCATGGTCTAAGCCCCTTATTCCTAATATAATAATTTGCTTTTTCTCTTTTACTTTTTCCTCATGTATCTAATATATATATTAAACCACTTTGGTTGAGTTTATATCGCATATAACATTTCTGACTTAATTTAGTAGATTTTAATATAAATATCTCTGACACGAAGCAAAATATAGCAATGAAAGTACATGATCCTATGACCTGTAATATAAGTTAATAAGATACCAAATATGAATGCAATCCATTGACAATTTCGTCGAATAATGAATGTTAAATTCTTCCGCAGCATTTTTTAATATAAAGTTACGCCAGCACCTGAAAACATTTCCCGCCTCTGAGCCTTGCACATTGCGAGAGTATAAAATGTTCGGTTACACCCGAACTTAGCCCTTTCTTACATGTTTTTTATGAATTCTTTTTCTTGTTGCAAAAATTAATTTTTTTTTACCGAATTTATGAGGTTAACAAAGATATGAACAAATTTGGAGTTTTACAGAAATTTTATATAAGTTCAAAAGATTGTTAGCTGGTAACATGTAGATGAATTTTTGATTTAACAGTGTGTGTTTTTATAAAAAAAATTGTGCTATAAGAATAAACCCCTTTACATTACTCTTTATTTCCTGAGCTAAAAGATTAGTTCTCGTTGGTACAAAGTCACCAATTAAATCGAACTCTCCGCATTTGTTTCGATGTTAAGTTCTGCAAGGCTCGAATCGTAGCGAGGCCTAACGTTATAGATGGTACAACAAGAATTTACTATTGGAGCTACTTTTTCGGGTGTATAACGGAGGTATCGTTTTGGTAAGCTTCAGAATTTTGACTTCAAAGCACGAAAAGTTCTCTCTATTATATTTCTGGTTTTGTAATGTACTTTGGTGTATCGGTTTTCTGTGTTTTCATTTTCTGCAGCTTGATAAGTCATAAGATAAGTATCCAACGAAAATCCGGCATCACCTAAATTAGCAAACCGTTTATTACTTATTTAATTCATCCAGTTTACATATTAAAATTTCATTACATAAGGCATCTTCCCGAAAGGATGAATTGAATTTATAATTGTGTTATATGAGATGAATGCGTGGTTACTTTAACAATTTAACATGAAGATATCAGAGTAATGGGACGCACAAAATTTGATTGAAATTTGCTAAGTTGTTCCCGAGATATGGGGTTTCACCAAAAGTGGGCGGTACCGAGCAAATTGTCCATTTTTTATACCAATTGCTACGCAGTCCTTCCGTTGAAGGGGTAAGATGTAATGCTTCTGATGCCTTTCTTCAGCGAGTTAACACACTTTCATCAGTTTCCAACATTTCCCGGAATTCAAATCGTTTCATCATCCTTATCATTTATAAACAATCAGCGTCAAAAATTAGCATACAGCTGATGTTCACATCTAAAACCATTAATATTTTTTTAAAGCTGTAAATTCTTATAAATGTTTTTTCACTATTGATAACATTGCAATTTGTTACTTTATTCAGCAGTAACTCGTTAAAACAAAAGTAAAATTTACAGAATATTTCAGTTCAAAGAAAAAATGCATACAAAAATATTGTCAAAAATTAGCATAGAGTAGACATATCAAAAGCGTTATAAGTACCGTTATTGACGCCGACGCTTATGATTATAAGTCGACTGCCCACTTAAATTTCTGAAGAGATTTAGCTCGCAATTGTCATCATTACGTGTTGATTATGTCCTAAAAGCGCTCACAATGGTTCGTGGAAAGGAGCTTCCAATAGATCTAAGAAATTTAGAGGTACAGCATCGTGAAAACGGGAAGTCTTTAGGTGAAATAGCAACAATTGACAACAAAAGTCGTTCCACTGCCCAAAAAATTATAAACAATTATGAATTTCGAGGTGATACAACAAATGCTCAACATTTTGGTCCTCTCCGTACTATGAGTGATACTGAAATAGTAAAATTGCAAGAGAAATTAAAAAAATCCCGAAGTGCAGTGAGGTTAAAATAGAGGAAAATCTTTCACAAGAAGGAAGTAGGCTCGTTAGTGCCCCTACTATACGCAGAGCGCTAAATATTAATGGTTTGCATGGGAGAAACAAAGAGGAAGCCTTGTATTTCTACTTCCAATAGGGGTAAACGGCTAAATTTCGGAGAAACTCATTTAACTGTTCCCCAAGCCTTCTAAAACAGCAGCGTGTTTAGTGACGAAAGCAAGTTTGAGATATTTGGCAGAAAAAACCGTGGTAAGATCTGGAGAACAGTTAAGCATGGGGGATGCTCTGTAATGGTTTGGGTGTGCATGTCGTCTGCTGGTACCGGAAATCTAGTTTTTGTTGATTCTACCATGAAAAGCAGATATTATCTTCAAATATTGAAGGACAACTTAAAGCAAAGTGTTCGAAAGTTGGCTCTAACCTCGCCGTGGGTCTGTCAGTAAGACAACGACCAGCAGCATACAGCTAGAGTTTTCAAAGAATGCCTGTTGTATAACACCTCGAAACAGTTAAAGTCACCTCCCCAAACGCCGGATCTAAATCCTGTTGAGAATTTGTGAGACGTTCTCGACAGAAACATTAGAAAAATAACCCATAATCTCAAAAACTGATTTGCGGAACGCCTTGACTGAAGAATGGGCGAAAATTTCAAATGAGGTTCCACAAAACTTGGTTTGCATCAAGTAACTTTTTTACCATCCAAGCGCTTATGCTGGAGTAACCTTTTCTACTGATGCATAACTGTTGTACTTTATTTTTAGGAACTGAGCATACACAGTTGTGCCATCTAAACATCCTATCACTCCATCATTGTTCCTTACTTTTGCTTTGCTCCTCTTCGTCCATATCAAAATTTATATGCTTTAAGCATATCCCTTGATGTGTTATTGTGAAAACTAAGGACTTTGTGGGTTGTGCGATGTCAATGTTGAAGTATCCCTTGACATTTTTAGTAGCTTCCTTCTGCAAGAAATCGAAGCGCTACACAAAGTTTCAGAATTGGAGATACAGCAGTTGGCCGATAATTGGTTTTGAAATGCGGGGATAATTTCTCTAACAGGTATAAAAATTCTTCCTCCGAGATATGAAAATTATTCTTGAATATGTTGTGAAGGCACTAAAATATAATAGAATATTAAAATGACATTACTATAATTCAACTTACTTTATAAGCGTAAGATCCATAGGATTCAAATGATTTCTTATGTGTCGTCGAATTAAAGCGACACTCGAGCTTTCCTCCCTACCGATAAAAAAAGCAATTCATAGCATGTTTGTTGTTTATGTTTATATTTTTATTTCCAAGATTTCTATTAAAAATTTGAGCAATGCTGACAAATATTTCGAACACTACTTCCCAAAAGTGTAAACTTCACTTCCGTATGGAAAAATCCTATTTTAGTATCGAACGTAAGTATACCGGCAGCTATAATCCACTAGCCTTCCTCAACAGGAGAGTTAATTTTCTTTAACTGATATTATTACCGTTACTTTGGACAAAGTATTGTTTCTTTTTGTTGCCCATTTTGCTATCTATTTCATATTGCCAAATCAAATTGAATTCTTTTGAGTGCGCTTAAGCATTCAAAAGTTAAAAAAATTTGATTTATATAGATATTTATATAATTATTGAAATAAAGAAAATAAGATATTTGGAAGAAAAAGAGAAAAAAACACCTTCCATTCGCAAAACTTATTGAAACAATAAAATATACTCATAATCCGTACAACAGTTCTTTTATTGAATTGGAAAAATTACTTTAATTTTTATTTTTACTGGATATTTGTTTCCTGCATTTGGGGTATAATTTTATTTTTTTATTAACCTTTGTTCGTTTACATTGAATTGAATAAAAACTGAAATGTTGACTTAAAGCTTACAATAATTAAAATAAAATAGATACGTAGAAACAATTTAGTGTAGTGCAAATGTACAAAAAGTGCATAGTATAGTATAAGTGCAAAATTATTTATTAATCGAAAAATTACATAATTAAAACTTATTTATGAACTATCTTAAAAACTATAAGCCTGTGGCGGCTATATATATACATTTATACTATATCATATATTATATATATATATATATATATGTAAACATACAATATATATATTGTGGCGAACACGAAGCCAGTACAAGACTGAATCGACAATAACTTGGAAGAATTAGCCAGACAGCGAAATTCGTAGTTGTCAGAATGTTCGAGTGGCGATGTGTTGCTATTATAAAAGGACTGACGGTGTGGCAGCAGTTTTAATTAAAGTGTTACCGGGTAAATTATAAATGAGTTATAAAGTTGCAAACTCGAACAAGTAACAACGTGTTAGGTTATTTGAATTAGAAATAAAGAAGAATGTATAGCCATTAAATTGCGACCATTATTTAACAATCCGGTGATTGAATTCAGAGTAGTTTTAACGTAAGCGAACAATCTAGTAAATCCGTTACAAAATATATATAAATTCTTATTCCGGAGAACCTCCTTCATACTAATTTTAACCCCGGTTTCAAGGAATGCTATTCTGAAAATTTTGTGCAAACAGTCCTGGTATGATTGTAACCACCTCTTTGCATCTCCCATTAAACCATACCACCAATTAAGCTTTCCCTATAGTCCAACACCATCCAAACAACTCGCTTAGGTGACATTGATGACAATTAATATCCGCTTACCATCAAACAGGATTTAGATATCCGCTATAACAGTAACAACCATCTGACGTCATGTAACACCACAACAATATCAAAAATGCGGAATCAGTGTAAGCGTGCGACAACACGCACGAGACATTATTGCTTCATATTTTCCACCTACTTCGTTTTTCACAGCTTGGAGGTCAGGATTCACAGCTCTATAAGCAACGGAGCTTCGTAGCATTTCAAACTCCGAAATAATTCTTCATTAGCTCTGATATAATATACAAATTTTGTTATAGGTTAAAATATTTACGAGGATGTCTTTATTAGTATTTTAATATAAAGAAAGTTGTACTAAGATAATTTAATTGTTTTAAGCAGAAATGAAAACTCTTTCGTCGCAGAATTTCACCAGAATAAAAACTGCATGCTGTTTATAGGAAAACTGATACGTAATATCGAATGGGTTCTAATTTACGCTAAACATTACCCATATGTACATTTATTGAAAGAACCTGTTTAAATTTCTGATACTAATTACTTTGATCTGACTTTTAAAATTTAAATAGATATTCATAAGTATAAAGCAAATGTTTTTCGTCCAGTTGTTTATTGAAGCACCCATATATATACAATACAACTTCCAAACTAACTTATCAAGATAGATTCATCTACATTCATTTAGTTTTGTTTAGAAAATGAAGGACGTAATGTAAAACTAAATCATAGCAATATTTATATTCCGTCATATTTTCCACGAGTTGTGGTCGGTGTCGGCGGACGGTTTTCACTGCTTGGAACACATCAACTTCTCCATGTTGAATAACCTGTTCAATACAGGCGTTAGCAGCACAGTATACTCCAACACGACTTCTTCCATCAGGGGAAACAACACAAACTGGGCCATAATCAACTCTTTGTCTCCAAAGCTCCACCATATTCATTAGGTAAACTAATGAATTAGTAGAAGTAGGAACTTTATGCCCCATAGGCCAACATGTAAGTTGAAATAGTTGAACAGTTTTTGTTGGAGCTTTTACACCTGCCATCATTTCTGTCAATGAAACAATTTTTTTATTAATTTTGAATTCCCATTGTTTGATATTGGTATAATTTTTAGAAGAAATATTGTGAACCGAAAATACAGGCCCGTATTTTTCTATTTTTGATTTATGTGGCCAAAATGATGGAAAATTCTGAGAATTCATAGGAGGTTGGCAAAGTACTACAACAACAGAACATTCATGATCATATATTAGAGACCAAAATTCTCCTAATGTGTGTTTCAATGGCCATTCTGTTACTATGTATTCCCTTGGTTTAGTATATCCATCTACAAAAACAGAATTGATGTAGTCTGTAAAAGCATTACCTTGGAAGGACGTTAAATACGGTCTAAAATTGTCCGGAGGAACACACAGTACATCACGATTTTTATCCCTGTTGTCAGCTCTATGACCACCTGCACAATCCCCTATTGAAAATCGAGGTGTCTGCTTGCAGATTTGTCCATATTCCAATTGATATTCATTCATCTTTGTTAAAAGATTACGACGAGCTTTTACCTTCAGTCGATCAGATAGTTCCGAAACTGGGAACCATGTTTTTCCACATATCTCGTGTTCTTCAAGAGTATCATATATAAATTTATATTGTTCCACATTTTCAACCAGACCTTTCCTCGATTGACGTAGCTTTTTTAAATAACCGAATACGTTGAAACATTCTTCTTCTTCTGCTAACTCAAGATTAGCATCAATTGATAAATATACACCAGATCTACCACCTCCGTCACTACAATGAACTAGCATTGGACCTTTAATATCATCACCTTTAATAATATTACCAACCACCAAACGCACTCGTCGCCTAAATTCTAAAAGCGCATTTGAAAAAGGGCATGAATGCGAATACCACTCTGTATAATGGAATTGCAGTATAAGACGTTCATTAACGATTTCGTTGACTTCGTTGACTTTATATAAATGAAAGGTTCTGATGTGAAAATTAGCAAGTTGTTCCTCATGCACAATGTTTATATGTATATCGCCATACGTTTCATGTATTTCCATATTTGGAGGCCAATACTGAACACACATTACCTTGGCGAAATCGAACGTTTTAGTAAGCATGATGATGGCACTAATATTCTCTTGCCACACCATTTGCCAGAACGCATTTACTGTTTCTTCCACTGGACCTTGTGAAACAATATAAGCATTTGGTTTTAAAAGGCTGTCAACATATGACGCATTTATGTAATCTGAATCTGGAACCGCTAATTTCTTTTTTAGTACAACCCGATTGTAATCGTAGGGAATGCATTTTGAATTCTGATTTTTGTCTTGATTATTTTTTCGTAATGCATGTCTACACATATTTGTTTCCACTCTTGTGGCCGTTTGAAATTCCAATTTATAAAGCACTGAAAATTTCCGTCGCAATTCACACAACTTAAGGAATTGCGTTTTACTTATTGGAAAATGTGGTATAGTTTTCGACAAAGAGTTATTCTCATCTCTTGCCTCCAACCTAATTTTCTCAAAAGAAAGAAGCCCACTATTCAACATACTAAGTTTAATGGTGTTTGGTATTGAAACATAATTAGTTTTGTGTTTGTCCACCTCGGCATAATTCGTAGATTTAGATCTGTATTTTTGAGAGTTCCTTTTAGAATTATGCGATTTATCTTTCAAGTTTGGCATTATTAAATATTAAATATAGGACCAGCTACAGAACACTTTTTATTCTTGTAATTTCCGAAATTATAATCTGATCAATATCAATTCTTATGGGGCTGTTACACGTTTAAATTTTACTGACGCGATCAAGTATGGCGATATTTATTGACATCACAAAATATTTAAATATTGTAACAGGTTTACTAAATTAATCGTTCACGTTGAAAAATTACTGTGAGTTCGCTCACTAGATTGTTAATTAAAACTCACAATTTAATGGCTATAAACTTGTCTTTATTTCTAATTCAACTAATTTAACTTAACACTTTATTACTCGTTGTTCGAACTTACTTATTCACTTGCACTTAACTCGGCAACACTCTAATTAGAACGGTGTCCGACTGCCTTATATAGTAGATCGTTACCAACAGATCCCCATTGGAATATTCTGGCAACCACGACTTTCGCTTCTAGCAGATTCTGGGATATTATCGTCGATTCTAGCACTCGTGTTCTCCACAATATTTTGAAATCCAGATAGCGGGTCGTTGTTCCGGAGATATTATTGAACGGTAAGCACATTTTGTGACACGAATTAGCGATACGAAGGAACAAAGTATTGAAATAATCACAAATCGCTAAATTTTTACTAAAAATTTATTATTTATTTATATGCACATGCAAAATTTTTCGTTTTCAAAGAATTGGTGAAATCTTCATTATCAAGGAACGATTTTTCTTTCCCAATTTTATCTTTGAACAATTTTCTTTTCAAAGCCGAACACGCTTCCCTCGGTTTTCTTGCGACATTTTGTGGAAAAACGTATGAAAAATGAAACAAAATTTCAAGCAAAATTTTTTTTAAGATTTATTCTTTTATCTTAATCACCATTTACTTCAAGTAAATACTAGCGCGATAAATATTGATCGTGTAGCAGTCCCCTTTGGATGGTTACACTAAACCGTGGAAAACTTACTTTTGCACTTAAACGATATTTAAGAAAGTGAAAAATGCTTCGTCTTCACAAGCGATAGTATGTTACTACTAATTTTCTGTTCTAATGCCCATTAGAGTTTTCATCTGCGGCAATATTATATATTATCGTTTACAACACGAGGTCGAAAAAATTTGATGACGACCAAAATTCTGTATTGAAGTACTAAAAAAATTTAAAAGGTTAAAAAAACTCGGTAGGAAAGTGCAATAAGTTGAAATCACTAATGTTAGAAATGAAACCGTTACTATCAAACTATAAATTTGACGGTTTAATCACAGTAATGTTTGTCTGTTATGTCGTATGATACCCACACATGATACAGATGCTGTATAGTTTTTGTTCCTAAGTCGCAGAGCGACATCAATCAGGCATCAACAAAAGGCTAATAAATCGTTCAAACCGCTTAAGATTATACACTATCAACAATAGTTAAGCTTGACGTAGTTGAGTAGTTTGCGGTCTGTCCGTCTCAGCTCTTTCTTCCTTTTAGATCTCCTAATTTATGGTTGTGGTATCACTGCGACCACCAGCTCATATCCGGTTATACCTTTGTGTTCCCGCTTTCCCGTCGACATGTTTAGAAACTGATATGCTATTGATCGTTTCTCCCTTCTCCTCGACCAGTAGTGACTTAATCTCGTATGATGGAATATCCTTTGGTGCTGACTTTCTAACGCTTGTTATAACTATGCACTCATCGCGATAATTGCTCTGAATATTTATATTTGCACAACGAGTAATACCAAAGACCTCTGCGTTAAATTGTCCATTGACACGAAGAGCGTTGGCATCATGTCTGTGGCAATACCTTGCGCTATTCTCGTACCACTGGACTGTACGGATCTTCTTGCAAGGGTAGTTTAAAAAATTTGAGTATTTGGCGATATCGTGCTTAAGAAGGAGTAACAGTGGGATTTTTTAGCTAATATCCTTCATATTTTGTCATGATATTATCTTTCGTCTATTGAAATCACTAAGTGGTGGAGCGTAAGTTCCAGAAATATTTCCAGAAATATTTCCATCACATATGCAGATGCATGCTTTTGCGATTTCGAGAGTTGCTGCTCAACCGAACTGCTAATAGCTGCAAGCAATTAGGAAGAAAAAGAGTGGGAAAAGTTACTCCCACAAAGAGCGAAGCAATAAGTAAAGAACGAAAAGTAAAGAAATGGAAAACGATCAGGAATTAGCAAGGAAACATCTTAATGTTGTTTTCAATAATCACCTCATATGAGCACCTGAAATTTAATCAATATAAATTTAAATAAATTTTTAGCTAAGATCCTTTCAGTTAATGCAAACGATTGAAAATAACCAATGAATTCATTTTTATAATAAATAAACCAAAATTTTAATTAATATATACATATTTATATAGGTATTATCATTTAAATCCAATTCACTTGCAGAAATTAGGAGCTCTCTCTGTTTTTTACGTTCTCGACTCGTACTCCCTTCAGCTATTTTTTTTTGATAAAGAAACTCTTTTCCAGCAGAAACTTGGCTAACTAGTGATAGTTAGCAGTTCAGAAACAAATGTGATATCATGCGAAACTCTTTGATTGCAGAATTCAAAATGCGAATTACTGAAAATATTTTTTTTATAATTTTTATTAATTTTTGAGGAAGTGTGCAGTTTCCTCTCTACCGCTATCGTAATCAAAAGACACGTTAACAAAGTTAGTTTTCAGTGCTCAGATCCCCGTAGGTCTATATCACCCAAATACGTACAAAAACAACAATGCATTTCTAAAAATTCAAACATAACCACATGAAAATATAAAAAAAATTCTAAATGAAAGAAAATAAATAGTGATAAAAGAAAATAAATAAACTTTACATACGAAATATCACATTTCATTGAATATATATTGTTAGACAGCAAAATTACAAATCTGAATCCAGTTTTGAGTGAAATATATTTAGTTTTTATTTGTAAAAAGATTTAATTTATCTTAAAGGCTGAAAACAAATTAACTGTTTTGAAAAGAGCTAAAGTCAAACTATATACGTATATGGAAAAAATTAAAAAAAAAAACCAAGTATGCTCACACGCTCTGTAAGGATTTGAAGATGTTTTAGGAGTTTTTGCTGAAAAGTAGCACCCCACCTATTTGTAGGACAAGCTTAATATTTTCGATTTGAAATTAGGGGTGCTAAGACCTCTGTTATAATACCCTAATAGGAAGAAAATCTTTATTCACATGTAAAAGGTTAAAATCGAACCACTATTGCTATTGTCAAAGCAGAAACAAGGCCTTTCTTATTTTTTTTAAACAAAGTCTGACCTACGCCTATTCTATGACAAGTTGGATAACAGTGATTGCTAACTCCTCCAAATAAATAATCAAAAAATCCCTGTGACAGTCTTGTGAAACCATACCTGTCAACTAATCTTTGTTAAATGAAAATAATATATTTATTTATTATGGTAAAAATAAGATGTATTTCCCTTACTATATAGGGTTTGGTGAAAGCATGTGTCTGATAAATTTGTAAACACAGATAACCGGATATATGTTGCGTCAAGCAACATGATTTCCATCTAATACAGAATATTTGTACAATAATGAATATTTGTACAAATATGAATTATAAAGTTTTCATCTATTTAAAATACTTACGTTAATTATACTTTAAAATACTTACCTTATGTGTTAGAAAATATTACAATTTTAATCTATAACAGACTTATACAAACATATACAAATAGATTAAGCCGTTTAAGATTAAGTTTTAGGCCAAGTCATCAAAATGCATAGAATACAAAATCAATTATATTACAACTAGAAAGACGAATTACTACAAAAAAAAACTAGAAAAACTCGCATTCTTATTTTTCGCTTAATTATTCTCTTTCCCTCTTTTTCCGGCCCAAACAATTGGAGAATTTTTACTCAAAGTAAGGCATCCAAAATTAAATAAGAATTTGTATTTATCAAAAACTCAGAGTCATTTTGTGTGATAATTTTCAAGATATATATAGTTTAGACAAAGCAAAATGTGTTGTTTGTTGAAAAATAATTTTACCCTTGGCAATTGCCTGTGACGGTTTTGGTTGCCGGTCAAGTGAAAGTGAAGAAAATATTTAGCAAACAAATATATAACAAAGAAAAAAGGCGATAAATTAAGTGTAAAAACAAAAGTAAAAAAATGACAAAACAAAAGACAACAAATACAAATACATAAGTTGTGTAGTGTGAGTGTGGTGACAATTAAAAAAAGGAAGCGAAAATGACCTAAACAAGTGCAGTGCAAATGCAAAGAAACGAAAAATATAATAATATATGTGAACCAGTTAGGAATAGTTAAGTTTTAAACGTTTTCATTTTCAAAGCCGGGGGCATATTTCTATTTGTTGCCCAATCTTTGAATTAAAAAATTTGTGTAAGAATGTTAGGTTTTGTTGAATGTTGATTTTGATGTCTTATTAATTCAAACTATAGGTCGTATACTCATTTCCATTCATTACTATATTTTGCTTTTTGTCCTAGATATTAAAATCAAGCTAATTAACTCATATGAGAAATAAGCGATATAAACTAAACCAGGTACTTGGTTTATATACTGTAAAGTAGAAGAATCAGATGAAATTTCAAATCCTGACATATAATATACGATTTCACACATTTTCATAATGTAACTTAGGAATGTCATGACAATGTTTACATCGATTTCGAAGTCGAAGGATTTTCCGTGACATATCTAGTGTAAAATTTAATACTTCTGAGTAATTTCTTCAAATTTGGTATATGGGAAGTGGCATGGCTATTTAAATTCCCCCATTTTCACACTTCATGACAGAGGACTGTAAAGATCTGTTCTCAGTAAGATTGGTAGATTTAACCAATGCCAACTTTTTAAGAACATTTAAACCACAGATGACCCTCCGCAGACTGATGCCTTGTACCAAATTACAGTTTTGTATCTTAATTTAAGGCTTAGATATAGCACTTTATAGATTTTTATTAACGACATTTCCAGGGGCTGGAAATGGTCCGATTACCCTCAACTGCCAACCAGCCGTCTTATGGTGCCAGGAAAAGCGTGTATCAAGATTCGTCAAGATATCTTAATTTTTACTCAAGTTGTCGCTTGCACTGACAGACAGACGCACAGATAGTCAATCTGACTAAAACTGATCACTCGGCAACCTGATCATTTGATACACATATATAACTCTATCAAGTTTATTTAGTGCATTTGACAAATTCAACATCTTGTTAATTTATCAAGATTTTTCTATTCTGTGTTATACATGAAAAGTTCTTTTCTTGATAAATTGTCATGAAGATAATTGCTTTTGAAAGTACCTTTTTTCAAATAAAACATCAGTTTTACTTTTTGTGCATAGTCGTGAAGATCTATTTGTTAGAATGGACGGAAACTGGATGGATGGAAATGGAATTTTCGTTTTTTGAAAAACATTTTTACTCATTCGTCTACATTAATCTTGTCGTCTTCAACATAATCTCCATTCGATATTACGCGCTTATACCAGCGCTTCTTCCAATCGTCGAAACACTCTTAATCTCGATTTTTGGGATTGTCTTTAGCTCAAGCGATGAGCCTTTGATATCAACTATACTTGTAAAACAACGCCCCTTTAAGCTTTCTTTATTTTTGGAAATAGGAAAAAGTCACACGGACCCATGTCTGGCGAATTTTGAGGTTGGGGCATCGTTACAGTATCGTTTTCAGCCAAGAATTGCCGAACAAGCAACGAAGTGTGAGCAGGTGCGTTTTGGGTTTTTTTTCTTTTACGGATTGCTTCACGAATTACACTATCATCGTTTTTTTCGGTTTGCTTCACGCAAACGGCGTCGAACTTATAGGTGTGCTCCTAATTGCCCGTTTGATCTTGAGACATGAATTCATGATGCACTTTGCCATTAAAAACGAAGAACGCAGTCAAAGAACATTCCCGTTATTTTCTGAATACACTACATAAGTGGCCAATGCAATTTATGAATATATTCTTTCTCAGGCGGGCATCTATGTTTCACATTTTTAAATACAAAATTTCCGGGTGCAACTCTGGGACTCTGGGAACATGACTCTGGGATTTTGGAAATTTTTGACATACGCGAACATCTCATTCGTCAGCACACTGATATGCCTGAACAACACAGGAGAGAATCTTGGCTTATTGGCGATCAAGGTTATCCTCTAGAGCCGTGGCTTTTAACACCAGTAGGAGCACCTAATACCCCTAAGGAAAAAAAGTGCAATGACTTGCACGGTTTTGCCAGAAACTCCGTAGAGAAAGCGTTTCGTGTTTTAAAATCGCGTTTCAGATGTTTGCTGAAGGACCGAATTCTACATTATCCCCATGAAATTCATCCCTGTTTCTTAGCACTTGCGTTGTATTACATAATATAACGACGTTAAATTGAGGCATTTGACGAGGCATTATGCTGAAGAAAATAGATGGGGCGGGGTTGGAGAAGGCTTTGCTTCTTCAATTATTGAAATCAATTCTTCACGGTACATAAGGGAGAGAAGGAAGGAACTTTTTTGAATTTTTTTAATATTTTGTTGTCACAGACTTACATATGGTTTGAACAAGATATTCATTTATTCGTATAGAGAGTTTGAGCTAATACGTAGTACGAATTGTAAAACATGAAAACGGGGTAAATCAAAATTGTGTAACAGTTTTGTTCACTTGACTGGTCATTGTCCGTCCGTCCGTCTATTTGCACAAACGATAACTTAAGTAAAAATTGAGATATCTTATACTAAGATACTAAGCAATAAATTAAGACAACAAACAATAATTTTCTACATAAAATTAGAATAGGAATGGGCATCAGCACCTTGAAAATGTTTAAAAAGTGGGTTTGGCGCAGCCCCCTAATAGGTTAAATGTACTTATCTCACAAACCACTAAAGCCATATCAACCAAACTGAGGACAAATCCCTTCGCCACCTCCTTGAACATAGTGAAAATGATTAAAACCGGATAATAACCACACCCACTGCTCTTATAACGATTATATTGGAAACTACTAAAAACGCAATTTTAAATTCAATGAAGTTCTTTCATTTTAGAGTATATAGCTCAAGCTATATAAGCTATATATCCTAGCTCAAGCTAAGATATCGGAATAGAAATTTACACAAATTGTGCCTACAAGGTATACAATTTTCTGCCCAAAAATGTTGGAAATCACACCATATCTTTTCAAGCCCAAATATGTGGACCTCTGTGTCTATGGCTGATTTTTTACTGAAAACATCAGTCAGTCTGTAAGATGTACTAATGAAATTCAGAGAGCATTTTTCTCTAGTAATAATGTGCCCGTGAGTCAAAAATGGTTAAAATCAGGTCAATGCCCCCTCAGGTCTCATACATATAATATAAACATGTCTAACTTCCGGTTGGCTTTATATCGAATATTTCGATTAATACGTAACATATCAAAATGAAGTGAACATACAATGTAGGATACGCTATAATTTAATGCCGAAATTTTGTGAAATTGATCGACGAATTACCCCAGCTCCCATGTACTACATATAATGATTTTCGTTATTCTAGCAGGCTTTTTGCCGATAAAAATTTAAAAGATTTAAAATTGAAGGGAGGCATGTTATTTAGTGGAATTAAGTAATGAAAAAGTTAATGCAATCAGTCCAGCCCTTCAACTACCCCAAATGTACCGGATATAGTGATTCACCACTTTCTAGCTGATTTTAAACCTTATATATTGGTCAATATGTGTGATATTTTCATGAAATTAAGTGAATTTGTTTTCTTAAACATAATGTGGTTTCGCGCTAAATAAAAATTGAATCGTTCTAGACCATGGTCTCAGTCGCTTGTTCCAAATATCATGATTTCCTTTCCTCATGTATCTAATATATTTAATTAAGCCGTTTTGGTTGCGTTTATATCGCATGTATCTTATTTATATTACATAATATTTATTAGCTAATAAATTTATTGCGATCACCTCGTGATAGCCGCGATGGGGAGCACCCTTCGAAAGAAAAACGTAATTTAAAAAATGCGCAAAAACATATATATGTATGTTGAGTAATAGAAAACGCAACTGACGTGCCAAGATGAGCGATGGGCATGATTTGCTGTTAGTTCTGGGCTTAGCAATTCTACTGGGGTTGCCAGTTGCCCGCGGTTCAACGTGCAGTAGTAACAGCGAGCTGCATGATTGCAGAGAACTACCCAAAGACGATGATTGTCAACTTTGTCTCAGAATAACAAAAAATTTCTTAATTGATAAAAAACTTTGATAAATTATCAATATTGCGTTAATTTGTCAAGTGCACACAATAGAGGTGTATATCTATTGTATTTTGATTACCTTTAGGTGTTACAAACAACCGTTAGGGGAACAAAATTGTTATATTATGTTGCAACATGTTGCGAGAATATAAAATTACATTCCAATAAAAATTAACTAAAGAAAACACAAACGAAATTAACATAAAGCAAAAATAAAGGCAAAGTGAGGTGGATTGTGCGTGCAAAAACCACTTACGTTACCTAGGTAGATCGTAACATAAAAAGTATATTATACAAGTATATCTCGCAAGTGCGAGGATTAATATAATATTTACTTTACTTTTTAGTGTTCGTACAACAAACAAAAGGAAGGTGCGGAAAGCAAAAAGTGCGTGAACAACACCAACATTGCCTAAGCAAATTTTAATATTGAGAAGGCTGCGTATACATGTGTATGAACTTTACATATAATAATAATGCAATAAGCAGTGCGCACATAAAAGCACAAAAATGTTTTTAGCTAATTTTTGGCAAAGCAGTTAAAATTATATATAGCAGTAAAAGCGGTAAATCAAAAAGTTTATTACAGTAACAGTTTGAAAAGTGGCGTTCTAGTGCGCTAATATTAAGTATCGAAAGTACCATGTGAAGTGTCGATAAAGTGTTTAAACCAAAAAACCGTACTCAATTTACTGTTCATTGAATTTTGCCTTTGCGTGAGACCAAAAAAAAAAAATAAAATAAATAATAATGTACTATTAATGTTAACCGACGCTATCGTATCAACGCCAACGTCAATGCTGCTGCTGACGCATTACTATGGTTCCGTTGTGGGAATGCCATTGCATCCTCTACAAAAGGGAAGTAAACGAAGAGCAATAAATACCTCACGCCTTCCCAATAGGTAACGAGAGGTAACGAGGTAACAAAAAAAAAAAACAAATTAAAAATAAACATGTGTGTTGTTTACATTTTTCGCTCTCACTTTTCACATACATTTTTGTTTATATATGATATATAATTATACCATCAGTGTAGTGAATAAATAAATCTATAATAATAAAGTTTAAATTATTACTGGCGCCCAACGTTGCGTGGAAATAATCCTTGATATTTTGCAACTCACGAACCTGAAATGAATATTTGATATATTTCATCTTGCGTGGAATGAGATTATCGTCTACACTCAATACTAGAATGGAATTAGTCATGTTAGTTGGGGGATTCTTCTTTCGAAATTCTCTTAAAGTTTATAGATTAGCTTTTCGAGTAGTTTAAAATTTTCAAAATAAAAGCGAAACCTTTGCGAATGTTATAAGCTATTTAGGAAATTTATTTTTGAGTAAAATAAAGTAAAGTAAATTGTTTATTGGTAGCTCGGTTTACCAAATCTTTGTGTTCCTAGTAGATATCTAACTTAAAAGTGTTAGTATTTTTGCCACAGTCAATGGATGGTAGATAGGGCCGACCTTTTATTAAACAGACATATTAAAGCAATCGACCTAAAAAAAAACAAGTTATGAACGCTACATAAGTACTACATAAGTACAGCTATCATAAGTATTATATGCAGAAGTATTAAACGCAGTGGTCGCTGCTGCCTAATGGGTACAGAGATGACAGTTTGCAGGACTAGATTCTAAATTTAACCAAAAAACCAACTGAAAAATATGCGCTGCGCATAGAGTTTTTGCATGAATATGGTAAAGACTTTAACTGATTTTCAAGACAGCTTCAGTGTTATATGTCGTGGGATGTCGTGGGCTATTATCAAGCTATTACAATTATAAGAAACAAAGTTCGTGCTGCTGTCGGTGCACTGTTGTCATTGTTTAGCACAGTGTTAAATTTTGAAGCAATCTTAGCTCGTCCTGACTTCACTCAAGCGGATAAACGGACTATCTGTTTAGTGGAACAAGAGCTGTCAACATTAAGACAGGACTCTGCCTAGACCCTTTAGTGTCCTACAGTTTTATGACGAAGTTGAGAAAAAACTGTTCTCACTTGCCAATAAACAAAAATGCCTTACGAATCGAACATAGCGGAGGCGATGAATGAAAAATATCACGAAAGTACTCTTAGAATTTTTATTTCTGTGCTTAGGAAGGTCTTGTGTGAAATCATTTTTCCATCCTAGCCCAGTGATCTTGCATCCGCGTAGGCACTCTCTCAGGAGGTCGATGCAAATCGTGAACGATACTTGTTCTCAACAAACTTTGCAATTAGGTTAACCGATGCAAAAGCAAGAGAGAAATCGGCCAAATAAAGCAAAAATCAACAAAAAGAGAGCAAAAATTAGGACAAATAATAACGACAACAAAAATCCTTATTTCATCATACAGTATTGACCATAATAAAAAACAGTTCCGATAGATAGCGACAATAGATATAGTGGTCAGCAGCAGTTTAACTAGAATTAACAGAGCCATAATCAGGGCATACAGCCTCGACAGGAGCCAATGGATATAGATCCTTTTACATCTCGCTTTCGTCAAACCACTTTTCACTCCTTAAACAGAAACGGACAGTTCCAGAAGCGTCAGACATCTTTGGGTAGTCATACATGACCCAAATTCCAAAGAGTGAACCATTCAAATCAGCCTAATGATTAATCAATTACGGAACCATACGAAGGTTTAGCTGGAAAAACTTCAGACAAACTAAATATTGAATGGGTAATTTTTTTTAGTGGAAAATCTCTTCTGCCCTAGATTTCTAAGACACTAGGGGGACGGGAAGTAAAAGTTCTTGTTGACACAGATGCCTCCAAAAATTGCATCAAATCTCCAGAGGGGCTAAAAGGAAGTGAGCCTGTTGAAAAGGAATTTCTGATGAAATCCAAACAAAGTTTCACAAATCTTACAAACAATTGTAAAGTACACCTGCTCGGGGTGGTATCGGAATTTTTTATTTTGCCAGACGTGACTATGTTTGACGGTAAGAAGTCCCTGATTTGCTTAATAAAGTTCAAGCAAATATAAACTTAAAAAGAGATGTTATTGAATATAACTCTGGTAAAGCAACGATTAGATTTTTCGAAGGCCAAGATATTAATCATCTTCAGTTCCGCACTGAATCAGTCAGAAAATTTACCAGAAAACACTAATGTTGTGCCCACAATCCGTTGGGTGTTGGTAACTTTGTAAAAACAGAAGTAAAACACATCTTCAAGAATGGTATTATATAGCCTTCGAGGTCACCTTATAATAATAACATTTGGATAGTAGACAAGAAGGGTCTCGATGAAAATGGAATACAAAAGAAGAGACTAGTTATAGATATTCTTAAGCTCTTTTTTCTCTTCTCATTTTTGGAAAAAAATTACTTCACTTGCTTACATTTACTGATAATGATAGCCTTTTTAAAATGCTATTAGACGTGGTTAAGTTCGACGTGGGCAACGGTGTTCATTGTGAGCTACTTTTGCAGGCACAAATTCAAAACTTGCTAATGCAAACGTTCAAAAATCCTACATTTCGTCACAAAGAAAAATTTGTTCCAGATATTTTTAACACTAACGAATAGATTGAAATAATCACACAAGAACTTAACGGAACTCATCGTGCCTCTCAAGAATATGTCAAACGGATTCTAAGTGATATTTTTTTTCCTTGAATGAAGAAAAGAGTAAGGAAGTGGCCTTAAACTGCAAAGTTTCCGTTAAAGCCAAATATGTTGGGCACTCAGTGAAACACCATGTATATTTTGTAAAACAACCAATCCTACTTTTCCAGGGAAAATCCTTCATATTCAATAATATAATTCAATATATACTTGCGACCAAAACTATTTTGTGCGACAATGAAAAATCATTAAATTCTAATACAATAAGATCTTGTCTTAGGGACTATTTCAACATTGTAAATGCTGTCCCACTGCAAAGTCAATTGGAGAGATTTCACAGCACAATTGAAGAAATTACAAGGTACCTGATTTTAGATAAAGGAGTAGAAGACGCAAGCGATTTAATTTTACTTGCCACAATTGAAGATAAGAGTTATGAATAAGAGTATTCATTCTGTAACCGGCGAAAAACTTATAAAAGTTTTCCATTCGAGGATGGCCAGGCAGATTCAAAAAATATATTTGAAAAGGCCCAAGAAGCAACGCTTAGGTCCCATGGAGAAACGGGGCATATTAAATCAAATAAACGTTTGAGAAACAAGCTTGCTCTCTTATATGAAATGGGCTCCACACTAAAATTAAGTGGTAGGACAATTCATAAGGATAATTTTCGCTAGCTAAATTAAAGCATTTTAATTGCTAGTGAAGGGAAATGAAATTCATTGTCACATTATATATGTGTTATATTAGTATATGGCTTCAATTGGACCACTGACATTCTTCACGTCTGTGGCTCTTTAACCGGAATTCTCATATTCTCCCTCATATCTGTTTCCTCCTGACTTCTAACTGTTTCAGTTTTGATGAATGCAAAAACCGGCAAAATCGACACATACAGTTACATCATAAAGGCTACCGAAGCCGAATTAAACCTTGACACCCGCTCTACACTAGGATTGTTCACACGTAGCCATATCACGAAATTGATGATAGCAGACCTAAATCAAATTGACAAACTCCTTCAAACAGTACAGTATCCCAAAAAATTTGAGAACTCTCCTTAAGGTTTTAGTGGGTACACCTGACTTTGACGATTTTCAAACGGGGACGAGAGAAATTCACAGACTAAGGAGCAATAACAACCGACAGAAGCAGGTTAAGGATATAACTGACACAGTAAATAAAACCCTTTTACCCAGAAATAGGGCTTTTATTACAGACCTAGATAATATCATCGTTTCGATCGCTTTAGCACAATTTTGAGTAGTAAAGCTAATTATTTTTGATACAACAATTTAACTGTAACCGATTTGTTGTTAGTTTATAAGTTTAAAGTTTTTCACGACAATAATTTTTTCGCCTACCCTAAACCTAACTTTATTTGTAAAAGGAAAGTTTTATAACCCATCCCTTACAAAAACAAATACTGCGCTGTCAGACAACGCTGTAGCAGTTGTGGTAAAAATATCTACTCTTTAGACGCTGGAACCACTATGAAGTTTTGTAGATAGGCGGACTTCCGCTCAATAATTACCCAATGTCTCGGGAAGCTGCAGAACAACATTTAGGGAATGGTTGTCATAAACGATTATGCCTCAACAGTAACATCGAAAAATAAGATTATTTCTCTGAAGAAAGTACTTGGTAACATTCGCAGAGAGCATTAGTGTGATTGGAAGAACTTCATTAATCAACACGTCATTCAAATTATGGTGGCAGAAATTCTTTAGGCCACCCGGGCAAACACAATTGAACATGACAACATAATAAGTTTGCCCTACTTACGACATTGTACGTTAGATAATCGTTAAGAGTTAAGAGTTATCACGAGAAGCGCAAGCAAATCCACAACTGCCTGAAAATCTTGGCCATGAAAAACGTGGCCTGAGTCAGCGCATTTCCGTGCAGTGAATAAGTAAATCAATAATGACAAAGTTTAAATTTTTACTTATACATATTTACGTATATTACATTGAACTGAAACAATGGATTTTGGGATTTTCGGTAGGTTTCTAATTTTTAATTATTACATTAAGGTGCGACATTCTTATAAACTGCATTAATAAATTACAAAAAAAAATTGTAAATTGTCAGTTTTTCGCAAATTATCGATGTTAGAAAAAATGTTTTCATTTTCGATTATTCCAACCGTGCTATTGCTCATTTTGCGCCTTTGGATTTTCGCGAAATTGTGAATAAATATTTTTCTGTTTTCGTTTATTTCTGTTGCCAAATTATTTTTGATTTTTTTTTCTGAAT
Organism: Bactrocera minax; assembly: GCA_021498325.1. Taxonomy (NCBI): domain Eukaryota; kingdom Metazoa; phylum Arthropoda; class Insecta; order Diptera; family Tephritidae; genus Bactrocera; species Bactrocera minax. The sequence goes on from JAKEEE010000095.1 coordinate 288,795, forward strand.
TTTATTAAAAAAAATGTGCAAGAAAAAAAAACCTATATACTTCTCTCCGGGTAAGAAGTTGAAAGGCTTAAAGTCTTTAAAGTGTCAAAGGATGATGGCGGGAAGTAGCATTTTGCTGATAAAAACGGACCTTTTCGAAAAAACCATGTTGCCTAGATCCCATTGAAATAGAATACTGGCTCGACATATTAAAATCACACTGTGAAAACTTAATGAAATACCAATCTAAAATTTAAGCAAAGATGTCACATTGATGCCCTTATGCATAAATTGCTTACGTAAGGGTGCAGAGCGGATCGCCATAGTGTATTCAATCGATCCCATCACACTTTACCCACCAGTATACGATTTTCTTAACTACTGCATCTAATCCGCAACCACTGACCACCGCAAACTGGAATGCCAGACAGGGTAACAGCAGTTATTCTCATGAGGACCAGGTGCGGATACCTGTTGCCGATACGACCAAATACCTGTCTGCAAGAGCCTTGCTGGACTCTGGACCATAGGTAAATTTTATGTCGGAAGACTTGGAATAAATTTTGATATTGAATTGGCGAATCCAGAGTTCCCAAAAATTTAAAAGGTTGATATTTTATTGTGTACAGAAATCTTTTTCGATCTGTAAGCAGTTGGTTAAATTAAAAATGGTCACAAGCAACCAAAGCTACCGAAAACGCTTTTTGAGTGGATTGCTTTTGGCAAATATGTCAGTAATCTATATTCTCCTCCCAAACTAAATAACACATTATGCTAAGCTGAAGAAGACTTACCGTCAATAAATTTAGTAGTCAAAATACGTTTTAAAGCTGACCGTGTATTACTCGGTCACTCTTCTAAAACTGTAGTTCGGTAGTTTCAGCCCCTTGACAGCACACCAACAAAATTTCGTGTTGTCTTTGATGTGTTGAGTCGTACTTCCTTCCAAATTTCTTTAAATGAGCTATTGGCTGTAAGGCCGTTTTCGCCTACGGCGGAAATTAATAAAATATACTACCAAGTAGTTATGCATGCAGAAGACAGAAATTGTCAGGTTATTTTGCGGAGAGGGCATCAGAGCAAATAAAAATTTTTCAACTTAGCACCGCCACTTATGGCACTGCACTTGTAATTTTTCTCGCTACACGGTGTTTACAAAGGCTCAGCAATGGTTCTACGATTAAGTATCCACTCGTTTCATTGGCCATTAAAATATTCTTTTATGTTGATGCCTTGTTTGAATTTGATACTAAGCCCAAGGTGTAAATACTAAACTCAGGGGGATTCACATTAACAAAGCGGTTTTCGAACTACCCTAAATTTTATTCACTTGTATTAATAGCTCTAGTCATCAAAACAAAAATCTTATTGCAAATCTTTGGAGCCAAAAAGTCAATTTGGCGTCTAGGCTCTGAACTCTTACTGGATTGGATTAAAACTCATCCATCAGCATTACAAACCTTTGTCCATTTAGAGTACCCGAAATCCAAGAATTGGCTGACGATGTACATTAGCGGCAAACACTGTCAGCGAAACAAACGGGGTTGCAACGTAGACGAATTGAGTAATTCTATATGGTTCAGCGGTCAACAGTTCCTCTTGGATGACTCCACTTTATTGCCACCTAATTCTACCTCTGCCCAGAAGATGAAGCAATAGAGAAGCAGAAAAATACATTAGCATTAACTTCAACTATGAAAAATAATACTATACTGGACCTTACAGAAATATTATCTTCTCATCAAAAATTGCTTTCCGTGGTCGCATATCTATTACGATGGAACAGACGATCAAATATACCTGCTGGGGGAAGGCATTTGACATCAGACGATTTAAACTTAGGTTTCTTTTGTTTGCTCAGGCGGTTCAAAATACAGAATTTGCCAGTGAAATTAACTACTTACAAACCTGCAAAAATTCAATTAGGTTTTGTATGTGTACTTAAATTTTTTTTTATTTTTAATTTTTTTTAAATTAATTTTTAATTTAATTTTCGTTTAAATTAATTCGAGTAGAAGGTCACCTATTAAATGCACCTCTCCCATACGATGAAAAATTTCCTTTATTACTAATTAAAAATTCGAGCTTCGTTATCGAATAATAACAGCTAATGAACTTTCGAAATCACCACGTATGGGCAAAAGCGTTAGTTGCGCTGATTAATGTCCGAGAAGCTAACAGTACAGTACAGCTCACAGATTTATACTAAAAGTGGGCGGTGCACGCCGACCACCAAAACTTTTCACGGATTCCTATGCAACCCTTCCGTATCATATTCGCTGCAAGATTTAGTGCTTATAACTTGTTCCCTCAGCGAATAATCGCACTTTTAGTAGTTTTCAACATAACTTTTGTATGAGTGGGAGGCGTGGTTATTATCCGATTCCACTCATTTTCTCATCAAAAGATACTGGAAAAACTTACTTGGAGCAAGTTTGATTTATATAGCTTTAAAGGCTTCCGAGATATATATATTAAACCTCTTGGGGCGGGGCCATACCTACTTTTACAAAAAAAATTGCCCACAGATGCCCCGCCCTACTGGGATGCTCTATACCAAATAATACGTTGATATCTTAATTTGCCGCTTAGTTATAGCACATTATCTGTTTTCGATTAATGGCATTTTGTGGGCATGGCAGATGCCCAATTACGCCTATCTACAATATCAACCGTCTTACGTTGTCATCGTAGCACGCGTATCAAGCTTCATTAAAATATCTTAATTTTTACTCAAGTTATCGCTTGCACGGACGGACGGACAGACAGTCACAGGGATTTCAACTCGTCTTTTCATCCTGATCATTTATATAAATATATTTATATATATATAAATAAATCTAACTCGTTTAGTTCTAGGTGTTACAAACAGCCGTTAGGTGAACAAAATAATATACTCTGTAGCAACACGTTGCGAGAATATAAAAATGTTGCGGAAGAATTCAACATTCATTATTCGCAGAAATTGTTAATGGATTGCAATCATATTTGACATCTTATTAACTTATATTACAGACAGACTCATGTACTTTCGTTGCTATATTTTGTTTCGCGTCAGAGAATATTATGTTATCCTTTTAAATAATTGAAATTGCGATTAAGGGGGCCGGTCCTCCATTTTTAGTATATTCGTCAAGGGTGAGGCATAAACGAAAAAATTAGCGGTCGCAGATGGTAAATTCTCCACCTCAAAAGTTTGATCAGTTGGCGTACCTTGCTCCCTGATTTGGAAGAGCTGCGCTACGCTTTTCTCCAAGAGACTTAAGTACCATTCTTGCGACGGTTACCTAAAGTAGCTAGATGGTTGTCAGGGTTGTTGGGAAGCTTTCCCTTGTGTGAGTTATTATTGACTTGATTGAGTTGTTATCGATAATACCGAATTTCGAAAGTTAAACTGAAATACGGTTGAGTTATAAACTGTAATAGGGATATAAATAGTTAATTTCAAACCTTTATATGTGATCGATTTAACAAAATCGGGGTCGATATTTTATTTGCAGCTCATTCATCAATTTTATCAGACGAGGTCCATGATCCTAATATGGACTTTATTAAATTTTAATGCATCGGACTATATATGTAGCTTATTTAGACACGCTCATTTAGAAATAATATTTTTTACATGGCAGAGAATTGTGGTTCCATAATTGTTCTGGGCGATTTCAATTTATCACGTGCCTCATGGAGAGTTATTGATAATTACTTCATATTTGTTTGCACTCGATTATGCTTTAATGAGTTCTTTGAAAAAATATCTAAGTTCGGCTTAACCGAATTACGATGTTAATACTTCTAAGTTTTCTGTATTTTGATGTCTTCCTCTAGTTCTGCTAGAGGATTCTTATCAATTCTGCTTTGAATTATTGAAATCATCGGCAATTTATTTGTTAATAATAATTCAACTTGTAGTTTATGTAATCGGATTAACTTTGCATAAGTTAATTTTAAAAAGTGTAATTGGGAGTTTTCTAATTCAACTTCTTCAGGTAAAAAAACAAAAAACATTAATTTTAAAAACTTTATTTAATTAAAAAGTTTGTTGAGAACAAATTTTTACCTAGAGAAAAAGTACAAATTTGTGGTTGTGGGAAGAATTATATAAATTTAAAAACAGAAAAACTTGTGCTTTTTGCTCTTTGACTATTCAAAACATTCAGCATTGCATCGGCAATGTTCGCATATACCAAAAAAAGCTTTAATAATTAATTATTCCAGAATTATTTAGTGTGCAGGACATTTTATTAATGTATAATTTCCCAGAATATTTCCCAAAAACACGTCTCATTTCGTTTAAGTCGTTACATTAAAAATTCGATTAACTGAGGGCCATATATGATTCTTGCAAGCTTCCTTTAAAATTATCATAAAAATATCTCGTTGCCTTTAACACAGATATTTCATTCTTCTTTGAAACAAGGTTCATTTCCTTTAATTTGTTTATAAACCCATTTCGTAGGAATGGATTTAGGTCAGCCATTGAGAAAGATAGGAGAATCTTTTTCAATCAAAACAAAGATGAAATTACTTTTTCGATCTCTCCATTAATTTCGTGTTCATGCAATAATTTTGTAATGGGAAATATATACTAGAAAAGTTGCTTGAATTTTTGAATCATGTACCAATGGAAAAATAAGCATACTGATGTTATACACCTATACAACAAGTAAGAATTTTATAAAATAAATACCTTTATTCTCATCCACGAACTGGATCTTCTTAGTTTTAACCAAGATTTTTAAAATGGATATCTTCGTAACTCAGATACAGAACACAAAGAGTGATATTTAATGCTACTTTTTCAGATACTCTTAATATCTATCTCTTCAGGTGTTCCACAAAACAGTCATCACCATCCGATAGTCCGTAGGTCTATGTACCCTTCTCACATTGTAATAAAAACTATAGTCCGCAACAAATTATTAAGTCTGCTGATTTGGGAGTTACAAAGAATCCTAAGTTTAATTTTACACAGGTATTACGTATCTATAATAACGCGAGATAGTGGGCATTCTACACCAATATACCAAAAATTACATTATGAGTGGAAGTTCCTATTGAAGGCTGTTGAGTCGGCAGTTGCCATTATACACTAAATATTATCGATTACTTGGCGGAAAAATTGTAAGTACAAATGAAACACGAATTCACGTGAATATCTAGTTAATAATGACATTTCCAAGAATATTGAAAAGAACACTCAGCAAGCAGTTCGAACGGCTAGAGATGTTGGTTGATGTAGAAAAACCTTCAAATTGCCCCAGAAACGCGGAAAGGGAGAAGCAGCTTTTGACCACCACAAAAGACAAGCAAAGAGTGGGAGTTACGTTTTAATTATATACAAAAATGTTAATCCATATCTAAAATCTATCTATAATCTACAAGTTTATTCAATCTGCAAGATAAAAACTAAAAACAAAGCATCTACCAACAACAATTTCCGAACAACGTTAGGAGGGCCTTCACAAGAATGTTGCTTGTCTGCTCTGGAACAAATGGTAGCATATCTGTTGCATACAGAGGTTGACGTGAATCCACCAGGCGATAGTTTAGGGGCAGTGGATGACAATCCTCATATTATGGAGCCATCAGGTAGTCTGCCACCAATGATAAATTTGAGTAATGTAGTAGCACAGCAGCAAAAATACTCAAAAAAAGGAGACATTAGAGGATCAGCAATTAGAATTGCTACGATCACAAACTAAATGCAGTATATATATTGTAGTGTTTAAAAAATTTTTTTATATATAATATATTTTTTTATTTGTATAATCTAAAAAAGGAAAAAAGCTAAAGTGGCAAAACTTTTATTACTTATTTCATTCATCAATTTACAAAGTCATATAAAGGCATTATCTGTGGCCCCAGGATACCTGGCATCGACGAAAGTTATGTTTATGTTTTAGTCTCAAGCCTAATTATGAAAGATGCAGTAGTACATTATATTATTAACAAACAAATTTTTATTAATTCACTTATTTACCATTCACGCCAATGCGTGAAATTCATGTTGAAGTAAGTTCCATTGGTTATGTGTTCTTTTTTTTTTTGAGAAGCTGAAATATGCATATTCATATGTGCCATCTACACATCCTATCACACCAGGGAATCCACTTTTCCTCGCCTATGTCAAATATTATTTGTTTTGGGCATATCTTTTGTTGCAACAATGTGGTCACTTCTGTAAGGATTACGCACAGCAATATTGAAGTCATTCCCTTGACATTTTTGATAGAGTCGTTCTTCTTTCTTTGAGATGCGAAATTTGCTAATTAATCTACCGTGAAAGCTTCAGCTTACTTCAAAAGAGGAAGCTCCGAAGGATAAATGTGTCGTCGAATCAAAGTGCATTCGAGCTTTTCTCCGGACTGGTGAAAAATAATTCATAGCTACTGAACATAGTAATTTTTGCATTTATGCTATCAAAGATGCTTCTCTTTACATAGCGCTTGTTATGTCTTTATAATTTTATTTTCACAAAGTTTCTGTCAAAAATTTGAGCAAGGCTGCCCAATATTTTGAACAGTGCTTCCCAAAAATGTAAACATAGGGTTGTTATCTGCGTTTTCAAGTACATTGGTTTCAGTAGCCTTCTCTCATATTAAAACAACGGTTTAGAAAATTAAAGGTGCTATTGGTTACCTTAAACGACAGTCTAAAAAATTTAGAGATCCGTATATTACTAAAATTCTTTTTGCAACTTTGGTTAGGCATATAGGACTTTGGTTAGGGCTACTCTATTTTTAGTTAAGTCTTCCTCCACTTACTAGTCGTTTCAAACTTATAAATCTATATAGGTTTAGAACTCGTTGGGAAAAGCTTGGCATAATATTCTTTGATTAGGATCAGTTCTTAGTTGTTTTCCTTAAGTTAAATTTAATATCCCGACCCGCTTATCGAGGTAGCTTAGATCCTTACTTTTAAAATCATCTAGAACAAAATTTGAGCTAAACGGACCATTTCGCCCCAACTGTCCTGATTTTAATTCTTCTTCCCTTTTCTTCTCCCCTTTCCCACCTCTTTTCTTTTTTTTTCTTCCTCTTTGATTTACCAAGCTCAATTTTTGCGTTAAAAAAACTATATTATCTTCTCTTAAAAAGTAAAAAAAGGAGAAATTGCTAGGCATAATTCCAAATCTTTGCTGTTGAGTTTTTCGTTTCTCTCGCTGATCAGTTTTAGATATTGACGTTTAAAAAAATGTCTTGCCTTTCATGACCAGTTTAATACCGCACGTATGCGGCTTTGTCCCATGCATCGCTTGGGCTGGTGGAGGCTAACTATTTGGTTTAATGTATTATGTATTATATCTTAACGTGAATATACATACCAATATATATAACATTGTGGCGAACAAGAATGCCAGACCAAAGCAAAATCGACGATGACTTGCCAGAATCGGTCAGACAGCGAAATTCGTAGTTGCCAGAATGTTCGAGTTCCATCGTAGGCGATTAATCTAGTAAATCCGTTACAACTGGTGTCAGAAGTGGAATTGTCAAATTAAGTATAAAGATTCAACAACTAAAAAATCAGATGAAGCAATGTGGTTGTCAACAAATGGAACAATAAAATTCGAATTACAATCTCGGCTGCGAGAGGCCAATGAAACAGATAACATTAATATTGTCTTCCAATCGAAATAATGGTAAGGTAAAAATTCCATCCTTTGAGGGCACAATTCAGATCCAAGTTTTTAAGCTTCAGTTCGAAAAGGCGAAAGCTACAAATAATTAGAACGTTAAAGGTAGAATCGCTACACGGGTCTGCAGCAGAAATCCTACAAACCATTCCAAATTGTGAATCGAGTAGTTATGAAACTTTGATGGGTGAAGTAGAACGACGGTATGGTAGTGAGCACAGGAGGCAGAACTTCCACGTAGAGTTGCAAAATCTCCACCAAAAAGCCAATGAGTCCCTGCAAGAATTTGCTGCGGAGATTTGAAAGGTTAGCTCGTTTGGCTAATGCATACAAATCCGAGGAATACATCGAGTACATAAAAATCTATAGCTTCGTTAATGGAATACGAAATGAGACTACACGCTTTACAGCGTTAGCATGTCCGAAATTGACGTTTGCAGAAACCGTCTCGAATGCTCTAACGCACGAAACGGCTTCTCTGCTTAGTAATCGAACATTTGAAGCTCATCAAGTAGAAATATATTGATACACCCACTTGGGTGAATCAATTACTTTAAAAGATGGATGAAATCTTGGAGAAAGCTCCCGAAGCACGTACAAAATGTGATGGCATGCTTAAATGCTTCAACAGCGGAAAAAATGGTCATATTGCACGCAACTGTAATATCGAATCTAAGCGGTGCAATAATCCAACCGAGCGCTAACAAAAAGCTGAGGGAGATAAAACAGCTATCAAATCAAACAAAGCGTTAAACTAAATCGAGTAAGCCGAAAACGGCACGGCTGGCTCCTGCAAGTGATTGCCCTATAGTCTCATCTCACAAAAAAGCAGGACCATGTTACCGTTAATGGATGTGTGGACGGCAAAAGGAGCATTCTAACTGTGGATATGGGTCACATTCCATAATTCGATCTGATCTGGTTAATAAAAAATAAGACCATTAGCTAGAGCAAAGTTACGAAATGCAACTGGAGTAGATATTCAAGTTCTCGAAGAAAAAAAGAAAAGGTAGCCGTTTTACACAATTTTATAGTGGCAGATATATCGTTGACGAAATCATAATAGGAAAGAACTTTCCAGTTATTCAAATTGACATGGAAAACAGGATTATGGCTTATACCAATGGAAGTGTCATTTAAGTTCGGATATGATAACCACAATATTAGACGAGTACTAATAACAAAAAAAAACAACAGATTCCACCAAAATCAGAAGCGGTGATTTGGACAGAAATAGATGGAGACTATGGAATAAACAAATTGTGATTTCTTAAGGCCGCAGAAAAATCTACACCAAATTTACTTATAGCAAAAACCCTGACTATGACATGTTCTAGTAAGAGTACTTAATGAGTTCAAGTCGACAATCCAACTTTCCAAGGTAGCTATATTTGGGCAGTGTCAGAAGATTGAGGACGTGATAAATTGCAAATCACGTCTTGAGGAAATTTCAATTGTGAAAACGACATCTCGAGTGAAATTAACGCATGGATCGAGCAACTACAGACAGACCATCAACATAAGTCTAAACAACTACCTTTCAGATACTCCAACATATTTGATGAACACGATTCCAAACTAGGCAAAAAAGTTGTGAAAAATTGTACTAACACAGGTGAAGCAAAACCAATCCGCCACGATAGTGGCGTAATTGAACCGCCATCCGACTGAATTTCGTAGCCGAAGCCGCAGTTTTACCAAACAGACGCGACACCTTACGCCAACTCGATCAATATGATGCCCGCATAAGGGATCTCAATTCAGTATTCGACGACTGGTAACTGGTACATCAACATCTGCGGGTGAAATAGGTAGAGCACCTCAAGTCTTGCAGCCTGTCTGCCCATGTGGGTAAGCTTTCGACTACTATCAAGAATTGTCAAAATTGCGAGAGTATAAAATGTTCTGTTACAACCGAATTTAGCCTTTCCATATTTTTTTATTAATATCTAAAATTTTGCCAACTCCTAAAAATATTTCCCCCTCTTTAATTTCTGCAAACTAGTAAACAACTTAGGTTCAGATCACATTTCTGTTGTAAGTGGAAAGCAATATTATGGAAAGACATATACATATACTTGACATATTCTAAAAATTTGACGAATTATATAAAGAATAGTACAAGAGGCAGTAACGCTAATGGCCCCTTTTCCACAATCTCATGTGCATATAATATTATTATCGGACACAACTCATTTGACGACTTTATTGACAAAATTAAACATTTATAATAGACATTTAAGAAATTTGAATTACTTTTGCTCAGCAGTTAAAGTGGTGGTCGGAACAGCCGGCTAACTCGGAACAGCCAAACTAAAATTTGACTAAAACAGTTAACAGACTCAGAAAATAGACAATTCTCAATAAATAAAAGACAACGGGAACAGACTAAGGGAGACCGTAAACATTTTAATTAAGACTGCTAAAAAGAATCAAATAGACAACAAATAATACTTGCAAGATAAAGACTAACGAATTACAAAATTTTTACCATCGGTAACTCTTGCAAAGGTAGCGATCGTAAATATCACGATTTCGGATTTAAAAGATTTAATAATCAAAATAGACACACAACCTACAAATGTAACAATAACTGATTTATTGCCACCTTCACCATCAATGGCAACGGCGGATCGGTAGTAACATATGACATTACTGATAACTTTCGACAAGGAAATTAAAATCAACGAATCCTTGTGCAGAAGCCAGTTTTCCACTGAGAAGATCGCCAGTGACATTGACGACTGTTGTGAGCGAGCTTGGACTCTTGCCAAATCAATATCGAATCCGAGGAGACACCAATAATCAAGTTGAAATTCCATTTTACAAACGTGCCTCCTCGAACCCGAAGAAGAGCGCGAGCTATTGTAGCAATTTATACTGCACCCTTCGGTGGATAAGACAAAACGACGCGTTATTCGACGGCTCCGCAAAATGTCAAAAGAGTGCGGACCTCTTACTTTCAACGACGAGGAGATTCAGATTGCCATCAACAAGGCAGAATCGTGAATTTTTAAATATTCATAATTTTTAGTTTATTATAATAATTTAATTTAATATTAGTGTTGTTCCCCTAACGGTTGTTTGTACCACCTAAAACTAATCGAGATATATATAGAGTTATCTAATGATAAATGATCAAGACGACGAGATGAGTAGAACTCCGGGTGACTGTCTGTCATTAGATAATGTACATGTCTCACAAACCGTTAGTGCTATATCAACCAAACTTGTTCAGAACAAGTTGCTGCAACCTCCTCATACGGTGATAAAATTAGTGAATTCGGATGCCCCCACCTACATAACCGCAAAGGTTATGTTGAAAAATATTAAAAGTGCTTTCAAGAACAGAAACATCAAATCATAAAAAAGAGATGGTACGTAAGAGATGCTTAGGAATCCGTGTAAAATTTTGACAAGTTGGTGTGGCACCGCCCATTTTTAGGAGAATTTCCATATCTCAGGAACTGCTACACGAATTTCAACCAAATTCGGTACATGACATAACATTGTGAAAATTGACGAAATCGTATAACAAATATGCCTGCTTTCCATATACCACTAATTTAAATTTCTTCTGATTCTTTTACTTTAAAGTGTATAAATCAAGCAGCAATTAAGATATGGGAATGAAACTTAATACAAATAAAATACCTTCAATGTATGCTAACTCTTGGATTAAAATAATAGAATGGTGATGAATGGTGACTCGAAATGAATAAAATCGGGTAACAACCAGATCCCTAGCCCTCATATACCTAATATAAGAATTTAATTGTCATTTCATTTTCATTTCATTCAAAAAAATAAAAAAAAAATATTAGAAAAAATTAAACAACAGGCGCTTATTTCAATGCGTTATTTGACAAAGATAAGAATATTCGGTAGCCAGAAGGACGTAAGAAAGCAAGGCAAACAGACCAGTAGGTAACAGCAAAACAATTACTGAGCAATATTTTAAAAGCATATTAGAGCATATATTCTTTTGAAAGACAGACCTGCAGAAATTATCTTCCCCTTATCGTAGGATGCGGTTCTAATGCAATCCATCAAAATGGGAAAGAAATCGTTTTTTTAATAGTAATTTAAGTACAGAAAATGTGAACTTAACGAGAACCAGGGAGGACGTTCTGGATATCACTCTTGTTAATAATATCATATATCGGAAGAGTATTCCATACCAATCGATATATAGGATACATTGATTCATAATGGCAATCCTTCCGTTGTCCTTCAAAAAATTAGGGAGCTTTTCTCCGATTTTGACGTCGTTCCAATAACGAAGAGTACTACTGTTTGATTGTTTTACTATGTTCGAGGCAGTTGATGAAAATAATTCCATGTGAATAACAAGAAATACTGGCTGAAACCTTGCGGAGCGACTTTTGAGTTTTCGAGCGCTTTGGACAACTTTCACTGCCAATTGGAGCCAGGTGCGTCATGATGTATCCATGTAGATGTTTCACCCATTTTCGCAAATTGGCGCAGAAACTCGTTCTAATTGTGTTTGATCAGAGAAAGTCGAGCACGTTTGTCCTTTTAATCGAACACGGCACCCATGGCGCGAAAAGATTTTTCATTAAAAAAAAAAATTATTTGACCTACTCATACCTTTGAGAGGGCAACGATGTTATTAACTCACTCAACTTCTTTCACGGTCACCCAATGTATGAAATGTTCAGTTAAACTCGAACTTAGCCCTCGCCTACTTTTTTTTCTGTTTTTTTTTACCTTTATAATATTTTATTTTTGAAATCTTTTGCTTTTATTATCATGCTTTGTCGGAGTGTAAGGTAGAATCTTGGATTCTTTTCATGATGGTGAAGTTTTGTAGATCGACTGAAATCGATTTATTTAAGGTTTAAAAGTATACACGCAATTTTCTTCAATGAAATCGGCAGAAAACTTGAAACCCTCACCGCAAAATTTAGACTTTATGAAACATTGTTCAAATCGTTAAGTGCTTAAATGATTCGCACTTGTAAGCCTGCTCCTAAACGTAAACGTTCGTCCGATGAAAAGTCAACCAGTTCTTCTGTTCAGAATATTTCTTCTACGAACATTGACCTTATAAATCTTTCTTCGCTATGCCAAGGTGAGAAGCCTACTACATCTAAAGAGCTTATTTCCTCTAAAGCTCTACCTATCGGTTTTAAGAATCAAAACATTCAGGTTCCTCCCCTTAAAAACCCCCTCGCTCAGACTTTTTGGTTGATTGGTTGTGGCTAGATTCTCCAAGGATACCTCGGTTGACGACATAAAGTTTTACATTTCGTCGAAGTTAAAAATTGTTGACACTCAAGTTCGAAAGTTTAACTTTAATTATGAGAGAAACATATCATATTTTAAAATAGATGTATTTCTCGAAAACTTTCAGCATACTCTGACCGCTCGGTGCATTTGTCCGTGAATTTGAGCATAAACGTGGTAAACTTACTGAAGCAAAATTCGCTAAAATACATTTAAAAAAAGCCGTTGAAATGATGGAAACTCGTTGAGTAATTATTATCAAAATCTTACAGGTCTTAATACAAAATTAACTAAACATGTTACAATTAACATTTTTGATAATGGGCGTATTACCGTACGTTCCATGGAATATTCGTCATATCATATGATATCATAGATCATAGCATTATGCCTGTTTGAGCTCGGTTATACTTCAATGAGTTTTTAGAAAAAATTTCTGAGTTGGGCCTTAACCAAATTAATTTAATTCCGAACAAATTTTGTAAGCTCTTAGACTTAGTGTACGTTGATAATGCTCCGAAGTTTTGCATAATTCGGTGTGAAGCTCTTGTTCTGCCAAAGGGTTCGTATCATTCTGCTTTGGAAATTACGGGTAATTTACTTGATAATAGTCATCAAAATTATAGCTTTTGTACTCAGTTTAACTTTGCAAAAACTAACTTTAAATAGTTGAAGAGGGAAATATCTAATTTATCGTGGACAGGCTACAATGGAAATTTTGAATTTAGTGTCTCACATTTCAATAAAATGATTATAAATTTATTTAAAAAGTGTGCCTTAAAAATTGTGGCAAATATATCTGCTTGCCTCTGACAAAGACATTTAATTGCTCCCTTTAACAAGGTATATTTCCTTTGACAAGGAAACAGTCGCTTATAATCCCTTTGCGTAAGAGTGGAGTTAGGTCATCCACTGAAAACTATAGGAGAATTGAAAAAATATCGACCATACCTAAACTTTTTGAAACTATTATCACAGATCAAACAACTTTTTCGATTTCTCCACTGATTTTATGTTCTCAGCACGGATTTCGTAAAGGGAAATCTACACCAATTTACTTGAATTTGTGAAGCATGTATCAGAGGGTTTTCGGGAGAATAAACATACTGATGTTATATACACTGACTTTAACAAAGCTTTTGATAAAGTAAATCACACAATTCTCATGCAAAAACTTGATCTTCTTTGTTTTCAACCAAGATTTATTCATTAGGTACCTTCTTATCTCAATAATAGAACGCAACGAGCGATATTTAATGATACTCTTTCTGATTAAAATAATTTCTCTTGAAGTGTTCTACAAGGTCAAGTCATCTTGGTACGATTCTGCTCTTGTTATTTATTAATGCTGTTTCTTCTGTAATAGAGTACTAAAAATTGTATTATATGCCGACGATATAAATGTTTTTAAACCATATACTTCGATTGATGAAAGGTGTCTGATGTTAACAGACTTAAACAATTTGGTTATGTAGATACATGTTCACCTCTCTCAATGTAATAAAAGCCTAAAGTCTAGAGCAAGTATTTCACTTTCTTGACTTGGGAGTTTTTGTGAACGTCAAACTTTATTTTAGTCTTCATGCTAATACAGTGGGTTTGAAAGTTAAAAGTATTCTTAGTTTTGTTAAAAGGCGGTCTAAAGAATTTAGAAATCCGTATGCTACTAAAACTCCTTTTACCACTTTGGTTGGGCTTATATTAGAATATGGCTCTCTGGTATAAATCAGAGTCCGTTCAAAAACATTTTTACTTTTTCCCTAAGGGCATTTCCGATCGGATTCTAGAATAAGTCTTCCTCCAAACATTAGTTGTTTTAAACTCATAAATCTAGCTATCCTCGCTGGTTGTAGGGAAATGCTTGGCATAACATTCTCAGTGAAACTTATGAATGGATCAGTTATAATGTTTTCTTTTGTCTGGAGTTAAATCTCTTATCTCGGCTCGCTTATCGAGGCAGTTTAGACCCCTACTGGTAAAATCACGTGTGGTAAATCTGGTAATCTGGTAAAAAAAACCAGAAATTTTCAATTTGTAAATTTTTTCCTATGAATCTATAGTATCAACTAATCCGAAGATTAGGTTTTGGTTATATTTCAAAACACGAAAATCGAATTAGTGAATCGAACCACTGAAAATCAGAATTAGCTTTCATTTGGTATAAAAAGGTGTAGAGTAATTTGATTGACTTTTAAGGCTTAATGGTATACGTGTTGCAAACCTCTGATATATCCCAAGGAAACACAAATATATTAAAAAATAAATTTCTATATTGTAAAGTAAAAATAGGAATTTAGAGAATTTTTCCTAATTGAGCCGCTAACTGAGCGACTTGCGGTACAGTTGGAGAAGGCCAAAGCTTATTTAAAGGAACTAAAGTGCAAACATTAGAATCCTATGGTTCTTGGGAGCCTCAACAGGATTGTTGTCAGCTTCAGACACTTTACGACGCCAATGTAGAGCGTGTTGTCTCTTTAATGGAAGACTAGAAAACTTATTACAGCAGAGTTAAGCGGATATCAACAAACACTCAAAACCCACTCACTCAATATATTGTCTTCGACAGGCTACATGGTAAAAGGAATATTTTGTTTGACAATTTATTCGAATTAAAATATTTGACAACAAAATCTTTTGCAAGTATCTCTGTACATATATCTACACCGTGCATATTTCCATGTTTGTATTCTTTTACAGTTCAAATACATCAAGCTTCAATTGATTACTTGGGATGCACGTCGGTATATATATTTCCTGTAAGAATGCCAAGGTGTTTGGATTACAATACATGATCAGGCGCGTATCAGTTGAAGCCAACTAACCGGTACGAACCTGAATTAATACTCGGCCAGGGACTGCAGATTTGGTAGAATATCTTCCAATTTATTTAGAGCCCTCTATCGAAATTGTTCATGAAACTTGTGTCACAATAAAGATCGAATAAATTTGTGCATACGCGATGAATAAATTCATATAGCAGAAAATAAAAAAAGCAAAGTGATTGATGAAGAGCGGAATTAGGAAGGAAACAAATGAACCTTTGTGATTTTGATTATGAACAACTAAATTTAGCCTTTGCATTAAATAACGAAACACAAATTTCAAGCAGGATTATATGTAACATTTGTATTTTTATTATTTATATGCAAAGGTTAGGCATATAAGGATAGGAATAGATATTTAGCCTGGTGATGTGAATTTATCGCAAAGATTTTAACGCGAAGAAGTAAGAAGGGCTTAACTTCGGGTCCAACAAAACATTTTATACTCTTGCAATTGGTAAGTGAAATATTTTCACGTGCAGGCAAAACTTTATTATAAAACATGTTGCGTAGGAATTCAATATTCGTTACTTGATGAAATTGTGAACGGATTATAATTATATTTATTAGATCATGATATTAGTGCTTTGGGAAGGATATACCGATATCCATAATTTTTACCACCGAACGGCATAATGCTAACTAGAATATTCTGGCTTAATTTTTTTAGATATCTTCCAATGAGGCATATGAAACAAGCGACAAGGACAAAATAAGAGACGAAATTTAATATAATGGGTATATGAGGGAAAAATCGGATTACGGCTATATGGATTCCGTCTATAGGGTTTAGACCAATTTCATTCATATTCAGCGCTAAACCAAATTATACTTAAGAAAACATCTACACTTAATTTCTCTATAAATCACGCATATCGATGTCCAGAATATGTTATGAACAAAATTTCGTTGAAATTACTCGGCTATGTTGCTGATATGTGAGAATGCATTTAAAAGTGAGTGATACCAGGACCACTGTTGAATCTTACGATCTTTGTTGTAAAATGACGTGACGTGTTTCCCTAATGAGTTATCATACTATAAATCAAAAATACTGTTGTAGGGTGTTATAAGGAAAGTGGACGTGTGGACGGATTTTCACACTCCATAAGATGATAGAAAGACTTGTCCTGAGCAAGTAATAAGATAGGTATATCGTTGATTTCTGTTTTCATAATACTATAGGCGAAAATATCTTAAGCCTCTATTGTGGAAGGGTACTGGATTATAGTTGCCGGATACTTTGCTTGCGTTGGTTACTATAATTGGATTTTACTTTACGGAAGGCTACTAAAGCCAGTGTATTGAAAACACAAATAACAATACTGAGTTTACATTTATAGGAAGCACTGTGCAAAGTATTTGGCTCTAATGTGCTCTAATTTTTGATAGAAATCGTAAAATTAAATATAAACAAATGGAAAACAATGACGTTCAATAGAATTTAACTTCGTTCAGTAGATTTGGATTAATTTGTACGTTCGTCGTGAAATTACTAATTTCTGTGGGTAAAATTATCAAGTTTTTCAAGTTGATTAATAGGCAATTTTGAAGAAGCCTAAAGTCTAGAGCAAGTATTTAACTTTGTTGATTTGGGAGTTTTTGTGAACGTCAAAGGTGTTAATTTTAGTCTTCATGCTAATGCAGTGGGTTTGAAAGTTAAAGGTATTCTTAGTTTTGTTAAAAGGCGGTCTAAAGAATTTAGAAATCCGTATGCTACTAAAACTCCTTTTACCACTTTGGTTGGGCCTATATTAGAATATGGCTCTCTGGTATAAATCAGAGTCCGTTCAAAAACATTTTTACTTTTTCACTAAGGGCATTTCCGATCGGATTCTAGAATAAGTCTTCCTCCAAACATTAATTGTTTAAAACTCATAAATCTAGCTATCCTCGCTGGTTGTTGGGAAATGCTTGGCATAACATTCTCAGTGAAACTTATGAATGGATCAGTTGTAGTTGGTTTCTTTTGTCTGAAGTTAAAGTTCCTATCTCGGTTCGCTTATCTTATAAATTTTTATAATTTTTATAAGATGTTATAAATTTTATTATAACTCAATCTTAATCTTAATTGTCATTTTTGCTTCTGCAGCTGAATAGTTTCAGATCTTGACGCTTGAAAAACTTACTAATGATTTGGCTAATTCCGCACGTATGGGGATTGCGCCATTCGTGGCGATAGGGTGAGAGAAGGGTAATTAGTGGGTTTGTACATATATAAAACTCCTTCGTCATCACGTCATTAAAAAAAATATATTATAATATCAATACTTTAGAAGATACACAGCGTCATACCATGTCAGAAAGCTTGGCAAATAGATTTTCTCCAAATCTTGCTTGGTCCACCGAGGTGGTACGTCATAATTTTAGTCTTGTCACAAAATATAACATCGTCCTAGTACTCCGGTATCTTTCTGTCTTTGCACAGCCGTCTTCCAAGACAGATACCAACTGTTCCAAGCTTTTTTTGAGATTACTTTTAATCTTTATAAGTATTTTCGATTGGTCACATCTATATATACTGGAATCGTATAGATCCTGATTTCCTCGGAGCATGGAGAGGATAGCTTTCAATCGGTCAAATTTTTATGACGTAGCTCATACAATATGTCAACTCGACTCGGTGTTGAATCTTTTTCACATCTAGCATATTTTCCTTTTCTCTCCGCCCCACTTTTTCTGCCTAAGTCCTCAACAGTTTAATGGTACCAGCGTGTAACGAGATTTCTTAAACCTTCAAATGCGTTATATCAACTATATGTAAAAAATTTTGATGTATGGTCAGACGTTATCCCGATATTTACCCTTTATAAGTTACTGAAGGATGGGAAGATGTGCAGTTAGCACACACGTGGGTTTCCAGATACCCTATGAACATATATCTTAAACACTGATACATTACACGTTCGGATTATAAAAAAATTTAGAAAAAATAATAATTTAATTTAATATTAGTGTTGTTCGCCTAACGGCTGTTTGTACCACCTAAAGCTAATCGAGATATATATAGTTATCTAAATATAAATGATCAAGACGACGAGATGAGTAGAATTCCGGGTGACTGTCTGTCATTAGATTTAATGTACATGTCTCACAGACCGTTAGTGCTATATCAACCAAACTTGTTCATTTGGGGCATTGGGGCAGGTAATAATAATTAAAATACATAAAAAGTTTTATGCTTAAAACCACTTATTTTGGGGTGGTTGACTAATTCTAAGAAATGTAAGATGCTCTAATCAATTTACACCCCTATTGTGGAAGGCTACTGAGTTATAGATGTTGATTTACTTGCGTTGATTACTTAATAGGATTTTGCTTCGCCGATGACTTCTGAAAACTTGACTGACTGGCTAATTTGCCAGTATACTTGGAAATGCATATACCAACCCAAAGTTTGCAAATTTTAGTAAACACTGTTTAAAGTATTTGGGAGCATAGCACAAATTTTTTGACAGTAATTGTTTAGCGAAACAAAGAGAAATGGGAAACAATGTCGTTCACTGAAATACAAAATAGTTATGATTAACAGAGTTTAATCAATTTGTATGTATATCGTAATTTTGCCATACTTCTGTGCGTTAAATCATTTCGCTTTTAGCTGACTAATTTGATCTGAAAACTAATTCACGAATTTTCAACTTAACGAAATGCATTGTTTAGCCACAAATTTTACATTTACATATTGTACATGAATTTAATCATATTAATACACCAACAGCCAATGTAAATTCTTAAAAAAATTACACAACAAGACAGTGTGAAAGCAGATCTTAGCCTGAGTTTATACGCGGAAACTTTTGTTTCTCATTATCGGGAAATTTGTTTTTTGGTGTTACCCATTGCATTCATACGGGTGATTCGAGAGTGCTAATTTATTACATTGTGTTTCATCTCATATTTTCAAATTCTTGCACGCTTCATTTATGCGGTACACAAAAATACTTTCCTTAAACCAATTTTTGTCTTTATTCACCATTTTCTTTGATATTATTTATATTATGCATATTTTTGTACATGTTTGAATATTACATGAAACAAATTTATGACAAATTTAAAATTTCCGAACAAATTGTGGCGAACACGAATTTCAGCATCGGCAATAAGTTCCCAAAATCAGCCAGACAGCAATGCTAGTAGTTGCCGGAATGTTCGAGTGTGAAATTGTATAGCCATTAAATTGTGACTTTAAGTGAACAACCCAGTGATCGAACATAGAGTAGAGTTTCAACGTGAACGATTATTTCAGAAAATCCGTTACAATTGGTGTCAGAAGTGGGATTGTCAAATAAAGTCCCATAACAGATTATTTTAAAAATCCCTAAGTTTAACGAACTGAAGATTCAACAACTAAAAAAGGAGCTGGAACACCTGGTTTGTCAACAAATAGAATAAAATCCGAATTGCAATCTCGGTTGCGAAAGGCTATGGGAGCAGATAACATTAATGTTGATGAATATGCCTTTATATCGGAATTAGAGGAATCGACAACGAAGATGGAGGAAAGGGAAGAGGCTCTACGTTAATCAAAGTTTATGGACATGAATACGATTTTGGCTGCAATGTGACAGATGTCATCACAAATGTTGGCACAAAAACCCAATTGTCCTCGCAGTTGAAAGAGCAGGAAGCATGTATATCGACACAGGTGACACAAATAACAGAGGAGTCCACACAGACTTCGGAAAAGCAATATAAATCACCACTAGCTACAATATAATCACCGCTAGCTACAATTAAATCGGCCAATTATATTAAAAGGCTCTACTAAAGTAAAATCTCCATCCTTTGACGGCACAATTCCATTCCAGGTTTTTAAGCTTCAGTTTGGAAAGACGAAAGCTACAAATAATTGGAACGTTGAAGCTAAAGTCGCTGAATAATTTGTTGCATTAAAAGGGTCTGCAGCAGAAATCCTAAAAACCATTCCAAATTGTGAATCGAATAGTTATGAAACGTTGATGGGTGCAATAGAAAGACGGTATGGTTGTGACCATAGAAAGCAGATCTTCAACGTCGAGTTGCTAAATCACCACCAGAAAGCCAATGAGTCTCTGCAGGAGTTTGCTACGCAGATTGAGGGGCAAGCTGCAAATCTGAGAAATACATCGAGAACATAAAAATTCAGAGCTTCATTAATTCAATACGAAATGAGACTACACGCTCTACTGCGATAGCATGTCCGAAATTGACGTTTGCAGAAGCCGTCTCGAATGCGCTACGCACGAAACGGCTTCTCAGCTTAGTAATCTAATATTTGAACCTCATTATGTACAAATAGAAGAACCCACATGGGTGAATTAATTATTTGAAAAGGTGGATAAAATCTTGAAAAAAAATTCCGGAACACGTAAGAAATATGATCGCATGGTTAAATGCTTCAACTGCGGAAAAAACAGTCATATTGCACGCAACTATAATGTCGAATCCCCCTGGACGCAAATGCAAAGCTGAGGAAGAGCAAGCAGCTTTCAAATCAAACAAATCGTTAATCTAAAGCGAGCCAGCCGAAAAATGCACGTACTGGCTCCCATAAGTGAATGCCCTGTAATCTCCATCTCAGAAATAAATGGGAACACGAGTAACGTAACCGTTAATGGTGTGTGGACTGCAAAAGGAGCATACTGACTGTGGAGACGGGTGCGTCACATTCCATAAGTCGTTCTGATCAGGTTAATAAAAAAATAAAACCATTAGCTGGGACAAAGTTACGAACTGCAGCTGAAAAAGATACTCAAGTTGTCGGGGAAGTAACGAGTGGCTATGACAAAACAAGACAATTGTGTTCCAGTAAGATTACTTAATGAGCTCAAGCCACCAATCCAACTTCCCAAAGGAATTAACTTAGGGTAGTGTAAGGAGATTGAACCCGTGATAAATGGCGAAAGACGTCTGGAGGAAAATTCCATGGGTGAAAACGACATTTCGAGTGAAATTAAGGCATGGACCGAGCAACTACAGACAAACTGTCAAAATAAGTCTAAACAACTCTTTCTCAGATACTACAACATATTTGATAAAGACGATTCCAAACCAGGCAGAACCAAAGTTGTGAAACATTTTATTATTATACGCGATTCGAGACCAATCCGCCAGGCTCCTCGTAGCACACCGTTAGCAAAACGTGAAGTTGTAAGCCAGACCATACGCGAATTGAACGAAAGGGATGTAATAAAACCATCGGCGGGTCCACGGACTTCACCCGTAGTATTTGTGAAAAAGGAAAATGGCAACATGAGGTTCTGCGTGGATTATAGAAGGTTGAATGATGTAACAAAGAAAAACAGTTATCCACTACCTAGAATCGATGACACTCTGGACTCATTATCAGGCACGAATTGGTTCTCAGCACGAAGACACGTCTAGGAAAAGACGGCTTTCAGCGTTGGAGATGGTCTGTGGCAATTCACCGTAATGCTTAAATTGAGCGACCAGTAAATTAGGAAAAAATATGTTTTGGTAGTCAAGGACTATTTAGGTATTTTGTTATTATTTGACATGGTCAGAGGTATATCCAAGTCCAAATCAAGAGGCTGAAACAGTAGCGGACATATTCATCAAAAATTGGGTAACGAGATATGGTGTTCCATTAGAAATACGTCCCGATCAAGGGAGGAATTTCGAATCAGCGCTAATTCAGGAGATATGTCAAAAACTGGAAATCCGGAAAACACGTACAACTGCATTACATCGAAAAAGATTAAGATACTCTTATATCCTTGCTCCTCATGGCTTATCGTTCTGCTATAGATGAAACAACGGGGCAGACTCCAGCAAGGGTAATTTTTGGAAATGATTTTCGGTCACCGATTGAATTGATTGAATTGATTACCGTAAAACGAAGGCAGAACACGTCAA
Organism: Bactrocera minax; assembly: GCA_021498325.1. NCBI lineage: Eukaryota > Metazoa > Arthropoda > Insecta > Diptera > Tephritidae > Bactrocera > Bactrocera minax. The sequence continues at coordinate 311,340 of JAKEEE010000095.1, forward strand.
AGCAATGAACTCTGAAGGATTTGCTGAAGGAGATTGGGTGTTGTTATATAACACACGACGGAAGAAAGGCTATCTTCTAAATTACAATGTAGGTCGGAAGGACCATAGCAAGTTGAACCACAAGGTTCAAATGACTATCTGTTGGTATCGACCTACTATATAAGGGCTACCGGAGTGGCAGCAGGACAGAGTTTTAATTAGAGTGTTGCCAAGTAAAGTGCAAGTGAATTTTATGTAAGCTCGAATAACAAATAACAAAGTGTTTATTGAATTGGAAATAAAGAAAAGTATATAGCCATTAAATTGTGACTTTCATTTAACAATCCAGCGATCGGAATTATTGTATCGTTTCAACGTGAACGATTAATTTAGTAAATCTGTTACGATATTGTAAATATTCATTTGAAACTCAGAGCAATTGCAACCATTCAGAGAATTTCAAAAGGAAAAGAAATGACGAACTACGTGGCAGCGAACTGTTACGAAAAAGAACACTAAACAGGTTATCCGAGCACTAACAACTCGGTGCCCTTTGTTTTTCTTTGTCGCTCCTTCACCTATAAACTACGGGTAACAACACTCGGTAACAAAAGTCTGTCTGTTTGAATGCGGTTTTACTTGAAAAGCGTTGAACGAGAACAATTATTTTGTTGATCAATTTTGAAAATTTATTCCGTTAGAAATGTTCGTAAATAAATAAAAAATAAAGATATATATATTTTTCTTAAATATATTCAATGCATACAAACTCCAAAACTTGCAAAGTAGTATAAGCAACTAATCTATAGCAGTTGCATATTTTGGTATACGGTTACCGATCGGCAGCTACACTTGCACTAGAATGGATGCGTAACAGGGGTCTTAGATTTTAAGATGGAGTTTTATATAGACAGCTACTACAAAGTTGAATGTATTAACTGCGTTTAAGCATTGTAATATGGTCCTACTGCGTTTTTGAACAATATATAATATATTGGGTTGTTCGGAAAGTCATTTCGTTTTTTTTGGGGAACATGAAAGACAGTTTTCGTATAATGCCCATTCAAATGGCCATAAACAGCTGAATTCGACAAATTTAACCTCTCACCGATCTCTCGTGTGGTGATTCGCCGATTTGCATCAACTAATGCCTTTATCGCATCTTTGTCAGCTTCGACCGGCTTTCCAGACCGTGGTGCATCTTCGACATCAAAATTGCCGGATCGAAATTTTGCAAACCAGTTCTGGCACTGGCGTACTGTTAACACGCCTTCTCCATACACATCCGTCAATTTTTTTCTCGCTTGGACAGCATTTTTACCTTTTCTGAAGTTAAAAAGTAAAATATGACGAAAATGCTGCTTATTGCTCTCCATATTTAAAAAGGCACCAACCAAAAACTACTGGGTAGAATTAATAGAACTTTTTCACACACAAGCCTTGCAATATCAGCTCTCATGACATATAATGGTTATGGGGCTTAAGTGTGAAGTTAGTTTCGAAAAAACGTAATTAAGTCCTCTGGCGGGAAAAAACGAAATGACTTTCCGAACAACCCAATATATATACATATAATGTTACAATTTCCTTTCACCGTTTTGGCGTCTAAATTGAAAAATATAGACTTAGAATACCAAATTAAATTAAAGCAAACAAGCAACACTACATCAGCTGTTCAAATATTTATGGTGCAATCTTGTCCTCTAACTCTTACACATATGTATGTATGTGTTTCATTTCTTTCTTTGTTGCAGAAGTTATTTGTTTTAAAAATACCTTGTCTAAGTTTCAGTTTTTAAAACCATTAAATAAATACTTTTTCTTTAATGACCTTTCTTTTTTTCTTTTTTGTACTTTTATTTTTGTATTGCTATTTTTAGCAGTAGTAAAATTTGCCAAAATCTTAAAAAAAAAAAAACCATTGAAGAAAGGTTATAATACCATCCTAGTCCGCATACTCTTATACCGAATTCAGCTCTCTAATTTTGTTGTTGCTTTTACTTTTTTCGAATTGAGAAAAATATTGCAGAAATAGTTATTAAGAATAAACGAACACAAATTAAATAGAATAACAAAAAAGCAGAAATCGAAAATATCTTCAATACTTGTGTTTTAAAAAATGCTTTTGAAAAATATTTTTATTTTACTTATACATATTTTAAAATTATATATATATAAAGATAGAACTGAGATTATGCGTTTTTATCTGGAGCTTAGCGATTACTTACACAAGGTTGTTGTCAATTCTTCCATTACTGTAAATTAAATTTCCGCATTATGATGAATTGACGAACCGTTACTGTTGTATTTCAAACCAGGATTGACGTCAATGGAATTGGTTTAGCAGAAGCTGATAGATGTTAACCGAATAGTGACAGCGGGAAAGCGGGATTTAAAAAATTTTGACGCATTTAACCCTGTTCATTAGTAAATATTATAAAAATCGTGCTTACTATTATAATTTAAATAATTTTTTTCATATAACAACGCAAAGATTCGCGAACATAAGTTTATTAACCGTTATATTAAAGTACTAAATTTGACGTTTTTTCTGTAAAAAGTCATCGTTTGCAAAACCTTCGCAAGCCACAAAAGCACTTGTGCCGACGCGTGTTCTTGAACGGCTTCTACTAAGTTGGGCTCGTCGTTCGGCTCCTGAAGGTCGCTGTCGCCTTTGCCTTTGGTTTCGATTTCCGAAAGCAGTTCCTGTTTGTAAGGCTTCTAATAAACTGTCCATCACTCCTTCCTGGGTTTGCGTAGAATCCATGTCAACAAGTGCTAACTTAAGTTGTTGCCGTTCTAATTGCTCTCGTAGCAACCGTTCTCGCGCTTCCTGTAATCTTCGTTTCTTATTTTCTTCTTCTCGTTGGTGAACATTCTCTTGTTGTGCTAGTATAAAAGCGTCCTTGAATGTCTTAATATCGGTAAAGAATTCCTCCATTGAATATTTGTTATGATCAAATGAAAAGTATTCTCCCAAATCCTTGTAAAGCTTTTCCATTTGTACTTGCATTTTTCCTAAATAAAAAAAGTAATTTAAAAACTTTATTTTGTCTACTTATGAAATTACATTGTCTCCAAAAATGGTAACTGTAACCATAATACTAAAAATATGAAAGGTTAAATATGTGCTCCATTTATAATGTAATCTCTAAGTTAAGTGCATGCATAAACCATATACAACAGTTCACAAAAGGTAAGCTCCGTTACTTTGTTTTCAGTTAATTTTTTATCGACATATTTAAGACTCCAAATATTAGTTTACAAAAATTCATATAATATTTCACAGGAGCATTCAAAATAAGATATGAAAACTAAATTACAAGGAAGGAAGGGCTAGGTTTGAAACCGAACATTTTATACTTGCACAATTTTCAAAGATAACAGAGGGGGAAATATTTTCAGGTGTTGGCGAAACTTCATATTGTATTAAAAAACTGTTACAAATTAATTCCAATTATTTGAAGAAACCGTGAAAGGATTACAATCATAATTGGTATCTTATTATCTTATACGATAGGTCATAAACTCACCTAGTTTCATTACTACATTCTGCTTCGTCTCCGAAATATTTATATTAAAATCCACAAACTATTATATTTTGGATTTTTGAGGAATAAGTCAATCAGAGAATCGGAAATCACTACATAAGAGATATGTTGCTTAGTATAAGGTCTAGACTTATTTCAATTATATTCAACGCTAAACCACATTATAGTTAAGCAACAAAACAATTTCATTAAAATATCACATACACTACCATGCACTTGATAGGGACAAGCTATTTCAAAAGCAATTTTGACTATTTTGTTTAAATCTAACCTAAACTAATAGTTAAATACATTTTATTGCTATTTTTTCTATTGTGTAATAAGTTTTAATAAGAAAATTTTAAGAAATCAAAGTTTTTATTTGTATATTTTTTTGAAGTTTTCGAAAAATCAGTTATTTTTTATGCAGCATTAGAATTGGGACAACAATTTAAAATTGGTATACAGGTAAAAACTCAACACTAACTTAGGCTTTAAGTTAGTTGATTTTTTATCTTATTTAATTATTAATCGCTTATTTAGCAATGAGTGGAACCACCATTCTTCGAAATATATATAATAAATCCGATCAGTAAAGGACTCATATACAGCTTTTAAAAATTTATGGATATTTCGACAAAGGCGGTGTTTATGGGATCTGAAATTGTCTCTCAGATTCATAAACTTTTCCGGTCATCCATATCCATACATTTTCAATTATACTGAGATCCGCAGATCCGGAAATAAGGGAGCCACTCCATTAAAGTTACATTTGGCTGCTCAATCCAGCGTTTCACAAATCTAGCTATATGGATTGGAACATTCTTCTGCGGGAAAGAAAGTGTTTTTTATTTCGAATTTCGGGAAAGAAAAAATTTAAGCCTTCAGGTCCATTCAAACTGAAGCGTTTGTCATCAGAAAACACGACGATATACCACTCGTTCTTCCAAGTCGTGTGATTTCGAGCGAAGACTTCGCGAGAAGCTTTACGTTGAGTCTTAATTGTTTCTTTTTTTTTAATTGTAAGCGTTTTAAATGTTCAGCTTACACACAGCTACAGCAACTTTTTGTAGACACTATTCATTTCTAAATTTTACCGAATTTCGGAGGCAGATTATTCGTCTCTCGTCTGTACGGGAAAGTGTTTAAGTTTAATAACTTGATATGGTCCTTCACAACTACATAGTAATTTAAGAGATAAGCTTTTCTTCCGTTGTGGGTTATATAACAACACCCAATCTCCTTCAGCAAACCCTTCAGATTTCATTGCCTTGACGTGTTTTGCCTTCACTTTACGCTTATGATTTACGTACGCTGCCTCACCATAGCATGTGTTCCTTTCACTTCGTCTTCTAGGATATTGTTGGTTTCCTTGGCATTCCTCTCACCATTGGGTTTAATTTCGAACTTCAAATCAATCAATGAGCCATGAGGAACAAGGATATATGAGTATCCCAATCTTTTTCGTACTTGTCTACCACTTTCCTCAAATGTTCTAAGGTTCTATTGAATCGATCTACCATGCCATTGGACTGCGGATGTAATGCAGTTGTACGTGCTTTCCGGATTTCCAGTTTTTGGCATATATCCTGAATTAGCGCTGATTTGAAATTCCTCCCTTAGTCAGAATGTAATTCTATTGGAACATCATATCCCGTTACCCAATTGTTGATGAATATGTCCGCTACTGTTTCAGCCTCTTGATTAGGAGTTGGATATACCTCTGACCATGTCAAATAATAACAAAATTAATAAATAGTCCTTGACTACCAAAAATATTTTTTTCTTAATTTACTGGTCGCTCAATTTACAATTCGCTCAAATGGCGCACCCGAATTTTATTGCAACCAAATATACCTAAATAATAAACAACCAACCCAATAAAACCTTTGCTTTCATTTCTCCAAGGTTTTCGACACTTCCATGTGGCCTCCACATAGACGATCCATGGCAATGCGCACGAATGGCGCCCTGAATTATACTGCTTGATCTGGCCATGATTCCTGGATTTCATACCTTTAGCTGCAATGCACTCAGCACAATTGGCAGTCCACTCCGTAACTGATTGACGACAATCAACCCAATAAAACCTTTGTGTTACCTTCTCCAAGGTTTTCGTGATTCCCATGTGACCTCCACATGGACCGTTGTGCAGCTCGTTGAGAAGTTCGGGAATTCTTGCTTTCGGAATAATCATAAGAGGTCGGGAGTTTTGCCATCTTCGCTTTTCCATACTCGATGCAGCAGCCGGAGAGCAACTTTAAACTGTTCCACTGTGTCCAATATGCCTTTGCGACTAGCTTTCGTCAGCTATTTCTTCACTCATTGGACGTTTGTTCAGATCCATTCTACGCATTACTATGCGTTACTTCAGATCTGGATCTTCGTGCTAAAATTTTCGTAGTTCCTTCGGGTCCAAGTCTTCCGTCGATGTCATTGTCATTAACCGGACATCTACAATGTCTTCTTTGGGTTCAGCTTTTGAGCAATGTCTGCATTCCGAATTACAGGGACGGCGGGACATCGCATCCGCATTTCCATGACTACCACCTTTTCGATGCTCTATAGAGAAGTTGTAACTTTGAAGTCTCTCAATCCACCGTGCCAAATGCTCCTCTGGGTGCCTGAATTGTAGAAGCCATTTTAATGCTGCATAATCTGTCCTTACTAGAAATCGTTGACCATATAGGTACTTATGAAAATTTTTGAAGCACTTCTCCATCGCTAGTAATTATCAAAGTTTTTACCTAACACGACATCGTCAAGGTACTCCAAATAGGTCTTCTAGTGTAATCCTTTTATTACCTGATCCATAATTTTTTCAAATGTGGCAGAAGCTTTACACAATCCAAAGGGCATTACGGTGAATTGCCATAGACCATCTCCAACGCTGAAAGCCGTCTTTTCCTAGACGTCTCTTCGTGCTGAGAACCAATTCGTGCCTGATAATGAGTCCAGAGTGTCATCGATTCTAGGTAGTGGATAACTGTTTTTCTTTGTTACATCATTCAACCTTCTATAATCCACGCAGAACCTCATGTTGCCATTTTCCTTCTTCACAAATACTACAGGGGAAGTCCGTGGACCCGCCGATGGTTTTATTACATCCCTTTCGTTCAATTCGCGTATGGTCTGGCTTACAACTTCACGTTTTGCTAACGGTGTGCTACGAGGAGCCTGGCGGATTGGTCTCGAATCGCGTATAATAATAAAATGTTTCACAACTTTGGTTCTGCCTGGTTTGGAATCGTCTTTATCAAATATGTTGTAGTATCTGAGAAAGAGTTGTTTAGACTTATTTTGACAGTTTGTCTGTAGTTGCTCGGTCCATGCCTTAATTTCACTCGAAATGTCGTTTTCACCCATGGAATTTCCCTCCAGACGTCTTTCGCCATTTATCACGGGTTCAATCTCCTTACACTACCCTAAGTTAATTCCTTTGGGAAGTTGGATTGGTGGCTTGAGTTCATTAAGTAATCTTACTGGAACACAATTGTCTTGTCTTGTCATAGCCACTCGTTACTTCCCCGACAACTTGAGTATCTTCTTCAGCTGCAGTTCGTAACTTTGTCCCAGCTAATGGTTTTATTTTTTTATTAACCTGATCAGAACGACTTATGGAATGTGACGCACCCGTCTCCACAGTCAGTATGCTCCTTTTTCAGTCCACACACCATTAACGGTTACGTTACTCGTGTTCCCATTTATTTCTGAGATGGAGATTACAGGGCATTCACTTATGGGAGCCAGACGTGCATTTTTCGGCTGGCTCGCTTTAGATTAACGATTTGTTTGATTTGAAAGCTGCTTGCTCTTCCTCAGCTTTGCATTTGCGTCCAGTTGGATTCGACATTATAGTTGCGTGCAATATGACTGTTTTTTCCGCAGTTGAAGCATTTAACCATGCGATCATATTTCTTACGTGTTCCGGAATTTTTTTTCAAGATTTTATCCACCTTTTCAAATAATTAATTCACCCATGTGGGTTCTTCTATTTGTACATAATGAGGTTCAAATATTAGATTACTAAGCTGAGAAGCCGTTTCGTGCGTAGCGCATTCGAGACGGCTTCTGCAAACGTCAATTTCGGACATGCTATCGCAGTAGAGCGTGTAGTCTTATTTCGTATTAAATTAATGAAGCTCTGAATTTTTATGTTCTCGATGTATTTCTCAGATTTGCAGCTTGCCCCTCAATCTGCGTAGCAAACTCCTGCAGAGACTCATTGGCTTTCTGGTGGTGATTTAGCAACTCGACGTGGAAGATCTGCTTTCTATGGTCACAACCATACCGTCTTTCTATTGCACCCATCAACGTTTCATAACTATTCGATTCACAATTTGGAATGGTTTTTAGGATTTCTGCTGCAGACCCTTTTAATGCAACAAATTATTCAGCGACTTTAGCTTCAACTTTCCAATTATTTGTAGCTTTCGTCTTTCCAAACTGAAGCTTAAAAACCTGGAATGGAATTGTGCCGTCAAAGGATGGAGATTTTACTTTAGTAGAGCCTTTTAATATAATTGGCTGATTTAATTGTAGCTAGTGGTGATTATTTTTCAACTCATCCAACTTAGCCCTAATTTTATATTGCTCTTCCGAAGTCTGTGTGGACTCTGCTGTTATTTGTGTCACCTGTGTCGATATACATGCTTCCAGCTCTTTCAACTGCGATGACGATTGGGATTGTTGTGCTAGCATTTGTGATGACACCTCTGCTATCTGTGACGACATCTGTACTGAAATCTGCGTTGATATACGTGCCTCCTGCTCTTTCAACTGCGAGGACAATTGGGTTTCTGTGCCAACATTTGTGATGACATCTGTCACATTGCAGCCAAAATCGTATTCATGTCCACAACCTTTGATTAACGTAGAGCCTCTTCCCTTTCCTCCATCTTCGTTGTCGATTCCTCTAATTCCGATATAAAGGCATATTCATCAACATTAATGTTATCTGCTTCCATGGCCTTTCGCAACCGAGATTGCAATTCGGATTTTATTCCATTCGTTGGCAAACCAGGTGTTCCAGCTCCTTTATTAATTGTTGAATCTTCAGTTCATTAAACTTTGACATTTTTTTTAAATAATCTCTTATGGGATTTATTTGACAATCCCATTTCTGACACCAATTGTAGCGGATTTACCAAAATAATCGTTCACGTTGAAACTCTCCCCTGAGTTCGATCACTGGATTGTTCAATAAAACTTACAATTTAATGGCTACACATTTTTATTTATAGCTAATTCAATTACTTAACATTTTGTTACTCGGTATCCGAGCTTACTTGTAATTCACTTGCGCTTTACTTGGCAACACTCTAATTGGAACTGTGTCCTGCTACCACTCCGGCAGCCCTTACATAGTAGATCGTTACAAACAGATCGTCACTTGAACATTCTGGTAACTACGAATTTCGATATCTGCCAGATTCTGGCAAGTTGTCGTCGATTCTGGCATTCGTGTTCGCCATAATACGTTTAACAGAGTGACCGATATTTTCGATATCTGGCGGATTGAAAATTTATTGTATAGTATCAGGATAATATTATGGGCATATATTCAACCAACAAATTTGGTTAAAGTTGGTGTAGTAGTTCATGAGACATATGATTTCAGCTAATGGTGAGCAATGCCCCTCCCATTTTCCAATGTTCAGACCATTTCGTTTAAAGGCCTTCAGTACCATCGTGAGAGTGAAATTTAATGCTGTTGATGTAGTCATTTGGTTAGTCATCGCACTTTCAGTAGTTTTCAATAAAACCGTTACATGGGGAATGGGCGTGGTTATCACCTCATTTCACCTATTTTCACAGTGCATGAGGACGTGCTAGGACTTTTTCTCAATAGGTTTGGTTGATATTGCTTTACTGATTTGGGAGATACGCACACAAAGCCTTCTATGGGGCGAGGCCATTCTCACGTGTTAAATTTTTTTTAGCCATAGATGACCCTACCTCATATTAAAGTTACGTATCTTAATTTGTGCCTTAGTTATAGCGCTTTATAGGTATTCGTTTAACAGCATTTTGTGGGCTTGGCAGTTGTCCGATTCCGCCCATCTACAATACCAATCGACATTCTCAGAGAGTCAAGGAGCATGCGTACCAAGTTTCAGCAAGATATCTTGATTTTTACTCAAGCTATCTCTTGCACGGAACGGACATTATACATAACCGACATTTTATACTCTCGCAATTTGCTAGGATCAAAGGCGGGGAAATACCTTCAGACGTTGGAAAAACTTTATATTAAAAAATGTTGCATAAGAATTTACGAGACGAAAGTTAATATATTGTGAATATGAGGAAAAGGTTAACCAGAGTCATGTAAGACATTTTATTAAAGGTGTGGGATTTAGAACAGATAAAAGAAAGGTCTAGCCCAATTTCATTCATATTCAGCGTTAATATATATATTATATAGCAATAGTATATAGTTAAGAAACACTTAATTCGTTAAAAATATCACACATATAACCGGTTTAAATACAGCTGGAAAGTGGTAAATCAGTCCGTCGGGTATGATATACTTTTGGCATTAAACTAAAGTAGGCTTGAGAACTTTGCATGTGTTTGGCATAGTGTCTACAAGAATAACGATAATCACTAAATGTAATGTATGGGACTTGGGGTTATGCCTGGACCGATTTCACACATTTTTGGCATTAAACTATAACATATCCAATATTATACTGTAGGTTCACTTAGTTTTGCTAAGTTAACCGAAAGTTTGAGAATTCTTACTTTTGGTGTGTGGGAGCTAGGCGAGGTACTGACCTGATTGTTTTCATCATCCTTGATATCAGGAAACCATTTTCTATGAATTTCAGTAATTTTCCTCAAATATTGATAAATATTTTCCGTACATAATCAAACATACGCACAGACGTCCAAATATTCGGCATCTGGGGACTTGAACAAGTATAGTCCGATTTCGACAATTTTTAGATGTGAGACGGAATACCTTGAAGGCTCATGTAGAGTTTTATACCGATATCTTCATTGGTGTTTGATTTATTTTCTACATACAATACATTAAAGGATTTAGGAGGCGAGTCCATGCCCACTTTTTAAGAAATTTTTAACAGCAGATGTTCAGATCGCCCATCCTACTGCATTTCTATGTGCTTCATTTTAGTTTTGTATCTCAATTTGTGGCTTAGTTATAACATTTTATAGATTTAGAGTAGATTTACAGTATTATGTGCGGGTAGCAATTGTCCGATTTCGTCAAAGGAATACGTGCACCGAGTTTCATCAATATATCTTAATTTTTACTGCAGTTATCGCTTGCACGGACGGATGGGCGGACGGAGTCACACAGAACTCAACTTGTATACTGATCATTTTGATATATATAACTCTAGATATATAGAACAAACGTTAAATTAATAAAATTATTATGCTCTGCAACATGTTGCGAGAGTATAAATCTTATACCTAACCTGTTTAATATAAAATATTAGTAATACTAATAGAAAATGTATCTTCGCCTTTGATCGTTGGAAATCGCGAGAGTATAAAATTTTTGGCTGCACCCGAACTGAACCTTTTTCTGGGTGTTTTGATTGCTTTTTTGTGTATCAGAAACAAATACTTTACAATCTATACATATGCTAAAATGTTGTTCATATCACAATTTGTATATATTTCTTGATGAAACGAAACGAATACAATATTTATTAGAAGCTGGGAGAGAAAACCATACTACCATACTATCATAAAACAGTCAAAATCTTACTGTAAACAGGTAAAGGAAAAACATTTTGGGACCTACAGTTTATAAATAAAAATTAAATTATACATATAAAATACGTATTTATTTTTATTTATGGATAAAAGATAATTTAGTGAACTTTTAGCGAGCTTTTAATTTACTTACCCAATATATCAACCTGCTGACGGCAGTCATATGAGAATTCACCCATTATTTCATTAAACTTATCATCATCGCATTGAGGTATTTTATTATTTTTTAAATCTGTCTCCAGCGACTTTAGAGCCGAAATCATTTGATGCATAGCTCTCTGAATGGAGTCCAAATTTACTCGAGATGCTTTGTCAATATGTGTTAAATCGTTATAGAAGTCTAATATATCGGTAAACTCATTTTCTATTACTTTTACTAAATAATGCAAAAGAGTATGTCGGTTATCAATATCTTTTGTATTACAAAGTTTTGCGAGGTATGACATTTCAAATCCATATGCTGCTTCGCTTTTTGATCCTGAGTTCAAATAATTTCCCATTAATAAAATTAGTTCTAAAACTTTTGCAAATTTTTTACTGTTGCGAACTTCTTCACAAGCCGCTGTTCCAGCCACAATATCAGGCTTAATATCTTGAATAATATCGGAATATGTTAGTTTAAAATTAAGGTTGTGAAGACGCGGCAATAATCTTTTTATTTCGCTAATAGTGGCTGCAAATTTTTCTACTGGTGATAGCGGCTCTCCCTTTGCTGTAATATCTTGAAGTTGTTTCAACTGATCTGGTGACGGCAAATACTGAATTAAATTCTGTAGTATGTTTGATGACAATATATCGGTATCACAGCGCAAAAGGCAAATTTTAATTTGTTCATTTGATAAATGTTTTAATGGCCCGCCAAGCAATATGGCCAAGTTTTGGGCTGATTTAGAATCAAGCACCCGTAAGCTTATGTTCTTCTTTACGAGGGTGTTTGGTTTATCAACCACATCTCTTTGATACTTCTTTACTGATTTTGATGAAAATTTTTCGGAGAGTTCAGAAAGAAATTGCTTTGAAGCTAAACGATCTTCTTCACAACTAAGCCAAAAAGATTTATCCGACAGTTTTTGAGGTGATAAAACTTTCCAATTTATTCGTTTCATTGGATTTCCTACTTCCCATTTCTTCTTTGGTTTTAAACCATTTGGAAGTTCATTAACCAAAAAAGAGGACTGTTTGGTCTGCTTAGCTCCAGACAAAGATAGTAATCCGAAATTTGGTGGTGGTGGTGGAGGTGGCGGTCCAAAATTTGGAGGACGTGGCGGAGCTGGACAATTCGGCATCGGTGGAGGGGGTGGACCTTTTATAGACAATGGTAGTGGTGGAGGAGGTGGTGGAGGTGGAGGTGGTGGTGGTGTTATTGGTAACATTGCTGACGTTGTTGACGTTCTTGGTTTATTACAATCTCTTTGTGAAGTTCGTAACTGTATACAAAGGTAATACACATATAATTACATAATGAGATAAAATAATAAATGTACTAATTTAAACTAAATTATAACCTTGTTCAAATAAAAATTAGAAGAACTTTCTTCATCTACTTTGCAAAGAGCAGATAAATATATCAACAGCAAAAATAATTTATTTATGATGAAATATAATTATTTACTATTCCGGAAGGTAGGATGTACTTGAACGTAAAAAGTAATAAAGGTCTAAGTCCATTCGTAGCCGAAAAAAAATAAATTTATTTTACCTATGCTAGTCGTCTAAAGAAGGTAGATCATCTTGATTTCAAATGTAAATTTCGTAAAAGCAAAAAATTCTAATTTTTTTAACGGATTGTATCCTGTCTAAGCATAGTAAGCACACATTGGGTTGCCTACTCAAGAATCTTGTGGGTCCAGATCAGATTCAGATAATATAAGGATCACCATCATCTTTTGGCCATTGTTTCACAAATGTCACTACACGTTTGTCTAGTCAACCTTTACATTAATGTGAAAGCCAAAATTAAGTGTAGGGGCAGGCAATATAGAATATAATCATATATTGTGTATGAACAGTTCTTTGCGATAAATACAAGCCGTAGAACTTTTAAAGATTTTGAGGACTCACATTTAGTTCACACCAATACACAAATTCGAAATTTTTGCGCTAGTATGATTCCTTTGATTGAAACGTATGATCGATCCATAAAATACAATAAATATGTATATAAAAGTTTAGAAAATTTTTATTTGTAATACCCTGAAGTAGTAGATAATATTGAAAGCACCAACTAATTCCTAACGCTTCAAACTATTTATGAAGCCATTGATATTCCAATAAAGATGTGTTATCATTTTTTGCAATCAGTTAGTTTTAAGTAGCGGCAGAAAAAAAGCATTCAAATAATTCTGAGGAATTCCCGAGGTAAAAGTTTCTAGGCGAACTTCGGGTTGGTTTGCTCTTTCATATTACATAAATAAAATTTTTAACACTATTTATTTAGTTGAAATTGAGTTTTAAAAAGAGCCATATGTTACCGAAAATTTCTAATTTAAAATGGTATAATGTAGCTACTGTTAACACTAACTAATTTTAACTATAAAAACTTTATTGTACTTGTCATAACCTAATGTAGCCCTAAAGTAAGTTTTTAGAAAAAAAGGTACCACAATCTCCTGGACTAATTACTTTTATTTTAAGCGTCAAACTACAATGAGGGTAAGAAATCTGTCTACTTAATTTCATTTAGATACATTATGTGTGTAAAATTTTGTTTCGATATCTTTTTTGTTGCATGATTTAATTATTTATTGTTTGTTTTTTTTTGTAATTATTTATTGTGTGTATTATATACTGATGGAAGTAGTCGTGGTTGTAGCACGATTTTAAAGTTATCTTAGATGTAGATGTAATACAAATGTTACGAATCAAATTTGGTTAAAATTTTTCAAGTACCGCACTTTCACTAGTTTTGGACACAACAGTTCTACAGGATCTCACGGAGTCACGTCCACTCTTCAAAAACTGTTTAAACTAGACATGTCATTTCTACTGTTTTCCTCTGACAAAATTCTTCTTTTGTAGTTTGAATGATCATTGAATTATTTAAATTACTTCATATTTTTTAAGTGTGGTTATGTGTGATAAGAGGTACATATGTTAGGCTATGAGTTGGTGAGAAATACCAACCAGATTGCACGGTACGCAAAGAAGCACGAAGGAAACAGCATTATTAGCTGTGGTTGCATGTCTGCATGATCTTGACATACCTCAAAGAATTTCGGCGACATTAAAAAGTGTGAAGCAACCAAATATTAGTTATAAACAAATTTAACTGTATTATCTGAGAATTTTTTAGTAGCAAGGTGAGGCTATATGATTGTGTAAACTATGAACGCAGTGATAATATATTATATTGTTACAACGTATCGAACAAAGCGGTGCATATTTGACCAAAATCGGATCATTCTAACTACGCTAAATAAAACCTTCAATTTAATGCAAAAATACTAGATTTCTTTTTACTAGACATAATATAAGGAAAGATGCTACCTTATATGCTATAAGACGCTACGCTGCGTTATGTTTACGTTTAAATTCATATCAGATTACGGTAAGAAATGTGGATGACTTACCAGTAGTACAATGTCATTAGATTTTGTAGCTTCATTAGCCGTTCTAAATTTCATTTGTTCTTCTAAATGTGCCACCTTAGCTTCAGCTTCATGTTTTGCTATTTCCAATTCTTCTATTTTTTTTTCAAATTCCTCGAATCGCGTTATCTCTTTTGCCTTTACCTTTTCGACGATATCATCTAATATTAATGATGTATCAATATTAAATGTACGATTATCAAAATTTGGATCGCAATAGCCTTTATGTAATACTATTTGTTGAATACATTCTTCAATCAATTGATAATATGCTGGTCGAAAATAGAAATCATCTCTTATGTAAAGTAAATGTTGAAGTATTGATAAAAAGTATGGTTCTGAACTGGTATCTGTTACAAGATTTTTAAGTACTTCAAAACAGTCTGCCATATCGTCCATGTTAAAACTAACATTTTCAAATCTTTGGGTGAATTCTTCAAAATCGTCTTCTCTTATTTCATTAAAAATTTTGAAATGTTGCTTCAAAGCATCATTATTACTTTTAGAAACAATATCCTTAAACGAATCAAATCTCTCATAAAGTCCCATTCGCATTATTTCACAACGTAAATGTAAACGAAAATTTAAATCACTGGGCGTATTTGTTAATGTATTAATGAAAATAAGACTATGGCAAGCTAAATCTCTTTTTGGGTCACATCTTCCTTCTATAAATAATGCATCAACGATGGGTTTAAAGCGTTCACTTGTTTTATATTTGTTGGACGCGGCAGTAGTTATTGCTCGAAGAACCTTATCATAACCGTTACGTTCAGGAACAAGACAAAATGATGCCAGTAATTTTACAGCTTCACACATTGTTTGGGGCTTGCGGGGGTTCAAATATTGTGCCAATAATAATACAACAGTGTGCAGCTCAGGTGTTAATACTAAATTCAAACCCCATGTATTATTCATTACAGCCTTCAGGCAACGAATGCACTCCAACTCAATTCGGTCGAATCCACGTTCTTTCAAGCAGCGTCTCAATAACAGAATTATTTCATTTATGCCATCTTCTCCGAATTCTTTAATCCATGAAATTGGATTGCTTGTAAGAGCTACCCGCAAGCTCTCTAGACACTGATATATTTTGTTTTCGTTGTGTTCTTTATTACGCAGATATTCAACATAATCAAACGGCTTTTCAAATCGAGAGCTAGAGCGATGTTCGTTAGAATTTTTACCTGTAAAAACAGTTAATAAAAAAGCATAAATATAGTGAAAGATTAAATTTTGCAAATACATTGTAATAATATTTAATGGGCTCTGTCTATATATTATTATGTGAAAACTAAATTTTCAGTGGACAAAGCAGTTTGCCAACAGTTCAACTCATTTAAAATAATCCAAGTTTGAAACTTCATTATTGAACAAATGTCAATAAAGAAGTTGCCATGATTACAAAAATTATTTCCGCTAACCTAGCCATTACAAAACCTGGGAACGAAATCTTTTAAAATGTTACTTATCGCGATTGACAGACGAGAAAGGTTTTCATTGGAAGAAATTCAAAAGGATAAGAACTAATTTAAATTTGGTAATCCACATTAGCGTCAATGAAAATAGAACTTGAGCAATGAAATACTAACTTTATCCGATTTCATTAGAAATCCGATAGATAGATCCGATAAAATTTCGATACGATTTTATTAGAAATGGACAATTAGTGGATATTTTCATTTAAACAATGAAAAATACTTTGGGATCTAACTCTCTGACCAAAGTCATCTTTTGTATAAGCTTTTTGGTATAAGCTGCAAACTTTTCCTCGGCTCATATTAGGCTTTCTGCATTAATTTACTTCGTGACAAGGTTTTTACGGGTGCTACACCATAGAAGAACTGCTGGAAACCGTAAAGTCGAAGAGCTCTACAAGAAATGGTTCTTAGCCATAATGTTATTAAACTGGGAACGTGTAGAACCTTCGCTGTCCTCTAGTGGTCTAAGGGTAGAACACTGAGCTTCGCAAGAGCTCTGTGATCGCTCGTCAATGGCCAGCACTGGTACTGCTGCCAGGTACAGCATAACAAGGAGGCCCACTGATTTGGCTCGAAGCAATATTAGCTGCCTTAACAGATTTTCGATGGGTACAAAGCACTTTCTCGTTACATGAGGGCCTTTTGATATATTTTGTAAGCACACGTGACTAAAAATTTTAGGCCTAATTTTTTACACAAAATCTATTTCTTAGACACTGTTTTTTTTTAAAGAAGTTAGCTTCAAGTTTTAATATAATTAAATATGCACCTAAGCAATGTTTATTGAACTCTTCTATTTTACGGAAGCATCAGCGGATTCCCGAAGTTGACCACGACTTCTACTTTAATAGAACCTGTCCTTCTGTACTGACCTCCATTGAGGAGAAATTTATTTTCAACCAAAACCCCTTGTCGAAACTATTTCTCAATTATAACACACCGTATATAAAAAAAAGTGTTGTATGAACTACAAAGCGGAAAAGCCAACAATATTCGCAATTCAAATTCGCTCAGCTCCAATATTTTATATAGTATCCGTAAGAAATTAATTAGAGTAATAATAGTATAAAACTTATTTATATTAATGGATTAGATTAAATTATTTCATCCAATTACGTGATAATACGTTGGGATAATATTGGATAATATTGGGCATTAAACTAAATAATGCTTAAGAAAATATTTACACCTAATTTTATTAAGATAACTCACACACTGGCCCATATATTTGGCATCAATTAAAATAACGAAAATCATTATATATAGCGTAGGGGGGTTGGGCTAATTGATGAACCGATTTCACCGATTTTCAAGACGAAGATTATAATTTCATTTTTTTAAGATATCTTACATATTGATCGATATACAAAGTATAGAGTCAATCAGAAGTTTGTAAATCATAATATTATATATATGGTTGTTAGGGCACGAATTTTTAGCACACAACTCATTACTATCGAGAAAATATGCCCTCGCATTAGGATATCTCACAGTTTGACCTATATTTTCGGTATAAAGTCAGCCATACGCAAAGGACCTCGTATTCGGCAACTGGGACCTTGGAAATTTATGGTCCGATTTAGACCATTTTTAGACCCGAGGTTTCCCACCTTTATAAAGTTTTATTCTGATAACTTCATTGCTACCTGATTTATATATTATATTTATATATATATATATAACCGTAAGATAAATATAGCAGGGTGATGGAACGCACTAAATTTGGTCCATAGTGGTAGAGTAGAGAGACTTGAAAGTCCCATGCTCATTATAACGATTCACCTTTCACCCCTTCCATACCATCTTTACTGTAAACTTTTATGCCTTTGATGGTTTTATTTAGTGAGTTATTGCACTTTTAGTTATTTTCAACAAAAACCTTGTACAGAGGGTGGGCTTGGTTAACCGATTTCACCCATTTTCGCACTGTGAGGAGTTGTTAGGGGAGGGCTTTCACCAAGTTTGGTTGACATACAGAATTGTCCAAAACTAAATTATAGCTCCATTGCATTTTTTGATGTCGCTGTTTTTTTAAAACAAAGATATCAAATATAAAAGGTTTTTGCATACTTATTTGCACTTACAATAAAGCAAAATTATTGTTATTACTTTCTTTTGATTTTAAAAGTTTCACATTAAATATTTCATGATAGTAAAAATTCTATGGATAAATGGTTTCTTCCCTCTCCCTCCGTTATGGATGGACGCGCCTGATCCTCTCTAGATGCGGCCCAACTCCGAGTGTGGCTGTGTTTCTTCTTCCTAACTCCAGGAAAAACTGGTCAGGTGTTGACAAAATTTTCTAATGATTTCAAAATTCATCAATCAAGGATACTGTAAACGAATTACAATCAAATTTGGTATCTCATTAACTTATAAATATTATAGGTTTTGGAAAGGATTTTGCTACGTGTCCAACATATTTACATTAAAATCACCATAATGAACTCAAATAAGACATGTGTGATGCATACTTAACCAAAGGGGCTAAATTTAATATATAGGGTATATGAGCAACCAGAAGCCAACCAAACCAGTCAACCAGAAGATTACACTACATCGGATATATTGCGGCAACAGGAAGGTAAGAGCAGATAAAATTTACTTTTGGCATTAAATTAAGGTATGCTCGAGAAAAATTTCCGCACAATTTAATTAAGATAGCTTAAAATTTTGCCGATATATTGTGTTATAATTTTGTTAATCTTTCATGTTGACATATATATACGGTATAAAGCCAATCAGAAGCTTGGATTTCTTATATTAGTTAAATGGGGGCTAAGAGAAGTATTGATCTGATTTTATCCATTTTTACCACCAATCCACTATCATCAGGAAAAGATACCCTCTGGATTAAAATATCTCAGAAATTGTCTGATATTTTCGGTAAAAAGTCAGCCACAGACACAGAATTCACTTATTTCGTATCAGTGGACTTGAAAAGTTATGCTCCGGTTTTCACAAATTTTAAAAAAGTGATACCATATCTTGAAGGTGCTACTTTCGCAGTGTTATTTCGATATCTTCTCTGGCACTTGATTTACTATTACTGAATTTGGCCCTCCCTACTTTGAAACCCTTTACCAAATTACAGTTTTTTAATTTATAACTTAATTTGTAACTTTGTTATAGTTCTTTATAAGTTTTCTATCAACAGAATTTTATGGGTGTGGTAGTTGTTCATCCCGCCCATCTGCAATACCAACCTTCTCATAGTGTTAAAGGACACATGTACCAAGCTTCGTCAAGATATTTAAATTTTTACTAAAGTTATCGCTCACACGGGCGGACGGACAGGCAGACAGTCACTCGGAATTAAACTCCTCTCCTGATCATTCATCTCCTGATCCTGACTACATTTATCTCAATTAGTTTTAGGTGTTACAAATGTTGTTGGAAGGGTATAAAACAAATATGTTGGAAAAGAATAAAAATCCACAACCATTTAATAGATATAAAAGCAGACCAATAATTTAATACTTCTTGGGATACCCTTGAACTTCAATATTGTAGTGAAACCCATTGACATCATTGAACCCATTTGAGTTTTTGAGGTTATTTTGCCCCACTCTAACCTAATAACCCGTTGTAGGTCCCTTTTATTTTTAATTACGTGTATCTGTCAATCTAAATGATTCCACAGGAGTTTGATGGAATCTGGCGATGTATCTGGCGATTTGGGTAGGGTTTTCTGTTTTTTTTTTTGAACATTATAAACTTCCATTAACTGGAAGATGAAGGACTCTTCAATACCTAGATTGACGGCGCTTTGCTTACAATTTTCTTGGCCCCACTCGCAACCACATATCCCCAAACTATTACGGAACTTCCCTCTTGTTTTACGGTTCCAGACATATTGGAAGGATTCAGCTACTCATTCGAATTTCTCGACAATTTATTCGCCCGATCCATAAATATTACATTTGCGGTTAGCTTCACTTAAGAAAACATTTTTCCGTATCGGATTTGTAGTCTATTGCAAACTTGTCCAAAACTTATGTTTCTATTTTTGGAGCACTTTTCTTTGGATCCTACTGTATTTTACGAACGATAAAACGACTTTCAAAGCCGGTAAGTAAAGCTGGTCGACCAAAGTGACACTTATTTTCGACAGAATGAACTTTTTCAACACTTTTTCCGATTTGCCGCACCGAATTTATATCCCTATGATACTTTATAACCAATTTTCTAATATCAAGTGAAATTTCTTTTCCTCTAGGCGCCATTATCAAATTTTAAGTTCTTTTGGACAGTTGCAAATTTGTGTACATTTTCTAAGTTAAAATCTAACTAATATAAATAGTTTTAAACACAATATTTATCTTTTTTTTATCAAAGTGAATGATATTGAAATAACAAGTGTTCTCTGTGTCTTAACTTCTGTTATGTAAAAATTGATCAAATTCCAATGAAGAAGCAACCACGTCTTCAGGCAAAAAAAAACTACGTATTACAGCGAAAGGAATAATTGAATCTTCAAGTACAAATAAGACACAAAAATATATTTAGTAAGTGAATATTTTCGTGATTTATAAAGTCAATAACGATGTGTACTTACTTTAGTGAGCAACTGTATATAACTCTAAATCTATCTCGATCACGTTTAGGTGTCACAAACAACCGTTAGGGGAACAAAACTATTATACTCTGTGGCAACATGTGGGAAAAGTATAAAATTCCACAACCATATTTTACTCGAACTAAATAGTGGTAGTTTCCTTAGCTCCAATAGGCATGCCAAAAATTCAATTGAACGAAACGAAAGTGCCATTGTTTCACAACTACAAACGATCCGTTTGGTAATTATCTGAGAGTACTATGTACTATTTAACGGAACTGAGCATCAACACATCGCGGTACTAGGCTTAAATGAGTACTAGCTGCGCCTAGACTCACAAACCCAATCCCCAGATTCAACTCATCGATGTTTTAAATTATAATTAAGTCGTATTAATATATTTCACTTATTGACTGATATTTACGGTATAAAGTCAACCGGAAACATGAAGATCATTCGGTATACGGGTATATAGTGGTATACGGATATTTGGTATACGAGCTGTGTTCAGAAAATAACGGGAATGTTCTTCGACTGTGTTCTTCGACTTTAATCACATAGAGCATCATGAATACTTGCCTCAAAGTCAAACGGTCAATAAGGAATACTACCTATAAGTTAAACGCAATTTACATGAAGCAATCCGAAAAAAACGCCCGGATTTGTGGAAAAACAGTTCAAGGCTTTTGCTCACTTTTGCTCAATTCTGCTCACATTTCGTTGCTTGTACGTGAATTCTTGGCCAAAACCAATACCGTAACGATTCGCCAGCCTCCATATTCGCTAGGCATGGTTCGATGCGACTTTTTCTTATTTCCAAAAATAAGGAGAACCTTAGAGGGCCGTCTTTTACAAGTATAGATGACATTAAAAGCGTATCGCTGAAAGAGCTAAGGGCTATCCCAAAAATCGGGTTGGAGAAGTGTTTCGACGATTGGAACAAGCGCTAGCGTAAGTGCATAATATCGAATGGAGACTATTTTGAAGGCGACAACATTAATGTAGACGAATGAATAAATATTTTTTTCAAAAAACGAAAATTCCCGTTATTTTTTGAACACACATCCGTATAGTTGTATAATAATTTTAGGCGCTTTGGAATATGACTAATTAAATATATAGGGTAAGTAACGGATTTTTCCGGATCGCTTTATATGAATAGCCAAAAAGGAAGCATTTTGTAGCTGCCTTTTTTTATTAATATTCTTGCAAATGTTAAACGACTCTTTAACTGATTACACTTTCTTGATCTTTTATTGATATAGAGTTCTTAATATATTCGCGTACCGTTTTCAATACCTGAAATTGCCTGTATGGTAAATGGATATGGTTATAACGATTATATACCAATTTCCCTAATTTAAACTTCACAAAATAAAATATATAATATACAACGAAATAAAAATGTTACATACATATAGGGTCAAAAATTTTTGGAAAAATATGATACCTTTTAAAAAAACTTACCCTTTAGATGCATAAATAGCATCTTGCGCTTTTCAATAATAGATTTCTTTAGAAGTGGTTCACGTTTATCTTTAGGAATATTCATATCCTCCAGAATTTCTAAAAACTTCAAGTCTATTTCACAGTCATTCAGCGTTCGAATCTCATTTTCCAGCGCTTGAAGCTCAATACTTTCATTATTATCAAGCACATTTGATTTTATGGGAATAGTTGCATTATTGTTGGTGTTTTTTATCTTTTGGCGGCCGAACCATCCCTCAAACCAACCATCCGTTGACCCTGTTCTTGCTTTTTCTTGCTTTGACATATTCATCATTAACTGAAACAAAAAAATAAAAAATATTAGAAAAAATTAAACAACTTCAACAAGTACTTATTTTAATGCGTTATTTGGCAAGTAACGATAAGAATATTCGGTAGCCAGAAGGATGTAAGAAAGCAAGACAAACGGACCAGTAGGTAACAGCAAAACAATTACTGAGCAATATTTTAAAAGCATATTAGAGCATATATTCTTTTGAAAGACAGACCTGCAGAAATTATCTTCCCCTTATCGTAGGATGCGGTTCTAATGCAATCCATCAAAATGGGAAAGAAATCGTTTTTTTAATAGTAATTTAAGTACAGAAAATGTGAACTTAACGAGAACCAGGGAGGACGTTCTGGATATCACTCTTGTTAATAATATCATATATCGGAAGAGTATTCCATACCAATCGATATATAGGATACATTGATTCATAATGGCAATCCTTCCGTTGTCCTTCAAAAAATTAGGGAGCTTTTCTCCGATTTTGACGTCGTTCCAATAACGAAGAGTACTACTGTTTGATTGTTTTACTATGTTCGAGGCAGTTGATGAAAATAATTCCATGTGAATAACAAGAAATACTGGCTGAAACCTTGCGGAGCGACTTTTGAGTTTTCGAGCGCTTTGGACAACTTTCACTGCCAATTGGAGCCAGGTGCGTCATGATGTATCCATGTAGATGTTTTACCCATTTTCGCAAATTGGCGCAGAAACTCGTTCTAATTGTGTTTGATCAGAGAAAGTCGAGCACGTTTGTCCTTTTAATCGAACACGGCACCCATGGCGCGAAAAGATTTTTCATTAAAAAAAAAATTATTTGACCTACTCATACCTTTGAGAGGGCAACGATGTTATTAACTCACTCAACTTCTTTCACGGTCACCCAATGTATGAAATGTTCAGTTAAACTCGAACTTAGCCCTCACCTACTTTTTTTTCTGTTTTTTTTTACCTTTATAATATTTTATTTTTGAAATCTTTTGCTTTTATTATCATGCTTTGTCGGAGTGTAAGGTAGAATCTTGGATTCTTTTCATGATGGTGAAGTTTTGTAGATCGACTGAAATCGATTTATTTAAGGTTTAAAAGTATACACGCAATTTTCTTCAATGAAATCGGCAGAAAACTTGAAACCCTCACCGCAAAATTTAGACTTTATGAAACATTGTTCAAATCGTTAAGTGCTTAAATGATTCGCACTTGTAAGCCTGCTCCTAAACGTAAACGTTCGTCCGATGAAAAGTCAACCAGTTCTTCTGTTCAGAATATTTCTTCTACGAACATTGACCTTATAAATCTTTCTTCGCTATGCCAAGGTGAGAAGCCTACTACATCTAAAGAGCTTATTTCCTCTAAAGCTCTACCTATCGGTTTTAAGAATCAAAACATTCAGGTTCCTCCCCTTAAAAAACCCCCTCGCTCAGACTTTTTGGTTGATTGGTTGTGGCTAGATTCTCCAAGGATACCTCGGTTGACGACATAAAGTTTTACATTTCGTCGAAGTTAAAAATTGTTGACACTCAAGTTCGAAAGTTTAACTTTAATTATGAGAGAAACATATCATATTTTAAAATAGATGTATTTCTCGAAAACTTTCAGCATACTCTGACCGCTCGGTGCATTTGTCCGTGAATTTGAGCATAAACGTGGTAAACTTACTGAAGCAAAATTCGCTAAAATACATTTAAAAAAAGCCGTTGAAATGATGGAAACTCGTTGAGTAATTATTATCAAAATCTTACAGGTCTTAATACAAAATTAACTAAACATGTTACAATTAACATTTTTGATAATGGGCGTATTACCGTACGTTCCATGGAATATTCGTCATATCATATGATATCATAGATCATAGCATTATGCCTGTTTGAGCTCGGTTATACTTCAATGAGTTTTTAGAAAAAATTTCTGAGTTGGGCCTTAACCAAATTAATTTAATTCCGAACAAATTTTGTAAGCTCTTAGACTTAGTGTACGTTGATAATGCTCCGAAGTTTTGCATAATTCGGTGTGAAGCTCTTGTTCTGCCAAAGGGTTCGTATCATTCTGCTTTGGAAATTACGGGTAATTTACTTGATAATAGTCATCAAAATTATAGCTTTTGTACTCAGTTTAACTTTGCAAAAACTAACTTTAAATAGTTGAAGAGGGAAATATCTAATTTATCGTGGACAGGCTACAATGGAAATTTTGAATTTAGTGTCTCACATTTCAATAAAATGATTATAAATTTATTTAAAAAGTGTGCCTTAAAAATTGTGGCAAATATATCTGCTTGCCTCTGACAAAGACATTTAATTGCTCCCTTTAACAAGGTATATTTCCTTTGACAAGGAAACAGTCGCTTATAATCCCTTTGCGTAAGAGTGGAGTTAGGTCATCCACTGAAAACTATAGGAGAATTGCAAAAATATCGACCATACCTAAACTTTTTGAAACTATTATCACAGATCAAACAACTTTTTCGATTTCTCCACTGATTTTATGTTCTCAGCACGGATTTCGTAAAGGGAAATCTACACCAATTTACTTGAATTTGTGAAGCATGTATCAGAGGGTTTTCGGGAGAATAAACATACTGATGTTATATACACTGACTTTAACAAAGCTTTTGATAAAGTAAATCACACAATTCTCATGCAAAAACTTGATCTTCTTTGTTTTCAACCAAGATTTATTCATTAGGTACCTTCTTATCTCAATAATAGAACGCAACGAGCGATATTTAATGATACTCTTTCTGATTAAAATAATTTCTCTTGAAGTGTTCTACAAGGTCAAGTCATCTTGGTACGATTCTGCTCTTGTTATTTATTAATGCTGTTTCTTCTGTAATAGAGTACTAAAAATTGTATTATATGCCGACGATATAAATGTTTTTAAACCATATACTTCGATTGATGAAAGGTGTCTGATGTTAACAGACTTAAACAATTTGGTTATGTAGATACATGTTCACCTCTCTCAATGTAATAAAAGCCTAAAGTCTAGAGCAAGTATTTAACTTTCTTGACTTGGGAGTTTTTGTGAACGTCAAACTTTATTTTAGTCTTCATGCTAATACAGTGGGTTTGAAAGTTAAAAGTATTCTTAGTTTTGTTAAAAGACGGTCTAAAGAATTTAGAAATCCGTATGCTACTAAAACTCCTTTTACCACTTTGGTTGGGCTTATATTAGAATATGGCTCTCTGGTATAAATCAGAGTCCGTTCAAAAACATTTTTACTTTTTCCCTAAGGGCATTTCCGATCGGATTCTAGAATAAGTCTTCCTCCAAACATTAGTTGTTTTAAACTCATAAATCTAGCTATCCTCGCTGGTTGTAGGGAAATGCTTGGCATAACATTCTCAGTGAAACTTATGAATGGATCAGTTATAATGTTTTCTTTTGTCTGGAATTAAATCTCTTATCTCGGCTCGCTTATCGAGGCAGTTTAGACCCCTACTGGTAAAATCACGTGTGGTAAATCTGGTAAAAAAAAACCAGAAATTTTCAATTTGTAAATTTTTTCCTATGAATCTATAGTATCAGCTAATCCGAAGATTAGGTTTTGGTTATATTTCAAAACACGAAAATCGAATTAGTGAATCGAACCACTGAAAATCAGAATTAGCTTTCATTTGGTATAAAAAGGTGTAGAGTAATTTGATTGACTTTTAAGGCTTAATGCTATACGTGTTGCAAACCTCTGACATATCCCAAGGAAACACAAATATATTAAAAAATAAATTTCTATATTGTAAAGTAAAAATAGGAAATTAGAGAATTTTTCCTAATTGAGCCGCTAACTGAGCGACTTGCGGTACAGTTGGAGAAGGCCAAAGCTTATATAAAGGAACTAAAGTGCAAACATTAGAATCCTATGGTTCTTGGGAGCCTCAGCAGAATTGTTGTCAGCTTCAGACACTTTACGACGCCAATGTAGAGCGTGTTGTCTCTTTAATGGAAGACTAGAAAACTTATTACAGCAGAGTTAAGCGGATATCAACAAACACTCAAAACCCAATTACCTGTATCACAAGTCTTTCAAAAAATTAATTATGTGTAACAAAGAAAAGCCGGCAGGCCTTTCCCACTACATAGTAGAGCACCGAATCTGCTATTCTGTAGAATCGGTGCTTGCTGTCAGATAATTTGTATTGAAGAAATTTACACATATGTAAATTAAAAAGTTTGGTTTAAAGGGCTATCGTAATCAAATGCTATCTTAATAAATTAAGTATATTGTCTTCGACAGGCTACATGGTAAAAGGAATATTTTGTTTGACAATTTATTCGAATTAAAATATTTGACAACAAAATCTTTTGCAAGTATCTCTGTACATATATCTACACCGTGCATATTTCTATGTTTGTATTCTTTTACAGTTCAAATACATCAAGCTTCAACTGATTACTTGGGATGCACGTCGGTATATATATTTCCTGTAAGAATGCCAAGGTGTTTGGATCACAATACATGATCAGGCGCGTATCAGTTGAAGCCAACTAACCGCTACGAACCTGAATTAATACTCGGCCAAGGACTGCAGACTCGGCAGAATATCTTCCAATTTATTTAGAGCCCTCCATCGAAATTGTTCATGAAACTTGTGTCACAATAAAGATCGAATAAATTTGTGCATACGCGATGAATAAATTCATATAGCAGAAAATAAAAAAAGCAAAGTGATTGATGAAGAGCGGAATTAGGAAGGAAACAAATGAACCTTTGTGATTTTGATTATGAACAACTAAATTTAGCCTTTGCATTAAATAACGAAACACAAATTTCAAGCAGGATTATATGTAACATTTGTATTTTTATTATTTATATGCAAAGGTTAGGCATATAAGGATAGGAATAGATATTTAGCCTGGTGATGTGAATTTATCGCAAAGATTTTAACGCGAAGAAGTAAGAAGGGCTTAACTTCGGGTCCAACAAAACATTTTATACTCTTGCAATTGGTAAGTGAAATATTTTCACGTGCAGGCAAAACTTTATTATAAAACATGTTGCGTAGGAATTCAATATTCGTTACTTGATGAAATTGTGAACGGATTATAATTATATTTATTAGATCATGATATTAGTGCTTTGGGAAGGATATACCGATATCCATAATTTTTACCACCGAACGGCATAATGCTAACTAGAATATTCTGGCTTAATTTTTTTAGATATCTTCCAATGAGGCATATGAAACAAGCGACAAGGACAAAATAAGAGACGAAATTTAATATAATGGGTATATGAGGGAAAAATCGGATTACGGCTATATGGATTCCGTCTATAGGGTTTAGACCAATTTCATTCATATTCAGCGCTAAACCAAATTATACTTAAGAAAACATCTACGCTTAATTTCTCTATAAATCACGCATATCGATGTCCAGAATATGTTATGAACAAAATTTCGTTGAAATTACTCGGCTATGTTGCTGATATGTGAGAATGCATTTAAAAGTGAGTGATACCAGGACCACTGTTGAATCTTACGATCTTTGTTGTAAAATGACGTGACGTGTTTCCCTAATGAGTTATCATACTATAAATCAAAAATACTGTTGTAGGGTGTTATAAGGAAAGTGGACGTGTGGACGGATTTTCACACTCCATAAGATGATAGAAAGACTTGTCCTGAGCAAGTAATAAGATAGGTATATCGTTGATTTCTGTTTTCATAATACTATAGGCGAAAATATCTTAAGCCTCTATTGTGGAAGGGTACTGGATTATAGTTGCCGGATACTTTGCTTGCGTTGGTTACTATAATTGGATTTTACTTTACGGAAGGCTACTAAAGCCAGTGTATTGAAAACACAAATAACAATACTGAGTTTACATTTATAGGAAGCACTGTGCAAAGTATTTGGCTCTAATGTGCTCTAATTTTTGATAGAAATCGTAAAATTAAATATAAACAAATGGAAAACAATGACGTTCAATAGAATTTAACTTCGTTCAGTAGATTTGGATTAATTTGTACGTTCGTCGTGAAATTACTAATTTCTGTGGGTAAAATTACCAAAATTTTTCAAGTTGATTAATAGGCAGTTTTGAAGAATTTCTAAACAATTTCTGAATTTCTGAAGTATCTACTAAGTATTAATTTATAAGAATGCAGCATTTAGATACAATTATTATAATTATAAATATTAATTTAATATATTTAATGCATAAATATACAATGTAAATACTTAAAACATAGTTCACAACAAAAAAGTGTGACAGCAAAATTTAATGAAAGCGACGCTTTTTTGATTATTCAGTTATTCAGTGAATTATTCAGTTGAAACTGTCCATAAATGGAAAAGTCATTATTTTCTTTAAATATACTCAATGCATTCAAATTCTAAATTCACTAAACAGTGGAGGGGATAGTAGTCGATATCCACTCGTAATGTAAATTCTGGTATATTTTTATAGAACGGCCTATACTCGTGCAATTATAAATACCTAATTGGGATGTAAAATCTTTTTAAGGTACAATAATTTTAAAAGTCAATACATAAACTTAAAAAAAACAACAATACAAATGTTAGAAACAACTTTAACTTAAACATTTTGTTGTCAATTAATTTTTTGCAAAATCTAAACATATTTCTTAAATAAAGCTATAATTATGTACAAACAACTAACTTGAACTTAATATTTGTATATCAATCCTTTGGATTGATGCAGTCACGTAGATAACGTATCACTGAGTGAGTTAAGTTTTCCATGTTATAAACCTGTTCTTCTCTCGAATTTCATTATTTAAAGCGGCTTTATTTGAAGGGCTCCTTTTAGCTACTCTTTTTCTCAAAAACATCCTCAAAAACACCCACGTTCCGGGCATGCGTGTCGTTAACTTATTTGAAATTGTACATGTCCTAGGTTTTGCATAACAAAGGTTTGTGTTTTTTGTCATTGTTCTGATACAGCCTGTATTTACGTTTCCTTGAGTCACAAAGATCAACAAATTCAAATTTAATCGCGCTTCTGGTTAATTTCTTTTTGAAAATGGCTGTGTAATACTCCTTCATCATCACATCTTGAGATATTATTATATCCTTAGAAGTTTAGTATTGCGTATAATATTGTTTTGTTATAGAGCTGTATTGAGTTTTCCCTAAACCCCGCTTGATCCAATTGAGTAGCATATCATAATTTAATTTCGTTACATAATATAATGTCATCCCAATGCACTGATGTAATGTTGACATGAGCAACCAAAAAGTTCATAAACCTTTCAATATACAGTGTAGAGAGGCTATTCCTGGCTATTTTCACACACACTGTCTACAATTGGCTTCCAGTAAAGAATCATCTTCCTCAAACTTGTTTTGGGATTGTAGTTATTGTTGCCTCCTGAGTGTTTTAATTCTGAGCGATTTTCTTTTTCAGCTCGGTTAATTATATTATAAATTGTTCTAAGTTTAATTGAGAACATCTCAAATAAATTCGCAGTTGACGTTCCTTTGTAATAATAAAAATTAAAATGAAATTTTCATTTGATTTCCCAGGCATTTTAAAAATTGTAATCTTTTGATAATGTGCACTGCCCAAAAAGTTAAACAGAATGAGAACAATTTGTCCATTCATAAAAAACCGGTAATTTTGTTATGTTGTCGAAAAAATTCCGTTATGTTGGTCCCTTAGGTCGATTCGTCTCACTTTTCGATTTGTGTTAGCGTTTTGAATTGATGAATATTTTGCGTTTTCTTTAAATTTATGTTTTGACTATTGAAATGTTTGTGCTTTAAATAGATTTAAGATACATTCACTTATATTATTATGACAAACAAACATAAAACACAAACATAAAACTGCTATTTCATGTTTTCATTTTGCAAAGAGTTAATTAACAAACTGCATATGATATCAAGTCAATCTTAAGAAAGCATGTCCTTATATGGTCCGATTCCGACAGTTTTGTATCAGAGTTGCCATATTTGAAAGGCAAAAGTTTTGTTTCTATACATTTATTAAAACTTGAGCTATTTACTCTAATGTACAGGGAGTCGGCGAGTTACAAAATGATGTATTATGAGAAAAAGGCGTGGTTCTGTAGACGTTTAACGACCGAAATGTAATAACTCATGTCTTCTGTAATACTTCCGGGCGTGGCTTGTTACTGAAACCTATTGTTACTATTTTATAAAATCACAAATTTCCCTGAATAGTACAAGACCTGCAGGGTAGGTCGATTTTTCAATCATTTCATTCGACTTTGCTCCCTAGGGTAATTCTGGATTTCTTTATGGAATTTGTACGTTTCGTCATATTTTTGAGTTTGCAAACCAAGAATCATTAGGTGGATGTGTACCACGATCGTGAGACCTGTAATCACATATGGACAAAGGCGTGGGCATAGAGGGGATCACTGATTTCAGTAGGGCAACAACTCTTCAAATTGCATAAACTTGGATGAGTCTGGCGCGATGCTTACATGCTCTACACTTAATCGTTTGGTCAAAAGCATTTTTCGGATTAAAACTTGTTAGCTTTAAGTAAAGCACTTAAATACATCTTTTTGGTTTATTTACATACTCTTATGACCTCGAGAGCACCAGAATGTGGGGTTCTACCTAAGAACTACACTGCTGAGGCCATGGGGACTGATAAATTGACCTCTCTGTAGGAGGCTATCACGGATGATACATCAATGTGTTCACGGTAAGCCAATGAATTTCTTATTCGAACAATAACCCATTAATATCAATATTCATGATATAAATTAAAACGTTTTATTGCTTTCAATTCTGATTCCGACCATATACAGGAACTATCATCTTGTAATAATAACGCCCTAGTGTTGGATCAACCAGGGTTATTTTTAAAACGCGCACAAAAGCCTCAAGTGAGGGAGTGAAGGGGAACAAATTAGGAATGGTACATGAGGAAAACCCAATAATGTGATAAGTAATGTGAAAGCCAGCAGGATTGAAGCTTCCTTGATAACACCCTGGCTTTTGTCCATGCAAAGCGCGAGCGAACGATAACAATGCAGAAAAGATTTCTACAACTAAGACTGCTGAGTCAACATTTCACTTTATTTGAAAACAACTCGGAGGTCGAAGGCCGATATTGCAGAAACGAACGACATTCTCTGTTAATTCTTGTTTCTATGGTGTCTGCTACACGTTCAATAAGGATATATTTGGATTGTGATGGATTGATGGATAGCGGGTGAATGCTACACGTTCAATATCTAACGCGTCAGTATATACTTATATACATTATATATATACATTATATATATACATTATATATATACATTATATATATATATTATATATATACATTATATATATATATTATATACTATACTGTACTTGCGGTGAGTGGTGTTTATGAAAGAAATATGAAAAAAAAAATACTTCAATATTTGTTTAATTTTTCGGGCGTTTTTCTACAAAATGTCCCAAGAATACCGAAGGAGAGATCGTGAAGGTTTCACCAAATCTTTGAAAACCCGGTATTTTTATATGCATATAAATAAATGAAATTTTAATATAAATTGAACGATTTTTAATTTTTTCAATACTTCGTCCCTTATGTCGCGAATTTATCGTACAAAATGTGCTACTATTTATGGCGTGATCTACAACCCAAAATTAATATTGTAACGAATTATTACACTGATATTAATGCAAAAGCTTTTTTTTAATCTCTCTTTTGAAAACATTATTTAACACCAATAGAAGCGCGGTAAATATTGAATAACATTGACACCCGATCCATCAATCATCAATATCGATCGCGATCCAAATATCGCAATAAATATTGAACGTGCACCGTTGTTGTCATAAATGCAAATCATTAATTTATTCTAAAAAAGCAAAACAAAGAATCAGTTAAGGTTTATGTAAAGTAAATTAATCATAGTGAAATAACCTACGCGAACTTTGAATACAGTTTTAATAAACCTCTCATACGTTCTCATGTAAAGATTATATATTTATTCTTGCATAAATATCTCTAACGTGCCCGTTGTAGCAAATCTGCGGCCAAAGTTGGTAAATACAGAGTTGTATATTTAATACTGCAATAAACATCATTTTGTTGAAATACTTGTCAATATATTTGGAATTTGTAACAAATATTCGACCCGTCTTTGGAAAAATTCTATTAAAAGGCTTTTGTAATGTTAATGAAAATTAAAAGCATATTCCTCTGCAAAACTGAACAGGTCAGTCATACTTTCTCCAAACACAATATGATTTAATACATCACAAAGGATATTTCCGAGAATACTAATTCCTACCTATATCCATTTACGGAGCCTGAATTTCACGTTCATAATTCCATGTCCTACCTTTTCATTTCAAAATGACGCTTAATAATTGTGCATTAGTTCCGTACGTCTGTCTTCGCGAACTTATTTAACAAGCATACTAGAACTTCCGTCTTAACTTCATGATAGTTAATTGTTAACTTGCTGTTTACATAGTTTATTTCGATAATCGAATTATACGCTATGTATACAATGGAGACTAGATTTTACTGATGGCGAGATATAGTTATCATAATTGTATCCTGATACCACTTTTTGGCAATAATGTGTAACTTATGTAGTTTGACAGCTTCGTTACATGTCCGCAAAAAATTATTTTTAATGGCGACAAATGCCATATATCCATCTAAAAGTCATAAAAATTATCGTCTATCTTCTTCAATGAAAATTAATTCTTTCAAAGTTTAGATAGGCACGGCCAGTAACTTATATAACAAGACGCTCTTGTTGTTCAACATGGTATAAGTCTCTCCTAGTGGTTGTCCTAATCTGGCTTTTTTGATCTCAAACTGTCTGGATTCGACGCTCGACGTTTTTCAGTCGTTTGAGAACTTTATGTTGACCTTTCAAAGCTTCGCAAAGGCAGGGATGACATTATACGAGACTCCATCATTTTTTCTCAAACGCGTTCCCTGCTTAAGTTGGTAGCGATGGAGATCAGGGAATTTTGATCTAGTGTGAAACAAAATTTCTACGAACGACACAGATTATATGGAATATTTAACAAATAAAGGTTTTTAGCTATTCTTTGCTATAAATGAGAAATTCTTGTATTTATTACGTTTCTCATAAATTTTGGTATTTTGTTGTAAATAGTTTCTTTGTTATAGCGTTTTTATGTTTATTTATTATTATATTTTGTTCGAATTTTGAAAATTTTTAGTCATACTCATCTAGTACTTATTTATAATATGTATATATGTCTTTAAGGCTGGATATGCGTGATATAGGCCCACTGGACAACCGAAATATCGAAATTTTCAAAATATCCAAGAGCTACTTTCAGAATATCCAATTTAATTATTTGGGCAGTGGCAACATTGGCAAAAGTTAAACAAAATGTCAATTTTGACAGATCTCTTCCAAAACAATTAGTTTCGTATTATGTCATTCTTTGCCAAAGGGGACGATCTTTTCTTCTGTTGGGGATTATAAGATTATGCAGCAGTACTAAATCTTTTTGCTGAAATCCCCGCAGTTCATCGTGTTATCGTATATAAAATTCCGCTAGTCACTCATAATTTAAGGGTTTTCTATAATACGATCTTGTAGTTCTCATACCCCTCGTCTAGGAGATTGGATGTTTCTCGAAGTACTCTCCTAGTGATACGGCTTATTCTAAATTTTTCTTTCTGGGTAAACGAAGTTCACTGCTAAACACTATCGTTACTGTAATTTTGCCGGTTGTTTCATGTACTACTGAACGTTCAAATGTTCCCCCAAGGTCCGATTGAAGCGTTCTATCACAGCATTTCATTGAGGATGAAGAGCCATGGTTCGGGTTTTTGTTATTCCAAGTATCTGTCACATGTTTTGGAACACAATGCCGCTTTTGCAGTTCTCGCCATAAGAGCAATAAGCGGTCTTACTTATTGACTTACGCAAAAACAGTCGAGATGATTGTTATTGTCTGCGGAGGGAACATGTAAGAACTACATAGCATTTCGAGCAATGCTTTCTAAAAAATTTTACAAATTGCTTCTTTCCGTTTTTTAAATTTTATTTATTTTCAGAAAAGTATTGTTTATTGATATTCAAGCCAACATGAATATATTTTGCCACGAATTCCACTTTAACAGAAGTTCCAGAATCTAGATGACATCGAAATTCATAGCTTCCAGAATGTTCGAATGGCGATATTGTAGCGAACTCGAATGTTAGAACAAAATAGAATCAACAATAAGATGCCAGAATCAGCCAGACAGATTAATTTAGAAAATCCATTACAATATGTAATTCATCCCTGCATCGGAAGCTAATATGGATGCGAAAACATACACCATACAAAACGTAGGCAATAAATTCACAACCACACCTGTAAATTTTCTCCACACTTACCAACATCGGCTAATAGCCGCCTTTTTTCCAAATAAGAACTCTGTTGTAAGGGATATAATTTTTTAGTGTGTAAGAAAAAGATGCATATATGAACAAAACAAATTGGCGCCATTGGTTTGGAAAATAAAAATATAAAATTTAAGAGCATGGAGGAAGATGCGTTTTTATTTCAGTTAATTTTTCTTATGAATTGTTTTTCAGCTAAACTCTTTTGAGTACAGCGAAACCACATCTACATCTAGGGAATCTTGATAAGTTAAAAGGAGTTATATCATCAAAAAATACATGCCTTTATAGTGTGGTATTAATTGGTGAGCACGGTTGAATTAAAATTTGTATACTTTCACACCAATTTGCGAAAATAATAGAAAAATATAGTTCTGTTTACCTATTGGCTTTTTGTAATACGTAAAACTAATCGAGGCATATAAAAGGTTATATATATCAAAATGATTAGGATAACTAGACGAGTTGAATTCCGGAAAGTCCGTCCGTTCGTGCAAGTGATAACATGAGTAAAAAATTAGGTATTTTGTTTAACATTTGATGCACTTGTTTCTGAGACTATGACAAGCTTGGTATTGCAGATGGGCAGAAAAGACGATTGTCACGACAACAAAATGTCGTCAAACGGAAACTTATAAATTACTAGAATTAAGACGCAAATTAAGACATAAAATAATAATTTGGTACAGGGCATTGAAGTGGCATATGGGGTTTAAAGATTTTTAAAAAGTGGGAATGATCCCGTCTCTGGTAGGTTGAAAGTAAATATGTTCAAACTACTAAAGCTAAATTAATCAAACTTGCTGAGAACAAGTCTTTTTACACTGTGAAAATGGGCGAAATCGAATTATAACTACACCCACTTCCCATAAAATGGTTATGTTGAAAACTATTAAAAGTCCGGCTACTGACTAACGCAATAAATTTTACAGTAAGGATGGTACGGAAAAGCTTCAAAGGCAGTAGAATAAAAATTATACAAAGGGAGCGGCATCGCCTCCTTTTAGGTGAAATCGCATATATCAGGAACTACTTTTACATTTTTCAACCAAATTTGGTGAATAACGTTATTTTGACATCCCTATAATACACATCAAAAATAGACAAAACCGGACTGGAACCATGCCGACTTCCATATATCAGTATTTTAAATTTCTTCTGATCCTTTCACCTTACAGTATATAAATCAAGTGCCAATGAAAACATTAGAACAAAACTTTGTTTAAAAGTGCTTTCAGTGAAACCGGATTATAACTTTTCAAGGGTCCAGATAGCGAATATGTATCCCTCAGTGCCTATGGCTGATTTTATACCGAAAATTTCAGTCAATCTGTGAGATATATTATTGATATTCAGAGAGAATATTTTCGTGACATTAATGTGCTTTTGTACCAAAAATGGTTAAATCATTTAATATAATATAATAATAATAACTATAATAATATAATATAATAATAATAAATATAATAATAATAATAATAATAATAAATATAATAACATATTTCATTTAACCCCTTATACCTAAAATAAATATTTTCGAATTTCCGGTTTACTTTGTACCATGCACGTGTATATCGGTGAATATGTGATTTACGCTAATGAAATTCAGAGAACTTCTTTTTCTGATAATAATCTGATCTTGAGCCGAAAATGGTTCAACTAGGGTTAATACTTCCCCAAGCCCCAATACACCTAATACAAGGGTTTTCATACATCTAGTAGATTTTATACTATACATCTTCCTTAATCTGTGAGGTATCTTAATGAAACTCAGAAATCATATTTTTCTGGTAATAATATGTCGCGATGTCAAAAATGTGTGAAATCGGGTAAATACTACCTCTAGCCCACATATAACTAAAATACGAATTTCAAACTTACGGTTGGGTTCATACCGCACATATCGGTCAATATGTAAGGTATCTTAGCATTTAGGTGAACGTGTAATATTGGATATACCATAGTTTAACATAGTAACATCATAGTAACATTTAACATAATTAATCGCTCAACGAATTATCCCAGGTGGCATATACTACATATGCTTTTCGTTATCTGTTTCGTTATGTCGACCTGTGTGTGAGTTACCTTCACAAAATTGCATGGAAACATGTTCCTTAATATAATTGAGTAATGAAAAGGGTTAGTGTGATCAGTGCAGATCTTCTTCTGTCCCAAATATGCAGGATTTAAGACTTCTCGAATTTCCAGCTGACTTTAAACCGGATTTAGTGATTTCCGACTTTCCACCTGACTTTAAACTGTTTGTTTTGTTTCTTAAGCATAATTTCGCGCTGAATATGAATTGGTCTAGATCTTGATGTAACCCCATATCCATAATATAATGATTTCCAATTCTACCGTAGACCTTTACTTGACATAGTAAATTTAGCGGCTTTGGGTTGAGTTTACATCATATATATCTCATTTTAGTTGATTACATTGATTTTATTATTAAAGAATGATTTCAATGTAAATGGGACACAAAGCAAAATATATTAATGAGACTAAATGAGTCTATACTTGTATAATATAAGTTCATAAGATATCAAATATGATTATAATCCAATCTCAATTTAATCGAATAATGAATGTTGAACACAACACTTTTTAATATAAAAGGTTTGTCAACACCTGCAAATATGCCCCCCGCTTTAAAGTTGAAAATTGCTGAGTATAAAATGATCGGTTGCATTGAACTTAGGCCTCCTTACAGGTTTGTAATAATTTCGCATTTACATATATGGAATACTAATTAATTATAAATATTTTGTTTTAAAATTTAAGTTTTTTTGGATTTCATTGATATAGATTTAGGCTTGGGTTTAGAATATAAACCCCCGAATTCGATGTTATTATATGTATGTATAGTTTATACAAAGTTATAGTTATAACAAAGTTCATAAAATTAACAATTTTGAGTATGTTATTTTCCGATTTATAATGAATTTTGCACTGATGTGGCTGTAATGCCAACTTAGTGTTTCTTTTAAAATCCATTTATAATATGAAATAATAATAAATATAATATAAGAAAGAACAAGAAATAAATTAATATTACAATATTACAAATTAATATTATACCGACAAATCAAATATTTCAAATTATTTGAAATTAAAAATTTATCTGACAGCATTCATCGGACAGGTCATTTAAGTTAGTACAAGACTTACTTTTAACAGCGTTCCAAATCCCCACAAGAAAACGATGCAATTAATTCCGAAGGAGATAGCACGCTAAATAATACTAGCATATTTACTAGAAAGAAATTTGAGACGGTTGG
Source organism: Bactrocera minax (assembly GCA_021498325.1). Taxonomy (NCBI): domain Eukaryota; kingdom Metazoa; phylum Arthropoda; class Insecta; order Diptera; family Tephritidae; genus Bactrocera; species Bactrocera minax. Next base: position 349,617 of record JAKEEE010000095.1, read on the forward strand.
TATTTGTCTTGGAAGATGATTGTGTCATGAGATCATCGGAAAGGTTCTAAAAACAAATAAATACTCATCGAAAGTAGCCTGGGATAAATATTTTGTGTCGAATCTAAAATTATGATGTGCAACCTCGATGGATCAAGCAGGATTTAGAGAAAACACAATACTGCTACTATCAAACAGAATATTATATCCAGTAGGGAAATTTGGAAAGCTTTCCGTTACTCTTTGGGTGTATGCCTCTTCTAAGTGTTGGTGAGATTCGTTTTTTCAATGATGTCATGATGAAGGAGTTTTAAAAGGGAGTTGACCAGAACCGCGATTAAGTTTGACTTTGTTGATTCCAAGGACTGAAGAAAATTTCAAGACAAATATCAGACAACGATGCAAAACACACATCCTTGTTGTGCAATAATTAGGTCTTACACATTTTCATTAAAGTGATCCACACGTAGCTAAAGGCCGCAACAAACATTAGCGATTTAAACAGAAGCCGATGTGATTTACGTGGGTACCTGTCGTTGTCAGCTCGACTTCGCGGTGTTCAAAAACACAACGGATCAATACAATGCGTCGATCAGCGCCCCGTTAATAATAGCTTTCGCTAAAACCAACGGTACCGATCGGTATTGTGGAATGGCACAATAACCACCTTGGTGGGGTTCATAGTACATTTTAAGTGATATAAACTCAGTTCAAGCTAAGTAATATAACACTATTTCTGACATGGCTAAGCCTATAGATTGAGCAAAGTCTATTTCAAATGCAGTGGATTTTTTTGGATTTTAGTCGCCTCGTACGACAGGCATGCCTACCGCTGGTTATTCTTATCCCCCGACCCACAGGGGGACCGATTTAAACAATGATATTTAAGAGAAGTGAAACAAAATGCCTCTAGTTTATTACCTGGAACACTCAATTCATCATTATTGCATTAATGCCAAGCGCCGAGATACTAAATATTCGGGTGAAACCGATCATTTTATTCCCTCGTAATTTTCAAAGATCAAAGCAAGGGCATGTTTTTAGGTGTTGGCAAAACTTCATATTAAACATGTTGAGTGAGAATTTAACATTTATTATTCTACGAAATCGTAAATAAATTACAATCATACTTGGCACGTTATTAAGTTAGACTATAGTTCATATACTCACTTTGTTTAATTACTAATTTTTGTTTCATATCATCAAAATCATATCATATTTTGTAGAGTTTCAAAGTGAACGATTAATTTAGAAAATCTGTTACAATTGGTGTCAGAAGTGGGATTGTCAAATAAAGTCCCATAAGAGATTATTTTAAAAATGGCAATCTTTAATTAACTGAAGATTATACAACTAAAAGGGAGTTGGCGCAACGAGGTTTGCCAACAAATGGAATAAACTCCGAATTGCAATCACGGTTGCGAGAGGCAATGGAAGCAGATAATATTAATGTTGACGAATACGTCTTTCAATCGGAACTAGAGGAATCGAAAACGAAGATGGAGGAAAGGGAAGGGACTCAATGTTAATCAAAGGTTATGGATATGAACATGATTTTGGCTGCAATATCGCAGCGGTCATCGCAGGTGTCCTCGCAGCTGAAAGAGCAGGTGACCTCACAAACAGCAGAGGTGTCATCGCAATTGAAAGAGCAGGTGACCTTACAAATAACAGAGGTGTCCTCGAAGATAGCAGAGGTGTCAACGCATATTCCGGAAGAGCAGGATAAAATTAAGGGTGAAGTGGATGAGTTAAAAAATTGTTAAGAAATATAACCAGGCTCCGCCAGAGTAAAAACTCCATCCTTTGACGTACAATTTCGCTTCAAACTTTTAAACTTCAGTTTGAAAACACAGCAGCTACAAATAATTGGATCGCTGAAGATAAAGTCGCTGAATTATTCGATGCACTAAAAGGGTCTGCAGCAGAAATCTTACAAACCGTTGCCAATTGCAAATCGAGTAGTTATGAAACGTTGATGGGGGTTGTAGAAAGATGTTATGTTAGTGAGCACAGGAAGCAGATCTTTCACATCGAGTTAGAAAATGGCCGCCAGAAAGCTAATGAGCCTCCGCAGGAATTTGCTGCGGAGATTGAGAGATTAGCTCATTTGGCTGATGCACACAAATCCCTGGAATACATCGAGGACATAAATTTCAGAGCTGCGTTAATGGAATACGTAATGAGGCTACACGTTAAACTGTGTTCGCATGTCCGAAATAGACGTTTGTAGAAACCTCCTCAAATACTCTAACACACGCGAAACCGCTTCTCCGCTTAGTAATTCACATTCAAAGCCACATGCATACATTACATGCTTCTCACAACATTACACTCATTGCAACATTAGACGAGTACTAATAACCAAAAAACGGTTAATTCAACCAAAATCAGAAGCAGTTATTTCGGCAGAAATAGGCGGAGACTATGGAGAAAACAAGTTGTGGGTTGTCGAGGCCGCAGAAGAATCTACACCAAATTTAATTATAGGAAAAGCCCTGGCCATGACAAGACAAGACAAACGTGTTCCAGTCAGAGTACTTAATAAGTTCAAGTCACCAATCCAACTTTCCAAAGGAGATATATTAGGGCAGTCTCAGGAGATTGCGGCCGTGATAAATTGCGAAACACGTCTCGAAGAAAATTCCAAGGGTGAAAACGACCGTCAAAATAAGGCTAAACAACTCCTTCTCAGATACTCGAACATATTTGATACAGACGATTCAAAACCAGGCATAACCAAATTTGTGAAACACCTTATTAATACAGGTGATGCGAAACCAATCCGCCGTAGTGTTCCATTAGCAAAACGTGAACTTGTAATCCAGACCATACGTGAAATTAGCGAAAGTGGTGTAATTGAAACATCGGAGAGTCCATGAAGTTCACCCGTAGTACTGGTGAAAAATAAAGATGGAAGCATGAGGTTCTGTGTGGATTATAGATGGTTGAATGATGTAACGAAGAAAAACACTTTATCCATCCATCCATCAGTTTAGACATCCACTACCTAAAATCGACGACATCCTGGACTCATTTTCAGACACGAAGTGGTTCTCAACACTTGATCTGAAAAGTGGTTATTGACAGGTGGAAGTAAACGAATAAGACAAAGAAAAGACGGCCTTCAGCGTTTGAGATGGTCTACGACAATTCACCATAACGCCCTTTAGATTATCTAACCCTCTACTATTCAAGGACTCAGAGGGGCAGTTGCACGGCGGATTGAAAGACCTCGAAGTTATCTCTTCTCTATAGAGTTTAGAAAAGGTAATAGTCACGGAAATGCAGATGCGATGTCCCGCCGCCACTGTAATTTGGAATGCAAACATTGTGCAGACAAAGGAGAGATATGGTGTTGCAATAGAATTACATTCTGGTCAAGGGAGGAATTTCGAATCAGCGTTAATTCAGCATATATGCCAAATATTGGGTATCCGAAAAAATGTACGACTCCGTTACATCCGCTGTCCGATGGCATGGTAGAACGATTCAATCGAACCTTAGAAGAAATTTGAGTACAGAGGTAGGCAAGTTGAAAAAAAGATTGGAATACTCATATATCCTTGTTCCTGATGGCTTATCGGTCTGCTATATACAAAACGGGGCAGACTTCAACAACTAAGGTTTTGGAAATAACCTTCGGTTACCGATTGATTTGAACATCGATATTAAACTCAATGGCGGAAGGAGTGCCAAGGAAACCAACAGTATTCTAGAAGACGAGATGAAAGAAATGCATGCTATCGTGAGACAGCGCACACAAATTATGAGTGATAAAATAAAGGCAAAATACGACAAGGTAATGAACTCTGAAGGGTGTTGTTATATAACACACAGCGGAAGAAAGGCTTATCTTCTAAATTACAATGTAGTTGAGAAGGACCATACCAAGTTATTATACGACTCAACGATGTGGTATATCGCAAATACACCATTAGAAAACCAAGGAATAAAATGAGGTAGTTCATTTAGAACGGCTTGCGGCGTTATGTATGTATTGCGGTATGCGTATGGTACGGCAAATATTTCTAATCGGGACGATAAGACTTAGGAGGAGGGCAGTGTGGCGAACACGAATTCCAGAATCGCCGATAACTTGCCAGAATATACCAGACATCGAAACTAGTAGTTGCCAGAATGTTCGAGTGACGATCTACTATATAGGGGCTGCCGGAGTGGTAGCAGGACAGAGTTCTAATTAGAGTGTTGCCAAGTAACGTGCAAATGGACTATTAGTAAGTTCGAATAACCGAGTAACAAAGTGTTAAGTTATTGAATTGGAAATAAAGAAAAGTGTATAGACATTAAATTTTGATTTTTCATTTAACAATCCAGTTATTGAACTCAGAGTAGTTTCAACGCAAGCGATTAATCTAGTAAATCTATCACAATAGGATATGTCATACGAGCTTTTTACTTTCCGTGCTTTCACTGATATTTAATATTCCGTGTTTTGTTATTCTCACCTTAACAAACGGCATTCATTCACGTTAAGGTTCGGCAAACTATATATTTCAACGTATTTCAATCCGATTTATAAACAGTAGAAAGAAGTAATAAGAATGGCGACAGCTGTTTGTTAAAGCATAAAAATATGAGAGTTGTCCTTTGCTTCGCTTCGCTGGAAACTTTTTATGTGAATGTAGTCTTACAAGAGCATACATCCAACTTATCTATCAAGGCAAAGCGAAGGAAAAGTTTTATGCATGGTACCACTGTTGTAAGTGAAATGTCCTGATTAATATTGTTTTTTGGTTACAATGAAATTGCGTTGTATGTTATTCAAAGAAAGTGTGACACCTTATGTCTATATATATGCCCTTTGATAGTATTTGAACGGAATAAAGAAGTACCAAAATATTTCTTAAACTAAAATAGTTCCCAACTGGCTTACTTTAGTTTCCTGCTCATATACTGGTAAGTTCCTCTCATGTCGATCACTACCATAAGCAAATAAAAGCCAAAAAGGTGCATCACCTTTTTCATTTTTAATTGTATTCAGACAACTTCAATCGCTGAATTGATATTTATTTTCTCTTCGCTCATAATTTTTTAATTCTTATTTTTCTAAAATAACATTAGTAAAATTAAATAAGCAATAGGTCTGAGAACATCACTTAGCCATATCTTAAGCAAGGCATATGCAAACAATTTTTTAAATTGTCTGCTTAGAAACTAAGATAATGCTATGCTCGAGCGTAACGAGCAGAAATAGTCTCGGCTCATAGGGATTTTTTTTAGTCTATTTTACCGTGATATTGTAATAGGACGCTGTTTTATGGTTTATTTATATAAAGCACTAAAAATTCTTAAGCTGTAAGTAAAATTCTGTGGTCTTAAAACACGTTTGCTTTTAACTTTTTTCTTTAGTAACAATGAACAAAAACTGAATTTTGGAGGGGATAAAACTTTTCGCGAACTTGGAGTAATGGTTGGAAGAGCTCAGTATGCAATTAGATACATTATCAAAGCCTATAAGAGCACGTAAAAAGACATTTGTATCCTTAAAAAAGTCGGATGAAGAGTTTAGCGTTCGGTAATGAGCATATAAATAAGCTTCTATAATTCTAGGAATCAGTTCTGTGGTTTGATGAAACAAAATACTGCATTTTCGGAATAAAGGGAAGGCAATTGGTTTGGAGAAAATCTGCCACAGCCTTGGGTGTCCACAATCCCTCTTCGACAGTGAAACACGGTGGTGGTGGAGTTTTGCTGTATGTATGTCGGCAAGCGGAGTAGGCGAAATAGAATTTATTAAATGCTTAATGAATAAGTTTGTTTAGATATGTTGAAGCGAAAAATTGAAGAAAGTGTTGTCAAATAGGGGTTGCCTGGAGAGTTTTACTTTCAACAAGACAACGGCTCAAAATTCTCTGCTGACGTGGTGCGCCCGTGTCTCCTTTATAATGCTCCAAAGTTGATACACACACCTAACACCACAATCACTTGACCTCAACCACATAGAGCACATGTAGGCTCCATCTAACACATAATTCGAATTTGTACCATTACCAGCAAGATTTTGGAAAATTTCTTTCCTTCAAAATATTTGCGGAAGAGATAACGAAACTTGCGCATTCCACCCCCAAGAGACTTGCTGAAGTTTTAAAACCCCTGCGTATCCTACCAGTTATTAGTTATTTTTATTTTTATTGATTTAAATTTTGTTTATATGTGCGAAGATTTTCTGATACCTATTCTTAGAATTCAGTAGAAAATTTGTCTTATTTTATTGTTTATCACATGAATGAAATAATGCCAATGTATGAATACATAAAAACAAACATTAGTTTGAAAGAGCTGTTTGGATTTATTTTATTCCAAAAATATTTGCTGATCATGAGGGAGGCTTCTGGCTAATGTATACAAATATAGATGTGCATATAATACAATTTTTATAAATAAGCACAGTAAAATATAATGCGCAGGATGAACAGATGTTAGTTACACTAAAAAATAATCAATTAATTGTTAACTACTTACTGCGGAAAAAGCAATCCAACATTTTCTGAACGATCAAATGTTTAAAATCTACCAGATATGGTAGTTGATCTACCCAACGATACGCGTCTACCCAAGACTCAAATATGAAATGATAGAATTTTCATGGAAACTACCCTAGAAGTAAGAAAGTGATGAACGGCCAGACGTACACAAGAGTTTCGGAAAGTTTTGTCAACTCGGCCTTAGGAAACTCACAGAAATCTCTGGTAAATTAAAATAACTAAAACAGAAATTACTCGAAGCTCTCTGTAATTAACTTTTTTCATTTTATGCACATATCCCCTTGCGGGTCGGGGGATAAGAATAACCCGCGGTAAGGCATGCCTGTCGTAAGAGGCGACTAAAATCCAAAAATGCACTACATTTGAAATAGACTGCTCTAAAAATAGGCTTAGCCATGTCAGAAACAGTGCTACATTACTTAGCTTGAACTAAGTTTGTAACACTTTGAATGTATTATTCACACACATAAAGTGGCATTTTAGTTCAAGCTACAAATGCCACCAGTCGGAGTAGAATGGGTAACTCACTGGAAGTAGCCTTAGGCTACAAGGTCTGACCGGAGACCTTAATCTGGTACCACGGGGAGCAGGAGCCCGATGGAGCATGGCAGGCACTCCATCCTGCTCATTGCGGTAGGCCCTTCGGGGAGTATCGTGGTGGCTGTGGTTTAATACCTGAATGCGGGTAGAACTGTCCGGGGCGGTACAGTTCAGTGTAGGAGTGTAGAAGTAGCATTGCAACCGGGTGTCGGACCTAAAGTACGGCAGAGGTTTTAGATAGGTCTCGAACCCTACCAAGGTGGTTATTGTGTCCATTCCACAATGTCGATCGGTACCGTTGGTTTTAGCAAAAAGCTATTACTAACGGGGCGCTGATCAACGCATTGTATTGATCCGTTGTGTTGTTGAAGACCGTGGAGTTAGGCTGTACAACGGCAGTTACCCACGTAAAGCACATCGTTCACTGTAAGTACATATGTATGTATGTATATTCAAGGCCATACATAAATTTTTGAAGGCAATATATATAATATATAATATATATATATATATATATATATATATATATATATATAAATATATGGCTGTAAATTTAAGAATCTTCGATTACATGTCCCATTCAGTTTTTATTATAATCAAAAATAAATATAAATAATATAAATTTTAACTTATTATTATGTATACATGTTTATATCATAAAAAATATTCCTCACATATTTTTGTTTTTATTGTGATAACGCCGCAACGTCAAGCCAATATACTTATACAAGATAGCACGGATAAGAAAACTAACAAAATTTTTTTTTTAATTATGCTTGACTACTACCCAAGAATGGCAGATATACCCTCGTTGTCCCGTTCTTCTATAAAGCAAATTATTGCATATTGCTCTAAAATATTCGGAGCAAAAAATTATTTTAATTCTTTATTCTTTCATTTCAAAAAAACTAATATTAACTAGTATTTAAAAAATTCTTCGAAAATAAAATCGAAACTATTTTCATTGTATTAGGAATAGTCCATTTAATTTGTTCCACAGTTCGGTTTTTAGATTCATTGATTAATTTTTCTTGATCTAAACATACAGGACAAAGTTTATCACTTGAACTGTGTTCTACACATTCTAAATGGAAGGCGTGTTGGCATAGGAAATAAATAGAAGGTAAACTCAGCTTACATTTACAAATAGCACACACACTTTTTCTAAACTCAATAGGACACAATCTAAAACTAGATAAGGAAGCAATAAAGACCCGCAAAGAATTAACCATAACTTTAACATCGCTGCAAGATCTTTTGTTATCCGATTTTTGTTTCCAAAAGAGTTGCTTTAGGTGAATTACATAAAAATTTTTTCGTACTGATATTCCTTGAACTAGTGGCAGTATATTTTGTCTACTTTCATTAATAAAATTTCTTGTTATACGATCTAAATAATCCTTTGCGATTTGCGAGCTACATTTCATTATTTCTATTGTCTGCAAACCAATACTTTTATTCCTACCACTTGTTTTCTTTAAACTTACGGGTATATCTAAATCAGAACACTTAATGGAATATCTTAAATGCATGTGTGCCATCTTGAAATTTTCACACAAGAAAATAACCCCAGGCCAGAACGAATAATTGACAAAAGTTATTAAAATTTGTTCTGAATATGCGGCAAAATAATTTTCTAAAAAATTTAATATATCTGAAATGTTTTTTCTTTCACCGCACCATTCAAATAAGTGTAATTCTAGGAGAAGGCCAAATATTACCGGATTATTAGAGACAGATATTAGGTATTCTAAAAATTCAATGCAATTTTTTTGTGTATTAATTAAAGGAGATATAAAAACTATGGGATTTTTAGTCAACTTAAGCAACCCAAAAATATGTTTCCAATGTTTTGGAATCGTCATAGAATGGTTTGTTATCTCATAATACAAATCAGCCTCATAGGAATCCGACAACGTTATTGCAGTATTAGTTAAATAGTTGTTAAAAAATTCATTTTCATAACGGACTTCATTTGTACTAGGCTTAAAACCGAAGTTATTTCTCGCATTACAACTTTTCAAAAGTTCCATTTGTGAATTCGAAGCTTTATTAACATTCACTAAATGATTCATGTAGTGCGATAAGTAATAACTGTGCTTGGAATTTAAAAGCCTCTTTATAATGAAGTAAGAATCTATCATACCTATTGTTTCTTTGTATTTGGATGTTGCAAATTTTAAGTCTCCTTTAGACAGCTGGTAATCCCCAAAATTCATCAAAATACAACCAATATAAGCACTTTTTTTCTTATCAAGGATGCTTAATGCAAGGTTAAACAAATTATTATTCATTAACATCAGTAATTTGTTAAGAAGACTTCGCTCCTCAGTAATGTAGATACTATTACCCATTAATACATAGCATGATATTTCATTGGTTACCAATATATTTTTGCTTGAGCTTGGAATTTCCTTTTGGAAAACAATAGCCTTGTTGTTTATATCTATTATTATAATATTACTACGACGACTGTCTTCAGATTCCATTAACATGACAATATTTTGTTTTAAACAAGCAATCACTTTTTTCTTTCCCAAAATGGCGTAACATGGACCTCTTCCATCTATTGTAAAACAATAAAGTGCATCCTCTCTGCCAACCAAGAAGAAAGAATTTTCAGAATTATGTAGAATTGAACTGGAACTAATAGTTGAAAAATATTCCAAATTTTGTTCGGTACTAATATTATTATCCAATACATTATAGAAGCCAACTTTTTCTTCTGAACATACAAATAAACAAAGGTAATCTTTTTTATATTGAAATTCCATGCCTAATATGCTACATTTTCCGGTTGAAATGCAGAAGAAATTTGATGACATATCCGGATTTATAGCCGATCGATGAATTAGCAAATTTCCATTATCCAATCCAATGGAAATACATAGCAAATGTTTTTTTAGTAAGCATGTTCGGACTGTTGTAACACGTCCATACTGGTTTAGAACTGCTGAAGCAACGCAAGGAGAGCCTTCACGCTTATTAAGTTTTGCAAGGTTTAATACATCTACACGAATTTTTCCCGATGTTTGGCCCTCAGCTACTAAAACCAGGAATTCGTTATTATTTGTGAGAGCGCAGAACCGAACTTCAGAACATTGATAACGAAAACTTATTGTCCACGAGTTTCTGAAGTAAACATGAATGACTCCCAGCACTTCACAGAAAATATAGATATTTCCATTGGCACAATGTGCAATTATTTCTGATTGAACGTCAACTTTAGAGCAACTGGAGAGTAACACAAAGTCGAAAAACTCACAGCTCTTCCACTCGTGGACAATCATTATTTATCGCATTTGCTAAGGAAATCAAATTTTGAGCAAATTTATAAGGGTTATTTCTAAAACATTAATAATTAATACTAAATAACCACTTTTATCTGAACCACTTATTACGTAGCTTTTTAGTTCCACGATTTAATATGATGCAATACTAATCTCTTCTATTTGTTGAATGAACCCATGAGAAGACAAGGATGCCATGATGCGAAACTCTTCGCCAAAGATGACATAACGTGAAAACCTTTCATTTTTTTTAGAAACGAGTTCCATATTAAGTTAGTAACGATGGAGATCAGGGAACTTTGAACAGCTCATATCAAAAGAGGCGAGATGCCAGAAATAAATCAGCTACAAGTAACTGACAAAATCGGCGTGTTTAAAATTAAAAGGAGGAACACAGATTATATTAAGTTTTGAGCAACTAAAGGTTTTTAGCTATTCTTTGCTATAAATGAGAAATACCTCTATTTAATACGTTTCTCATAACATTTTATTATGAATCGCTTCTTTGTAATTTTCTTTTTTATGTTTATATATATTATTAAATGTTATTATATGAATTTTGAAATTTTTTAGTTATTTATCTACATACTCATCTACTAATTATTTGTAATATGTATGTACGTACGGTTGGATATGCGTGATATTGCCGCACTGGAAGACCGAAATACCGAAATTTCATAATATCCAAAAGTTATTTTCAAAATACCCAATCTAATATTTCCGGGAGTGTAATCTTTAGCAAAAGTCGTAAAAAATTCGAGTTTTGACAGCTCTATCACGAATCAAAGATTTTCGCACATGGCATCTATGTCTTTGATTCGTGAGAGAGCTGTCAAAATCCACATCTTTTATAATATTTGCCAATGATGCCACTGCCTGAAATATGAGATTGGGTATTTTGTAAATAACTTTTGTATATTTTGAAATTTCAATTTTTCAGTTTTGCAGTGCACCTATATTACGCATATCCAACACTAAATACGTATATACATATTATAAATAAGTACTAGTAGATGAGTACGTAGACAAATAACTCAGATTTTTCAAAATTCACATAATTGAATATAATATATATAAACATAAAAAACTCCATGACAAAGAAATTAAACAATTCGCAATAAAATACCACAGCTCTATGAGAAACGTATTAAATACAAGTATCTCTCATTTATAGCAAAGAATAGCTAAAAACCTTTAGTTACTCAAAACTCTATGTAATCTGTGTCGCTCCTTGAAATTTTATTTCACACTGATTTTGTCAGGTACTTTTAGTGTGTTTCTAATTTATATTTAAAGAGATTTAATTAATGTGTTATTTGTGAATGAGTGGGTTTTTGTAGCAAACCACTCTTTTCAGTGTCAAATGTTAGATACGCAAATACATGTTTTGATTAGAATTCCCCGTAAATATTACTTAAATTTCGACTTCTCAATAATTTGTTTATTCAATATATAAATAGCCAAGGAAAATAAGTAATGTTCATATTAAGGCTGTTTCATTGTATAAACCTATAAGCAGTGATAAAGGGATACCCATCAATTTCCAGTGTGGGAGCGCCTCAAAATTACCCTTTTTTAACATTTTGCATTGTCGCCAGATCATACAAAATACTCATTTTTGGGAATTTCAATTAAAACACCCAACATTTATTCCGATTAACATTTGTTATATATTGACCTTTTAATGTATAAAGTAAATATTTAAATATATTTTTTGTGATTTCATAGTATATAAAAACAACGTGTCTTTGAGCTTTCGATAATAAATTAAGTAGACTAAACTTGTCTACTGCCAATTAATACATGGTTCGTTTAATTTTCCATGGGAAGTTAATACCCCTAAGCTGCAGATCACAAAGCATTGTTTCAATTACATTTAAATTTGTCGTTTTCTTCTCTTTTTACTATTTAACAGTTTTATTTGTGATCTTACACGGCGGTTTCAAATGTCTTTGTTGAAAAATTTTTTTGCAGGATTCCAATCTGGTCGTTCCAGTCTTTCTAGTTGATAAATGTCATGCATACCCCATCCAGTGAACTATCAAAGTCCGGTAGATGACTTACTCTCCATTTTAAGTGACAAGAGAGTTGTATATCATCCCTTTATCACTGCCTACAAGTAACAAATCCTAAATTTTAATACAATGCTTAAAATATATACGCAGCCGAAGGCTTTTAGAATAAAGAATTTACAATGAGAATGAAATAGAATGATGTAGGGAAGGGGCAGAAAAACTAGGCACTTTGTTAGGAATGCTACTATAGTGTGTCTAAAAATCTACTATAGTGTGTTGCTATGTTAATTCAATAACTAAACAATTTATAAATTTAAGTAGGTTTTTGATTAATTTTGAATTATTTATCTATTATTAAAATTCATAAAGATTAAATTTACTATGCACTAATTAAATTTTTTTTTATTATTTCGAAACATTATTAAAAGTTTCCTATTTTATCTAAAATATTTATTTTCTATTTGTATAACGGTTAGCGAATACTATTTATTAAATATCGTAAGTAGAAAAAGATTTTTCAATTTTTTAATTACATTAGTTTTAAGCTTTCTTAGTATTTTCCATCAAGAATACACTTTCCTAAGTAAACTTCTTCTTCTACGGTCCTTTTATTTAAAGCTCTGTGCCGGAAAAAGGCTTAAACTTCGATCAGGTGATCTCAGCTGTGTGAAAATATTGACAACCATATGATTCTTTTGGTAATTGTATGCCTATGCAATGCCTATTGTTGTTTAAAATATAATGGCGATCGCGAATACCAGAATCGACGATAACTTGCCAGAATCTACCAGCATCGAAATTCATAGTTGCCAGAATGTTCGAGTGACGATCTGTTGGTAACGATCTACTGTATAAGGGCTGCCGGAGTGGCAGGAGGACACTGTTATAATTAGAGTGTTGCCAAGTTAAGTGCAAGTGAATTATAAGTAATCTCGAATAACGAGTTACAAAGTGTTAAGTTATTAGAATGTTAAGAATTAGAAATAAATAAAAGTGTGTAGCCATTAAATTGTGAATTTTGTGATCGAACTTAAGGTAGAGTTTGAACGTGAACAATTACTGAACTGAAGATTCAGCAACTAAAAAAGGGCGGTAACAACGTGGTTTGCCAACAAATGGAATAAAATCCGAATTACAATCACGATTGCGAGGCCGTAGAAGCAGATAATATTAATCTTGACGAATATGTCTTCCAATAAGGATTAGAGGAATCGGCAACGAGGAAGAGACCTAATGTTCATCAAAGGTTATGGACATGACCACAATTTTGGCTGCAATGTCACAGATGTTATCGCAAATGTTGGCACAACAATCTCTTTAAAAGTGTTTTTCTCCTTACGATATTTAATTCATAGTATTTGCAAACCATCACACAAATGTTGGGTAAATATTTTTGATAAAATAGAAAACTTTTTATAATGTTTTGATATAATAAATAAAAATTATAATAATAGTCAGTGTTTGGTAAATTGATCCCAATTAATAACAATCGCAATTGCCCTCGCAGTTGAAAGAGCAGGAGGCATGTATATCAACGCAAATTTCAGCACAGGTTTCCCCACAGATAGCAGAATCCTAGAGATAAAGTTGCTGCATTATTCGTTGTGTTGAAAGCTTTTACAAACACTTCACAAATGCGAATGGAGTAGTTATGAAACTTTGATGGGTGCAGTAGAAAGACGTTATGGTAGAGAGCACAGGAGGCAGATCTTCCTCATCGAGTACAAAACCGCCGTCAGAAAGCCAATGAGTCTCTGCAGGAACTTGGTACGGAGATTGAGAGATTAGCTCATTTGGCTCACTCACAGAAATCTGTGGAATACATCGAGCTAATAAAAATTCAGAGCTTCATTAATGGAATACGAGATGAGACTGCACGCTATGCTGGGCTAACCTGTCCGAAATTGATGTTTGCAGAAACCGTCTCGAATGCTCTAACGCACGAAACGACTTCTCTGTCTAGTAATCGCACACTTAAAGCTCATCAAGTAGAAATAGCAGAACCCTCTTGAGTGTATCGATTAGTTGAAAAGGTGGATAAAATTTTGAAGAACTTTGCGAAATCGCGTAAGAAAAATGATGGTGTGTTAAATGCTTCCACTCCAGAAAAATTGGTCATATAGAACGCAATTGTAATACTGAATCTAACTGGTCCAATAATCCGACTGGCCGCAAATAAAAAGTAGAGGAAGATCAAGCACCTTTCAAATGAAACCAATCAGAGAGACTCCAAAGTTACGAGTTCTCTATACAGTACCTCAAAATTAGTAGCCATGGTTGCGATGTCCCGCCGTCCATGCAATTTGGAATGCAGCAAAAGCTGAGGCCAAAGAAGGCATTATAGACCCGAATACACTACGAAAATTCCAACAGGAAGATCCAGATCTCAAACTTGTAATGCATGGAATGGAACAGAACAAACGTCCACCGAATGCGATAGCTGCGGAAAGTCCAATCGTAAATGTATATTGGGCACAGTGGAACAGTTTAAAGTTGGTATCCGGCTGCCTTAATCGAGTATGGGAAAGCGGAGATAGGCAAAGCTCGTGAGCTCTAATGATTATTCCGAAAGTAAGAATTTCCGAAATTCTCAACGAGCTGCACCACGGTCCATGTGGAGGTCACATGGGAATCACGAAAACCTTGGAGAAGGTAACACGAGATCAAGATCAAGCAGTATAATTCAGGGCGCCATTCGAGCGAATTGCCATGGATGTAGCTGGTTTAATTCCCAGCAGTAAGTTAGGAAACAAATATGTTTTGGTAGTCATGGATTATTTCAGTTAATGGCCAGAAGTATACCCGCTTCCTAATCAAGGGGCTGAAACGTTAGCGGACATATTCATTAACAACTGGGTAACGAGATGTACCAAAAACTGGGTGTACGAAAAACATGTACAACTCCATTACATCCGCAGTCAGATGACATGATAGAACGATTCAATCGAACCTTTGAAGAACATTTAAGGAAAGTGGTAGACAAGTTTCAAAAAGATTGGGATACTCATATATTCTTGTTCCCGATGGCTTATCGGTCTGCTAAAAAAACTGAATCGGTCTGAGAAAACGGGGCAGAATCCAGCAAGGGTAATTTTTGGATACCGATTCCACCTACCATCGGTTACCGATTGATTTGAAGTTCGGAATTAACGCCAATGGTGGAAGGAATGGAAACCAACAGTATCCTAGAAGACGAGATGAAAGAACTATATGCAATGGTGAGACAGCGCACGCAAATCATGAGTGATAAAATGAAGACACAATATGACAAGGCAATGAACTCTGAGGGATTTGCGGAAGGAGATTGGGTGTTGTAAATAACCCACAACGGAAGAAAGGCTTATCTCCTAAATTACAGTGTAGTTGGGAAGGAGCATACCAAGTTATTAAACGACTCAACAATGTGGTATATCGCAAACACACCATTAGAAAACCAAGGAATAAAATGCGGTAGTTCATTTAGAACGGCTTGCGGCGTATGGTACCGCAAATATGTCTAATCGGGACGATCAGACTTAGGTGTAGGGCAGTAGGGCAGTAGGGAACACGAATTCCAGAATCGACGATAACTTGCCAGAGTCAACCAGATAGCGAAGCTGGTAGTTGCCAGAATGTTCAAGTGACGATCTGTTGGAAACAATCTACTATATAAGGAGTGGCAGCAGACACAGTTCGAATAAGAGTGTTGCCAAGTAAAGTACAAGTGAGTTACAAGTAAGCTCGAATAACGAGTAACAAAGTATTAAGTTATTGAATAAGAAATAAAGAAAAGTGTATAGCCATTAAATTGTGACTTTAATTGAACAGTCCAATGATCGAACTCAGGGTATAGTTTCAACGTGAACGATTCAGATCAGATGAGAAGAAAATCAGTTATGATTATGATATAACTCTCACGTTGGCAAATTTTTATATTAAACAAGTAAGGAATGGTTCGAATGTAACATTTTATACTCCCGCAATCTGAAAGTATCAAAGGCGGGAAAACACTTTAAGCTGTTGGAAAAAGTTCAACATATATTATTAGACGAAATTGTATTCAAGGAGCCGATCTAACTAATTTTTATGCCCGAATGATATAAAATTATTCAAAATATTCTTATTTAATTTGTTGTGACGTCTTCTATGAAGATGTTTGCGATATAAATTCAACCAAAAGAACCAAATTTAATATATTATGTATATGACGAAAAAGTCAACCGGAGGGACGTACCCATTATATAAGAGGTATGAGGTTTTAGAGCAGGGTTTAGACCGATTCCAACCATATTCGGGATCAAACGATATTATGGGTAAGAAAATACTTAATTTCTTTAAAATGTCACACATATTTCCTTATGTAAACGTTTTAAGGTCAACTGGAAAGTCGGAAATACCTTATCATCATTGGGGCTGGGGAAGATCTGAGCAGATAATGTTCACTTTTGGTATTAAACTAAAGTATGCTATAGAACACATTTACAGTCAATATTGATTTACTCAAATTAGACAGATATATTAGGCATTGAGCCCTCTAGAATCATTACCCTTTTTCGACACAAGGCACCACAGAGATTAGCAGAGAAAGATGCTCTCTGAATTTCACCGTAACTGAGTGACCGATACTTTCGGTAAAAGGTCAGCCATGGGCAACGAGGTTAACATATTCGTTATCTGGAGGTTTGAAAAGATAAATTCCGATTTCTCCCATTTTTGTGCAGGAAGTGGCATACTTTTAGAGCACTATTTGTGTAAATTTCTATTCCGATATTTTAATTGATGTTTGAGTTACTTACTCTAAAGTGAATGTATCAGATTGAATTTAAAATTATGTTATGTGGGAA
Source organism: Bactrocera minax (assembly GCA_021498325.1). Lineage (NCBI taxonomy): Eukaryota > Metazoa > Arthropoda > Insecta > Diptera > Tephritidae > Bactrocera > Bactrocera minax. The sequence continues at coordinate 366,773 of JAKEEE010000095.1, forward strand.
GTAGGCGTGTTTGTATTCCGATTTTGTCCATTTTCACACTGTACCATAAAATACCATGTCATGCACCCATATGTATGCACATAACGCCCATAAAATTTTCGAAATTGCGCAGGATAGCTCCAATCATTATCAGGCCATTGCTATAATAAGAAACAAAATTGTATATTCTGAAAATAAAATTTTGTCTTTTAGTACAATATTTAATTTCAAAAACATTATTGGTCGACTAAATCTTATCTTAAAACAGGTTTACACATCAGAACAAGAAATGTTCACATAACTGTAAATATCATATGACTGCCGTCTATAGCACAATTCCATGATGGAATGGAAAAAAAAGGTTTATAGTCATTAAATTCCAAGTACCCTCAGTGTTTGGGTTGAATAGTCCACATGGCGATATCGCACAGGAGCTAGAATCATCTAATGCCAGAGTTTTTCCTTCCAACAGGACAGTCTGTGGAAATTTTTAGTCAGTTTCATTCATTGATTTTATAAAACTACCAAAAAGTGCACTGTAAATATTCACAAATTAAATTCTGATTTCTTTATTTTACCTACTCTTCATACTTTTGACGGTATAATTGATTACAAAATACTCCAAAAAATTTATGCCAAATTGGACATGAAGCAAATTGTGCATTTATATTGTTGCGATGTTAACAGTATAATAACAAATGTAAATATCGAGCGTAATACTCTGCAAATGAATGTTTGCCATTCAATACAAATATTGTGATAACCGCCGGGACGAGCAATCACAAGTCATTTTATTCAAAATATCCATAGCCGATAGTAGCTTCTGAATTCATTTTACGTATGGCATCTTTAGATCATCGCGTTCACCATATAACAGTCCAATTTGGGTGGAACAGACGTCAAAGGTAGGTAAAAACTTCGCATGGTGATTGATTTTGAATGCTTGATGAAAAGACTATTAGTAATAAGTACCCAATTCTTGACACATCTGTAATACTTTGGAACCTGCGCAAATATTAATTTTTTATGACAACAGACTTTATAACTAAAAAAATCAGGCTTTGGAATTCGTGTGAGGCCTGTGAATAACTGTAAGGATTACTATTTGGATTAAAGAATGTACCAAACGATTTCCAGCAAGCTATTGATGACTTATTGAGGGAAGAAATCAGCAAAATTTGTCATATTTATAAATATGACATCACCATATTTTTTAGCGATTACGAAAGTCACTTTCAAAATCAATTTCGACAACTTGAGAGTATCTCCGGGAAAAACTCAATTCATTAAATTGGAAGTTGAATTCCGAGGATTTGAATTTTTCCAAACAATTACGAATATCCTGCCTTTAGAAGACGTTCTTAGTCTTTATCCTGACTACCAAAAGTCTTCCGACTTGGACCCAGACGCATTATGTGCTGTCCTATCACATTAAGGCAGACCCATGACTATGATATCAGGCACTTTGTCACTTTGTAGAAGAGTTCTTCTCTAAAATTCATTGCAAACCAAGCAAAGAAAACGTTGACGCTAACGCGTTATCAATTAAAGATCAGATCTTAAAACTATGTCCTACTTAGACGGCGATACTATCCACAGCGAAGGATCGTTCACAGAAGTAAACTCCACGGTAACAAATTTAGTAAATTCTTTCACTAATCAAATTGGGAAATAAAGAAAGTGGGGATACCAATTCAAAAACTACAAAAATTCAATTTCAAAATATAATGTTACTATTCGTTTAAAGTACTGCATAAATCCTAACGTTACAACTGGTTCGCTTGGCGTCTTATCTGAGTTTTGAAAAATTCAAAACAAAGCCAAAGCCAAAACTTCAAAAATAGCTAAATTCGTATATAAAAGAAATTTGGTCACAGATCCTTTTAAAGACAATGACCAAAAAGAAATTTTTCAAGTAGAGCATAATAAAGTATTGTAAAATTTGCCAATCACGGAATCCTGAAATGGGAAAGACGCCAATCCCTAGAAACCTGGAGAAATTCTACATATATATATTTTTTATATTTATATTTTTTATTATTAATACGATTTTGGAACATTTTTAAAGATATTGTATGCCTGGTTTGTGATAACGAAAAATCTCAAAAACCCGATACGACAAAATCTTTGCTAAATGATCATATCAATGTTTAAATATTTAAGACATCAACACACCATAGCCTAACAAATTGACAGCTAGAACAATTTCACGGAACACGGAACCGAGATTAGCCGTTGCATAATATTAAATTAAGCCAGGGACTATATGACCCGAACGATCTTATTCTGCTCATGACTTACAAATAAATAGCACAATATATTCGGTGACCGGACAACGACCTATTGACATAATTAAATCCGCTTCACCAAAATATCTGGACGAAGTCATAAATAATTAAATTAAAATACTGAACTCTGAAATTATCTGCCACAACAGAAATAGGTAAACAAAAGTTTGTAGGTCAGGAGAAAATGTTTTTCTAAAATTTAATAGGAGACTGGGTAACAAACTCAGTAAACTATACACCAAAAATTTTTTAGAGAAAGATTTGCGTACTTTAATACTTATTGAGGTAATTTTGTTTCATTAATACGTTTCTGATCCTCACGCCAGCTGCATTAGCGCCGTCGGAATTTTTTATCTACGCTGTCTCTGTCTACATATCAATATCGGAAGGAGAGGTTGTCAGCTATAGCCAATATGAAAGCATAATACACTACGTGAATTTGACCACTTACAAGAACATTGCAGAAGAAAGGTAATACCTTTTTGAAAACTTTTTACATCTCATCTCATCTTTTTACATTGTCAGTTTGTAGGGGATATTTATGGTAAAGTTTACTGGAAATGTTATCATTACTGAAACTAAGTACAGTAATTGGCGGCAGTAAGTGCGTATCTGAGGCGGCACCTGCACAATTTCTTAACTTGACAAACCACACTACATTCCTGTCACTTTCATATATTATTTGCGACAAATTGCACCAATGACGTGATTTGTTGAAAAGTAATCATTCAAATTGCTTTTGCCATAAGCCCTTCTGATTTTTATGATTGTCACCATATAACGCACTTGATCAACAAGCGCTGTGAGCAGAATTAACATCGCAATAATAAAGAGCGTTCTCAAGGAATGAGAACGTTCTAGCGTTAGTGGATTCTAGAAGAATCCCGTTCTAGCGCGGGAAGAGTTAAGGTAAACGAGTAGGCAACACCAACATTTAAAGCAATTCCCACTGCAGTATGGGAAGCAACAACAACTAAAACAGCATAACAGACTGCAGTAAGCAATACAACACCGTGTCAAAAGCAATGAACACTAGAAGTCCGAAATTGTGTCAATTAGCAAGTAAACTTGTAAAAGAGGTCACATGGCAGTTCACGTGAGGTGTTGGCAGTTATGAAGTTAGGTATTTAGGTGCAGTAACCGCCAAAATAAATTGTGTTGATTCGTTATTAAAACACGTTTTCGTCGTAGATGCTTACATATTCTTTTTGTGACATATGTATGTTATACTGCGCCTCGTAAGGTTCTTATAGGGGAGTGGGATGATATAAGCAGACTATTTTATTATATATATAGATATAACGTGTATGATTCTGCAAGTGTGTTTTATTTGCGAAATTGTGTTCTCATACCCTACTTTTATTTGATCTTTATTATATTTTCTCGATGTTTCATATGGTTTTTCGTCCGACAATGATTTATTTCGTTTGTCTTTTCATTCTCTCCCAACATGCCCAATAAACTATTATATTTAAGTTTAATTTACTTAACGGTTAACTGTAACAAGAAAAACTAATTGAGATAGATGTAAAGTTACATATATCAAAATTATCACGACGACGATTCGAGTGTGAGCTGTAACTTAAATAAAAATTGTGGTATCTTGATAAACTTGTGTTCCTTCGTACTTTGTGATGGTCGGTATTGCAGATGGTCAAAAGCGCGCTGGTATAATGGAGCACAGTATTGTTTGGTTGTGTGGTCTCGCCTTATAATAGGTGTAATCTAAGGTTTGGCAGATCTCATCTAAAAATGGTCTGAATAGTTTATACCAAAAATATCGAGTCATTTACAAGATATCTTAGTGAAATGAAGTTGATATCTTTTCCTTAAAATAATGTGATTTGGTGCTAGAAATGGATTAAATCGAAATTACTCCGACACCTATGTATATATTACATATAATATTTTGCGTTATAAAGGTGACGCCGAGTATAACAGTACTTAAATGAGTTATCTTAATGAAAAGGGATAAAATAAGTCCCGATATATCCAATATGTTGATTTCGGACCATCTGGTTGACTCCGTACTATATTCGGTCAATATGTGAGATATTTTAGTAAAATTAAGCGGATATGTTTTCTTGACCACAATGTGGTTTGGCGTCATAAATGGAAGTATTCGGTTCAGACCTTGCTCTAGCCTCCTTATATTCAATATGTTGATTCTCGTCTTTCTAGTTGACGTTGTTGTTGTTGACGATGTTTTAATGACTTTAATATTTTAATTCAGTAAGCCGTCTCTTGTCACTATTTGAGACGTTTTGAAGCAAAGTTAAAATTTTAGATCAGGTACTATTCCCAACGAAGTCCCTAATCACAAAATACCATATCAAATTTGTCAGCCAATAGTGCACAGTTCACAAAAATTAAATAATAAGTAATGGAAAAGGAAAAAGAGATTTTTCTTTTATTTTGTCAACTTTTGAAAGTGAAGGTGAGCAATTATTGTTTAATAGTAGTGAACATAGTAATATTGTTAATTTCTTTCTTATCGAAAAGCGAAAAGGCGAATTTTGTTATAGCTTAGGTACGCAGAAGACATTTGCTTTTTTCTGAAATTGTTTAAACACTGTGAGGAAGAATTAAATCCGAATCCGATTCCGAATCCGAAAGAATTAAATCCGTTTTTATACTCTATAATAATTTTGTTCACTTGATAGTTGTTTGTAACACTTACAGCTAATCGAGATAGACATAAAGTTATGTATATATAAATGTTCAGAATGATGAGACGAGTTGAATTCCAGTTGACTGCATGTTGTCCGTCTAAAAAAGGTTTATATCTTGATGAAACTTAGTACACATATTCTTTGGCACTCTGAGGTTGATTTTGCAGATGGACGGAACTTGACAATTGTTCCGCCCAAAAATGCCGTTAAGCAAGAAGTAATGAAGGGCTATAACTAAACCAAACTTAATATACAAAACTGTAATTTGGTAAAGGGAATCACAGTAGGGACGGGAATTTACACTTTGAAACTTTTTAAAAAGGTAGGAGTCTAGAGCGGGAGTCTAGTGAGAGTCTGGGGTTTAATAGATTTAATGCACATATCTCGCAAACCACTAAAGCTGAATCAACCAACCTTGCTGAGGACAAGTCTTTCTAGCTCCTCCTCATACTCTTTACAACCTCGTACACCCCCATATAACGGTTATGTTAAAAATTACTGAAGGTGTGATAAATCACTGAAGAAATATGTCAGAAACATTTAATTTTACGGTAAGGATGATATGGAAGCTGCATAAGAATCGGTGTAAACATTTGAAAATAGGAGCACTGCCTGTGCCGATTTCACTCATTTTCTCAATATGGATAATAATATAAAATAATGTCATATGAGATATAGGATTTCTCCTAAAAGTGGGCGGTGCCACACCCATAACCAAAACTTAGCTCTTATGCAACCTTTCCGTATCGTATTTCCTGCAAGATTTAATGTTTCTGATGTGTCTTTTCAGCGGGTGTTCTAACTTTTAGTAGTTTTCAACATAACTTTTGTATGGGAGGTGGGTGTGGTTATCATCCGATTTCAATAGTTTTCTCAGTGTATGAAGAGATGCTCGAAAAATTTTGTCGGCGCAGGTTTGGTTGATATAACTTTAACAGTTTCCGAGATATGTATATTAAACCTGTTGGGGGCCGGGCCATTTCCACTTTTACAAAAATTTTTGCGCACAGATGCCCCATCCTACTAGGATCTTCTATACAGGCTTATATCTTAATTCGCTGCTTAGTTATAGCACTTTATCTGTTTTCGATAAACTGCATTTTGTGGGCGTGGCAGATGTCCAATTACATACGCCCGTCTGCATTAAAAACCGTTTTACAGTGACAAAGAACACGTGTACCAAGTTTCATCAAAATATCTTAATTTTTACTCAAGATATTGTTTGCACGGGCGGACGGACGGACAGTCACTCACATTTCAACTCGTCTTTTTATCCTGAACATATATATATATATATATATAACTAACTATACTATATATATATATAACTAACTCGATTAGTTCTAGGTGTTTGTCGAATTTGTCAAAAGTATAATTCAAGCAAAAAATATGAATAGTAAAGAAGAAACTCTCAACCAAATACACAAATATCATAAGAACGTAACAGGATCTAAAGGAATTAAGGGTTGTTATGAGGAACTCAGGAAATTAGTTTACTTTCCTCATTTCAAATTAATTGTTCAAAAAAATATAAATAACTGTGATGTATGTAACAAAGCCAAATACGGGAGGAAACCATTCGAACCTAAATTTGAAATAACAGAAACATAAAGACCGTGAATCAAATTGTATACGTAGATATTAACATAAAGAAGAAACCCAGTTTCTTAATAGTTATTGATAGATTTTAAAAATAGCCTTCATTCTCGAAGACAGGACCAATAGAACTTTTGTAGAAAGGCTTAGACAGTACATATCGATAAAAGGACTTTTTGAATGAAAAGGATATACACATCTATTTTCCGAAATTAATTAGCCATAACGGTAATACTGATATAGAATTCTTTCATATTATAGTTAGTGAGAAAGTGAGATTAGAAATCGAAAAACTATATATGACAATCCAGGAAAAATTTTTCCAAAGAATTGAATGGTACAACAATTCGATTCATTCGACAACAGGAGCAAGACAGATATATGTTATGGAAGAAAAGGTGGATAAAGATGCAATATATGAACATTTTTTGAGTAAGAAAATGCACATAATGTTTGTTAAAAACTATAAGGCAGTTAAACATAAGTATGAACGGAGATATAGAAAGATGCCGCTTGATAATATACAACCGAAAATATTTATGCATGTATGTTCAATCCGAAGTACATTATAAAAGCGAAACCAACAGTTGATGAACGTATGGAGATAGATAAACTACGCACAAACACACATAAAAATTGCTTCAGGAGACGTAAATTTTGCGGACACAAATAACACCGTACTGCAATTGATAGATTCGAAAGAGTTATTTGGTATAATAGAATTAAAGAGAAAACACAACCTTTGGAAATGCAATTGAAAATCATGAAGAAGCAAGCTGAAGCACTAATTTCTCAAAGACGCAAAGAGATCTGATCAACGTGATAGCAAAGAAACAAAAATGATTATTCGGAATCATGGGTGACGTTTATAGACAGGGAGTCGAAATAAACAACCACAGGATATTGAAACCAAGAATAGATAAATAGACAAATAATCAGTAACACTGTTCGGCAAAATCTACTTTTTCTTGATATTGGACCAAACCAATATTTTTCGAGGGATTGAGTCATGTAAAAAAAGGAATTTCAACGTTTTTCGAAGTTAGTCTCCAAAACCGAAATACTTGCCAACGAACTTCGAAATTCACTCAATTATTATAAATATTAACATATTAAAAAAGTTTTTCCCACTTTTTCCACGTTTTACACCTATTAAAATGGTGTAAAACATTTCTCGCTCATGCTTACATGACAGGTGCTACGAGGGGATATCACATTTTTAAAAATCGAGTCAGTATTTTTTGGAATATACAACTTTTTTTTTTGCAGATCAGACTTTGACCCCTTTATGTCATCTGTCATGTAAGCTTGAAATAAGGGAAAAACGTGGATGTTGTTCATATTTATTTTGTTTTAATAGCTTATTTAATATTGTTTTCAATAAGATCCATTTCGAAAATCGAAAGTAAATACTTTGGTTTTGGAGGTTAACTTCGCAAATTACCTTTTTTACTTATGACTCAATATATCAAAAAAAATTTTGTTTGTTCCAATGCTCAGTCGAGTGTTGCACTGTGTTATTGACCATGATAGAGTATTAATAAGTAGAAGGGTAAACTCTATAAGAAAGCAAGAATATGAAAACCAAATACATATTTTACAAGCAGACTTTTTGATAAAATGAAAGATTCTACAAAAAAATTTTTAACACCTTCGGGGCAATATAGCGGCTCCAGAGAAGGTACTTTTCACAGCAGCATTTTAACAAACAACGGATTTGGCTATACAATATAGACTAAAATAAACTAGAAAGTAATTAATTAGGTATTACGGTTAATGAAAAAGAACGCATTATATTTGTAATAAGACTTCCAAGAGATATAATTAATTTATCTATTTCTATAAATATATCATTAGGAGACAAAATGCAAAAAGAAATCATGTTGAACGAATACAAATTTTTATTTGACTTGAAAAAAAAAGTTGACTTGAGAAAACTACAACCATTTAATAACTGTTTATTATATATACTGTATATTATATGTATATTATAACTGTATATTATATAAAGAGAAGAAAATTTATTATTGAAAATTTTTTAAAGATGGTGAGCTAAACACTACATGTAAAGAAAACCAAATCATTTTAAACATAAATTATTCGCTAACTTTCAATTAATACTGAAAAACCTGAAATACTGAAAAAACCTTTAAACAGATTGTATCAGGCACTAGTAATATTAGCAACATTAAAACCGAAAATAAAAATTGATATTCGATGAAATTTTATTGGAAAAATTCAAAAATATTGAAAAAATGTATGAAGTTAATCTTAGCAAAAAATAACAAATTGTACATTTGTCAACATTTTTAATATTTTTGTACTCCGCAACATATTGCACATAGTATAATAAAACTAAAAATAAAATTAATCGATATGTAAAGTTATGTATGTCAAAATGATCAGGATGACGAGTCGAGTCTGTCTGCCCGAAATGAAATTCAGTAAACATGTTCCCTCGCACTCCGAGAATGTTAGTTTTGCAGATAGGCGAAAATAGAAATTTCCGCGTCCACGAAATGCCGTTTGTCGAAAACTTATAAAGTGTTATAACTAAGCCAGAAATTGTGTTTTTTTCAAATATATTTTACATTTGTAACAAAAGCAAAAAATACTAACAAACAATTGAATTCTGATTAATAAGTAGAAAAATATCTGAAAGCTAAATGTCAAAGAAATATTGGGTTGTTCGGAAAGTCATTTCGTTTTTTCCCGCCAGAGGACTTAATTACGTTTTTTCGAAACTAACTTCACACTTAAGCCCCATAACCATTATATGTCATGAGAGCTGATATTGCAAGGCTTGTGTATGAAAAAGTTCTATTAATTCTACCCAGTAGTTTTTGGTTGGTGCCTTTTTAAATATGGAGAGCAATAAGCAGCATTTTCGTCATATTTTACTTTTTAACTTCAGAAAAGGTAAAAATGCTGTCCAAGCGAGAAAAAAATTGACGGATGTGTATGGAGAAGGCGTGTTAACAGTACGCCAGTGCCAGAACTGGTTTGCAAAATTTCGATCCGGCAATTTTGATGTCGAAGATGCACCACGGTCTGGAAGGCCGGTCGAAGCTGACAAAGATGCGATAAAGGCATTAGTTGATGCAAATCGGCGAATCACCACACGAGAGATCGGTGAGAGGTTAAATTTGTCGAATTCAACTGTTTATGGCCATTTGAAAGGCATGGACTTAACCTCGAAGCTCGATGTGTGGGTGCCCCATGTCCTTACCGAGCGAAATTTGTGTCGTCGTGTTGACGCGTGTGATTCGCTCCTCAAACGTCTAGAAAATGATCCATTTTTGAAGCGGATTATTACTGGGGACGAAAAATGGGTTGTATACAACAATGTTAAACGCAAGAGGTCATGGAGCAGAAAAGATGAACCGGCTCAAAGCGTGTCAAAAGCCAACATTCACCAAAAAAAGGTGATGCTCTCCGTTTGGTGGGATGTCAAAGGAATCGTTTTTTTTGAGCTTTTGCCGGACAATACAACGATTAATTCAGAAGTCTATTGTCATCAGCTGGACAAATTGAATGATTCACTTAAAGAGAAGAGGCCCGAATTAATCAACAGGAAGGGTGTAGTGTTCCACCAGGATAATGCGAGACCTCACACAAGTTTGGTCACTCGCCAAAAACTTTTACAGCTTGAATGGGACGTACTGCAACATCCACCATATTCTCCAGATCTGGCGCCTTCCGACTACTATTTGTTCCGGTCCCTGCAAAATTTTTTGGATGGTAAAACCTTTACCTCAAATGAAGATGTCAAAAACCACCTGGACGAGTTTTTTGCCAGCAAGGACCAAAACTTTTATGAGAGGGGAATTATGTTACTGCCAGAAAGATGGCAAAAGGTGTTGGACCAGAATGGCCAATATATAATTTAATAAAATATTTATTCATTATACGAAAACTGTCTTTCATGTTCCCCAAAAAAAACGAAATGACTTTCCGAACAACCCAATACATTTGCTGCTGCCGTTATCTTATTAGGTCGGAAGACTTCTTTTTTCACCCCGCAGCTTTAATGAGTCTAGAAGTCTCCTCATTAACATGTCGTCTAAGCTTCAGATCGTGAGAGCTTGCAATTTTAGCAATTTCGGTTGGCACTGAATTCACCCCAAGATCACGATGAAAATCAGCAGATCTAACGTACTACGGAGCTTCTGAACACCTTATTTTGGAAGCGCTGAATGCAGCTCCATAGACCAAAATCGGTTTTAGGACTTGATTAAATATTAAAAGCGTGTTTTGGAATGATAGAACCGATCTCCTGCCGATTAGATGGCATAGTTTAGCAATTTGTATATCAACCTCTCGCCGTTTTTTCTTGATATGCTATTTTCAGCGGAGCTTAGCATCTAGGGTAATACCTAGGTATTTAGCACTGTTATGACGTCCTATTAGAATACTATTTAAATAAATCCGACGGTATGGCGATTTCTTCAGGGTAAATTATGCGTGCATTGATTTGGAATCGTTTAATTTGTTGCGCCACTTAGAAGCCCACTTAGTAATTGCATTGACTGCTGTCTGCAATTGTATGGTAGATACTGAGGTAGACTCAGCCGACTCAGTAGACCAGCCACTAACAGTGTTGCGTCATCCGTGAATGTCCCTGTAATATAACTTGAGTCGGTTGGGATGTCACTGGTAAAAGCAGGTAAAGGATTGGTCCCAACACGAGACCTCGGGAACACCAGCTTCTATATTGTGCAAGTTTGAGTTATCTTCCTCTTGTTTAATGAGGAAGTATCTATCTTTTAAGTAGGAAGCAATTATTTCGCAATATTGTTTGGGTAACATGCATTTCAATTTGAACAGTAGTCTCGAATACCAAACTTTATCAAAAAAAAGAAGAAAGTAACAATTCGGTGCAACTGGTCAGTTGTTATATGGTGGTCACGAAATCTAAATTGATGTGCGGGTATAAGATGTTTTCTATCTGTTAATAGCTTGAGCCTGTTTATGAGTATATTCTCAAAAATGTTCGATAAGGCTGGCAGAATTGATATTGGCCTATATAATGTGACATCGTGTATTTGTTTACCCGGTTTAGGTATCATAATGATTTCAGATACTTTCCAAAGCAATGGAGCGTATCTTAAGCATAATGCGCTGTTTACAGTATCTACAAGTTTCTTTATACAATTCTTTGGAAAATTTCGAAATATTTTCACGGTTATTAAATCGAACATAGGTACTATTTTAAGCTTTCTTTTCTCGATAATATTTTTAATATCTTTGATAGTTAGAGGTGAAATGCTGATATGTGGATCCAACCAACTATTTGCACAGTTTATTTCATGTCTATCGTTAGGTGTAAATGTGGTTTTTAAATGATTTGCAAATACGGCAGCTTTATGCTCATTTGTTTTGGCCCATGTAGTTCTGTTTATTCTTATTGGTGCAACTTCTTTTAGTTTGTTATTCATATTTCTTTCAGCTTTCTAGAGTGAATAGTCAATAGATTTATCAGTTATGAGTTTAGGCAGGCTGTTGAAGGAATAATTCTAGAACTGCTTAATTTTTGTTCTTAAAATTAGGGTGACCTAGTTTGCTGCCATCTCCATCGAAGTTTGCGCTTTTTATGAATAACTTCTCCGATATATTTTGGGTATTTGTTCTTACTTAGATTCACGCGAATATTCGGTGTACTCTTCCACCCAGCATTTTGAATTATTATTGTGAAAGTTTTAACAGAATTCAACAGATTCAACAGAAGACTTTGCTTCGGTACTCACATAATTGCTTTTATCAACTTTAAACACGTCGTTTTCTTTTTTTTAACTCTATATTATCTTCATGTAGTTGATTACACATCGCTTCAAAAGTTTTAAGTTTTTCAAGCTAAAAATTAAGATACGAAACTGTAATAGGTACAGGGGATGGCTGAGGGGAGCGACATATTTGGTTTAAAAATTTAATAATGTGGTCTTCGCCCTGTCCTAGTAAGTTTAATGTACATATCTTAAAAACCGCTAAAGCTATACCAACCCAACGTTGTAAAAATTTATGAAATTAGATGATAACTACATCAACCCCAAAAATATCGGTTATGTTGAAAACTCTCTAAAGAAACGCCAGAACCATCAAAATTTACTGTAAAGTTGGAACGAGATTCATGGAGGCTTCATGATAATCTGTGTAAAAATTTTAGGTGAAAGTCTATATCTCAATAACGACTTAACCGATTTCAACTCAATTTGGTGCATAACATTAGACTAGTTTCATTATGTCATGCTGCGAAATCTGGCTACAACCATACCTACTTCCCATATAATACAATTCTCTTTGCATTATATATTAAGCACCAGAGAAGACTTTCAATATATGCTATATTCCGTCCAAAAATGATTAGAAACGGTTCAGAACTTTTCAAGACCCCCGATACTGAATATGTTGCCATCAGAACTATATATATATATATATATATATATATATATGTATATATATATACATGGGTCGCCACCAAATTATAGTATATTCAACGTTATACGCTAACTTAATAATTTTTTGCGATATCTTACATATTGACCGATATGTATGATATAAAGGACCGATATATACATTAGGTATGTAGTAGCTAGGGGATGTATTGACATGATTTTATCTGTTTTTGGCACAGGGGCATGTTATTATCGGAAAAACACGCTTCATGAATTTCATTAAAATATTCCACAGATTACTGATATTTTCAGTAAAAAGTCAGTCGTAAGTTCTAAGATATATATATATATATATATATATATATAGTAGGTTACATTCGAACTCAACCCTTCCTTACTTGCCTTCCTTCCTTAATTAAAATTACGAAAAAGACGATTCAGGTGAGTTTTAAATCAAATTTAAATCAAAATACGTCAGAGACTACGCAAAATCCCACTTACATCCAATATAGGTTAACGTTACCAAACAAATGAAATGTAACTTATACCGACACTTCCGTTGCAGAAATGGAATTCATAATTTCCCAAAAAACAGAGTACGTGCGCGCGAGAACAATAAAACAATGTATTTGTATAGGAGGAAATCAAAATTCAACTTTTGAACCAACAATGCAGATAAACAAAGCCCAAAAAAGTCTCTTTGGGACTCCACATGCACTTACAAAAGAAGCAAAATCTTAGAAGATCTTATATTAGTAAAATATTTAACCATTTTAAACGACGGCTCTACTGCGTATTTTTCAACACATGATTCGTTTATGAATGTAGACTCTTTGTTCTTCTGCTATCACTTCCGAACTAAACAGTAAGTCCTTAACTGACCTATATAACAGTGATCGTTTTTCCATTATAACTCATCTATCGACCACTTTATCCAACAAAGGTTCGGTGAAGCCCAAATTTCTGTTAGTCAAGGCTGATTGGTTAAAATTTAAACAACTCTGGGAAAGTTATTCTACTACTCATCCTCCTGTTGATGCAGAACAGTAAAGATGTAAAAAAATAGTATACAAAAGAACTCGCTCTAACCATAATCTGATAAAATATAAAAAAGCTAATGCATTCTTTCTGCAAAATGCCAAACAAGCTTAGAGTGTTTGACTACGAAAAGCCATCAAAAACCCATCACCCCATTAACAAATCCCAAGAAACGGGCTAACGTAAAAATGATCTCTGGCTCTTATTTTTAAGTTGATCTTAAATGTATTAATAGACTGAATGGCACAATCTTCAATTCAAAAAAACTTTGCTAACCATTTTTCCTCTGCCTGCTCAGATTACACATGCGACTCGAATTTTCACCCCTCCATTGTGTCGAATAAAAACGAATTTTTCGGAAGAAGGTACAGTGACTCATCTGTAAATATTACCGAATCTGACATAACTATCGTTGAATTCTATTATACGATTTCATCAGTGTCAGGCAAAACTTCCGGTGCAGACAGGGTTTCATATTCCATGCTCAAAAACTCCCCTTACAGTCATAAAAGTAGAATTATTAAATTGTACAGCAATATTTTATGTCAAGGTGTTTATCTTCAAAGTATTAAAAAACATTCTATCAAAACTAATCTCATGGTTAAGATAAAAAAAACTTTCTCAGTCCAAACCAAGTGGCATTGAAAGAAGGGCAAGGCACTATAGACGCTTTACTGTAATTAGAAGATTTTCACCAAAACTGCCTTATCGAAAAGAAATCATGTATCTACTCTCAGTCTGAATTTCGAAAAACACTTCGACAGAGCTGGAGCAAACAATGTTTTACGACAACTTGAGCGATGGCGGGTTGCTAAGAGTATTTAATGTTGTTAAATCAATATTGACTAATCGCAAATTCAAGGCGAAAATAACAACATTTTCTCGAAGATGTACAACATCCACTATGGGATTCCGTAAGGATCACCATTGTCGGTTATACTCTCTGTAATCCCATGTAACGAAATCAGTATGATAATTTCTAAATATAAACTCATTTCGCATATCATTTATGCTGATGATGTGTTACTTTTTTCTAAACAAAATTTATTTAAATACTGTCAAACGAACCTTCTTAAACATTCTAACTGATTTTTCAAATTGGGACAATTGCTCAGGTGCAAATATCTTTATAAATAAATGCGAATTGTTCGATATCTACAGAAAATACAAATGTAATGGCGTCAATTTAGTATATAATAATGTAAATACTATAAATACTACTAGCCTGAAATTTCTAGGTTTAATATTTGTTCAAAGGATAACTTTTAAGGAGCATTGTATTCATCTTCGTAAGCAACTAGTAGCTAGGCTTAATATAATTAAGTATTTATCATCCAAATACAGTTTAATACATATTGCATATCTTATCAATATCACAAGAGATTTAATTTTATTTAAAAAAGATTATGGTCTCCCTATCTACGGCAATTGTGCAAAACGCAATGTAAAGCAAATCTGTGCACCACATCATGCAGCTATAAGAAGAAGTATTCGGGCATTTTCTACATCACCGATAAAGTTTATGGTAACGGAAGCTGGTCTTCATCTGTCGAAGAAAAAATAACACAGACTTCCCAAAAACTATTATTGTGCAATAACAGTATTTTATATGGTATAGTAAAATCCAAATGGTCTGATGAATCAAGCTCCAGTGTTTCTTTTACTACATCTAGATGCATCAGACTGGCTAAAGATCTAGGCATTGCATCCCTACCCGAAGAAAAATCTAGTGCATTTGCCCCAACATGATTGCTAAAAAGTTCAAAAAACTTCAAAGTTCAAAAAAGAACACTAACTCCCGAGGATACCAAATTTTATTGAAATAACTGATGGCACAACACTACATAGATTGCAAACTTATTTCTACTGACGCTTCTAAGGCCAACTTCTACCCCTCCTTTGCTATTGTTGACGACAATTCGATAAGAGCTGATAATTACACAATTACTGCTCAGCATATACCGCAGAGGCAGGAGCCATATAAAATGCAGTAGCTCTGGCACAAGACTACAATATAAAAACTTTAATGGGTACAGATAACTAATAGATCAACAATCTCAGCTCTGCTGAATTCATCCAACAAAATCCTACCTCATTTCGCAAACTAGAAACATATAAATTGGACACATAAATATAAATATTATGTGGATCACTGGTGACGCTGGCATTACAGGAAATGAATGGGCCGATCAGAATGCTAAACCTCCTGCAAAACAGCTATTGATTGTGTTCGACTACACTACGAAAAAAGGATACATTTCGATTAATCACTTGACAACAAAAAGCCATAAAAGATAAATATTGGAAAAATATGCAACACCATCACGCTGTCTGCAACCAAGACGGGAAAAAAGCTGTTTAGCCAGGCCGTTGCCATTATATAAAGTTTTTTTTTCGCCTTCGCCTAGGTCATACATCAATAACACACCTTGCCCATATGGCCCATATTGCAACTCGTCGACCGTATCTACAATTCACTTACTAGATGAATGCCCTCACTTTAACTCAGCAAGAACCATTTTTTTCAGAATATTGAAGCTCTTGATCTATCAAAAGCAACATCTATTATAAAAAGCAATTGTCTATTGTGTATTATTTCCTATTCTAAATTTATTTATAACACATACGTTTATTGCATAAAAACATATTTCCTGTAAATAATCTTTAAACGGAAGATGACAATTTTTACTATTAAAGATTCACATAATTAAAACCGTGAGCTGAAAGCCTTAGCAGGTAGTGCTTCTTTTAATTTGTATAATAATAATTATATCATTATTTTTCAATTTATAAATAAATAAATAAATTCCGCTACCAATAAATATCTACCAATAAATTTTTATAAAAGTGTTGACTTTTCTCAGTTTACTGTCTTTGTATTTATTAATTGATCCTTTAATTGATAATTTGAGCTTTTAGCATTGAATGTAGTGCCTTATAGCATTAAGCGCAAATTAAAGAATTAGTCCATGAGTACAAAGAGTGCAGTGAGATACCAACCTCCTTTGCGATATCAGACATCTTGTCACGGTGCAGGAGTTCAGCCATTTAATTTCTCTACATCAGGTAGGGAATGCTGGTGGTGTCCACGGGTTGCCACCTTGCCACACAAGAGGTAAATTCGGCTGTCTCAGAACGGATCCTTTCCAATATATGGCCGCCTGGGGAAGTAGCTGCACTATAGGGCGCTGATGCGGCCGTCAATAAGATCTCCTTTATACTTAGTAGACCGCTATGGTTGTCTGATTGAGCTACCGATCATAATAACAAGATGATGAACACTACAACAAACAATAACAAAACCAACACAAATGCTAGCGGAAAGAAAACGACAAAGAATTATTAAACGGTAATGATTTAACTGACCACGGATAATGCGTGTAACAATTGTGACAACAGTGACAATTCAAAATGCAGCAAAGAACCACAATCGTCAACAGCGACAAAAGGGTGGGAGCAATCCGAATAACCCCCCTTCGAACCACAGTCCGGAGACAAGCGGTCCAAGCTACATGCGCACAAAATAGGGAGTAAAGCGTGGAGTCACAGACGGAATAAACTGCTCCACTACTGACTGATAGTTGCCCAGGAGGGTTTAACGACCGTAAGAGAGCTGGAATGGGAGGAGCCAACAGTAAAGGTAAGCTCTTGGACGAGCTAGCTCCTGAAGACATGCAGGTCGAAGGGTCGTGCGATGCATAACACCATCCTTCGAAGGTCGGTTCTGTGAGGAATCCCCATACGACTGTAGCCCAGATGAACCCGCAAAGAACAATTGCAGCTTCGGTTATCATCTTGAACTGGTTAATTTTCGGTAATCTAGAAGCCCTTCTGCGTCAGGAAGTTGACGTTTAAAGGGGAGGTCAAAAGCCTCACTGATAAACATGGAAAGGTAATTCCGGATCTGTTTAGTGAAAGACCCAGACCTTGTGTGGTTTAAAAAATAGGGAGTGATTTGTCCTGTCTTTCAGGCTTTTAAAAGGGAGACTCCGTTGCTGTGCAGACGAGCATTGAAGTGAGGGAGGTGGTGGTCTAAGCATCGGCCTACCTCTCTAAAGAGTAGACCGTTGTGCCATCGCAACAAACGGAAGTCAGCTACGGCAGCAAGGCAAAACTCCCCCTCTTTATAGGCTGCGATGCCAATGCACAACACCCGTAAAAGGGGAACAGTGATTATTAGAAAAGGAGTAGCCTTAACTGAATATATTATTAAAAGAAACCTAAATATAAGGAATTAGGGCTGCTAGCCAACTTTCATAACTAGTGCCTGCCTGGTGATCTATAACTGCTCACAAACCAACGAAAAGAAATATTTGGAGTTCGAGCAAAACTTCAGTACTAAGGGAATCTGTGCGTAAGCCCTTCAAAAAAGCCGAGAGTACAGGTAAGTGGGACGATTACAGAACTAGCGGTTTTGCGTACACTAAGAAATTATTAACAGAGAAACACACTAGGGAATTCCTTTAAAATATCTTACATATTGACCGATATATACGGCATAAAGTCAACTGGAAGTTCGCAAATTTTTATATTAGGTATATGGAGTCTAGTGGAAGTATTAACCCGATTTTATCCCTCTTTGGCAAAAGGGTAAATTGTTATCAGGAAAAGATGGCCTGCGAATTTCATTAATAAATCTTACAGATTGACCGATATTTTCGATAAAAATCAGGTTTATGTACTGCATAGTGAAAGAATCAGATGAAGTTTAAAGTTGTGTTTTATGGAAAGTAGACATTCTTTTGGTCCGACTTAGCCCATTTTCACACCGTAATTTAGAAATTTGATTGAAATTGGTGCTCCAGTTCCTGAAAATTCCAATTGATGAATGTATGAAATTCCAATTTCATACATTTTCATATGTTTTGGTTATGGGCGTTGCACCGCCCACTTTTAGGAGAAATATCTGTCATACCATATATTCCAAATACCATATCTCAAGAACGCCTTAACCGATTTCAACAAAATTTGGTACATGATATTATATTTGCATTTTTATGTCACATGATGAAAATGGACGAAATCGAATAAAAGCCACGTCTACTTCTCATATAACACAATTTTAACTTTGATCTGATCTTTTCACTTTAAAGTAGATAAATAAAGCAGCATGGAAGATATGAAAATCAAACTTTGTACAAACAATGCTTTCACGAATGGCATATCTTGTATCTCATGTGTAAAAATAGACGAAATCGGATTATAACTTTTCAAGCCACAATATAGACCCAATATTAGGACCTCAGTGCCTCCATCTGACTTTTTATCGAAAATATCGGGAAATCTGTCAGATATTGTAATGAAATTGGAGATCCTTAGACTTAAGATTAATCTTTCCATGATAATAGTGTGCTGTGGCACCAAAAATGGGGAAAATCGGGTACATACTTCCCCTAACGCGTATATACCCAATATATAGACTTTCAACCTTCCGGTAGACTTTATACCATATATAACGATAAATATGTAAGATATCGTAATGAAATTGGAAGATCGTCTTTCTACTATAATAGTGTGCTCTTGGGTCAAAAATGGAAAAATCGGGTTAATACTTCTTCTAGCCCGCATATACCTAATATGCAGATTTTCAACCTTCCGGTAGACTTTATACCATATATAACGGTCAATATGTGAGTTATATCTGAAATTTAGAGAGCGTCTCTTTCAGATAACAGTGTGTCCATATGCTTAAAATGGATGAAATCGGGTAAGCACTTCCCTTAGCTCCCATGTACCTAATAAACGGATTTTCAACCTTCCAGTAGACTTTATACCATATATATCGGTAAATATATAAGATATCTGCAAAATTAAGTGTACGTGTAATATTGGGTATACCATAGTTTACTGCCGAAAATGTGTGAAGTCGGTCTACGGATTATCCCAGCTCCCATATACTACATATAATGATTTTCGCTATTCGAGCAGACGTGTCGAATATGTCGGTCACTGTGTGAGTCGCCTTCCCAAGATTGCGTGAAAATATGTTCCCTAAAATACTTGAATAATGAAAAGAGTTAACGTGGTCATTGGAGATCTTCCTCTATCCCAAAAATGCCCGATATAAGAATTCTCGACTTTCCACCTGACTTTAAACCGTTTATGTTGGTGTTGTGTGAATGTGATATGAGATATTTTAATGAAATTAAGTGGATATGTTTTCTTAAACACAATGTGAATTCGCGCTAAATATGGTCTAAGCGCCATATTCCTAATATAATGATGTCCTTTTCTCTGGTTTACTTTTCCTCATGTATCTAATATTTTCAATTAATTGGTAGATTTTAATATAAATATCTCTGACACGAAGCAAAATATAATAATGAAAGTACATGAGTCTATGGCCTATGGTCTATGGTCTATATATGGTAATATAAGTTAATAAGATACCAAATATGACTACAATCTACTGACAATTCCTTCGAATAATGAATGTTGAGTTCTTCCCCAACATTTTTAAATATAAAGTTATGCCAGCACCTGAAAGCATTTCCCCGCCTCTGATCCTTCAACTTGCCGGAGTATAAAATGTTCGGTTACACCCGAACTTAGTCCTTTCTTACTTGTTTTTACTAATTTTTGCCTCCTGTCCGAGAAAATCAATTTAACTGACTCAAATCACTATGTTCATATTAGTGCCATAACTTTTGCTACCGATTGACATAACTTCTGAAATATTCTCGCTAAATTTGGTGGATTATCTTCCTTTGACATGTATGCGTTATAAACACAACCAAAAGGACAAAATTTGATATATCGGGTGTATAAGGACAAAGTCAATCATACTGTATATATTTTATTAGCGATAACGATTTTAGACCGATTTCATTAACATTTAACGCTAAACGACATTTTAGTTAAGGAAACACTTAACTTCTTTAAAATTTAACTTAACTTCATCAAAGTCTTCTGGAAAGCCGAAATCACTATATTGGATATATTGTGGCTAGGAATGATCTAAGCAGACAACATTTACTTTTAGAAAGTCCACTATAATTTCGGAAACCAATAAATGTAGTGTATGGGAACTGGCGTAATTCTTCACTTCACTTTTGACATTCATATCAGGAAAAGATTCTTCTGAATTTTAATAATATATCTTGCAGATTGACCCATATTTTTGTTAAAAAGTCAGCCTAGGCAGACATATTCACACATTCGATATTTGGGGGCGTAAAAATTTGTATTCAAATTTCGACCACTTTCGACTTGTGCAAATTTTTATTCCGATATCTTCGTTGGTGCTTAATTTTTATATCGAAAAGCGAAAGAATCAGATAGAATTTAAAATTGTACTATTTGGGAAGTAGGCGTTGTTTACTACAATTTCACTAATTTTTAAAGTGTAACATAAAGATTCAGATATAATGCTAAGCAGTGAATTTAGGTGAAACCAAAAAGTAGGAGGTGCCACTCCGATTTTTTAAATTTTACACCAACTCCTATGGAGTCCAATTGTACAATATTTACTGTAAAATTTCATGTTTCTAACGTGTTTCAACATAATTAATTGTAATTTTACTTTGTTAATTTTCAACAAAAGCGTTACAAATGGGTGTTCATGGTTATCACCCGATTTCATTAATTTTCAGAGTGGATTAGGAGGAGCTAGAAAGACTTGTTTTCAGCGAGTTTGGTTGGTTTTGCTTATTGGTTCGTGAGACCTAGTGGTGAGTGGGGCCACACCCACTTTATGAAAATTTTTAAACTACAGATGCCCCTTTCTACTGCAATTCCATGTACAAAATTAAAGTTTTGTATGTTAATTTGTGGCTTAGTTATAACACTTAATAGGATTTCGCTGAGCGGCATTTTGTACGCTTGGAAATGGTATTGTTACGCCCATCTGCAATATCAACCTTCTCACAGTACCAAGTTATAGGTGTATAAAGTTTCATTTAAATATCTCATTTTAACTCGCATCGTCACCATAATCATTTTGATATATGTAACTATATCTATATTGATTAGTTTTAGGTGTTACAAACAACCTATTACACTCGTGTACTCGTGTACATGCTACATGTTGCGAGAGTGTAACAAAATAAATTGCACATGAAATATAAGAAAAGAAAATAATACTGCAATTTAATTTTTGGACTTTTGGTAACTACTCTAATTGCTTCATCTTCCCCACAACATAGCGATTAGCGTAACCTTGTATTATACTGCTACATTTACGTTTAAAAACTGACTGAATACGTTTCCCCGGCAGTTTAATTAAATCGACGATTTTATTGTTCACATTGTTGTTCAAATATTATCAAAATGGTATACGCATATATGAATACGCATACTATTTTGTATGAGTAGATAAGATATTATATATTCGGACACCTCTATTCTGTGCACTTGACAAATTAATAAAATATTGATAACTTGATTAACTTGACAAATTAATAAAATATTGATAATTTGTCAAGATTTTTATACTCTCGCAACATGTTGCAACAGAATATAATAGCTTTGTTCACCTAACGGGTGACTGACTAACTGACTGTCCATCTGTCTGTCCGTGTAAGCCATAACTTGAGTAAAATTTGAGAAATCTTTGTAAAACTTGCTGAACATGTTCCTTGGCACTCCGAGGAGGTTGGTATTGTAATCTGACCAATTTCACACTAACGAAATGCCAATAATTGAAAACCTATAAAATGCTATAACTAAGCCATAAAGTAAGGTACAAAACTATAATTTAGTACATAAAATTGCTGTAGGAAGGAGCATCTGCGGTTCAAAAATTTAGAAGAATTTTGAAAGGTGGGCATGCTTCCGCTTCCTAATAGACTTAATGTATATATCTTACAAACAACTAAAGCTATATCAAAGCACCTCCTCAGACGGATTGAAAATAGGTGAAATCAGATATTAACCACGCCTCCTTCCCATATAACGGTTATATTTAAAACTACTAAAAGTGTGATAATTCATTAAATAAATACATCCGAAACATTAAATTTCACAGTCAAGGCGGTACCAAGGGCTTCATAGGAATCAATATAAAAGTTGTATAATGGATGTGTTACTGCCTACATTTAGGTGAAATCCTCTACCTCAGGAACAGCTCCACCAATTTCAACTAAATCTAGTACATAAGTTGGTCAATATGTGTGATATTTAAATAAAATTAAATGTTATATTGCTTAACCATAATGTGGTTTAGAGCTAAATATAACGGGAATTGGTATCTCCATGTCTCTAGCATAATTATTTCCGATTCTCTGGTTGTCTTTTTCCTAATATACCAAATATGTTATATTTAGCCCCCTTTGTTAAGTTAATATATATCTCCCCATATCTCATCATATATCTCATCCCATATATCTCATTTGAATTGATTTGGTTGATTTTAATTGAAATATCTCGGTCAGGAAGCAAAATGCAGTAAAGAAACTAAGTTACTCTATGACCTATGATATAAGTTAATAAGATACCAAATATAATTGTAATCCATTTGTGGTTTCTTCGAATAATGAATTTTGAATTTATTCGGAGCATTTTTTAATATAAAGTTTTGTCAACACCTGAAAATATTACACCTGAATAAGGTATAGCTTAAATTATAAAATGTTCGATTACACCCGAACTAAGCCGTTCTTTACTTGTTTGGATTGAATTTACTTTTACATAAAATTTGTAGGAAAGTAAAAAATATCAAATAGTAAATCGCTAGGGTTAAAATACTTTTTTCTGCTTTGTTATGTTTGCCATCGCTTAGAGTACGCAAATTATATATCTGTTTGCATGCAGGTAAATATTTATTTATTGATATTAATTGGCGAAACAATTTATTCGTTTTCAGAATTATGTAACGCCTACTTAGCAATTGATGGCAAAATATTGTATTAACCTTGTAGTGAACTTAATTGTGAACACATAATATGTTATTTATAGCCTCAAATTCTCTCCAATAGCAAAAGCAATTGCAGGTAGGTGTGGTTTGCAACAGCCAATCGGTTTTAAACTAACGCGAACGATAAGGGTGACAATACTTGATAGCAATTGCCAAGTGGAAGTAAATGCTTTGGTAGTTAGGAAGAAAAGAAGCACTATTGTTTTAATTTTTGTACATCTAATTGGTCTTTATTCTTATTGGTGGTATTTAAATGAATGGTAGATGTTAACGGAATTAAAAATGGCACCTGTAGTTTTAAAACAGTCAACGGAATATATGGGCTACCTTCTATTGTAATATACAGTTAATTTTGTTTAAGCTTCAAAGAACTTAGCGTATCCACGTTTTTAGTATTCTTTAAATCTTTTTGTATAAATTAAAAAATTAATTAATTATTAACTGATCTTTACATAATTTACAATGTGCCTTGTTTTTTGTTTTTATGGGTGTTTTTCCATTGAATAATGATTAAAATAATTATACTTCTGATAAGTTCTTGGTGTTAAAGCTGGTGTTTAAATAATGTTGCATACATAAATTTAAAAGTTTCCTATATATGCACACCTACGTGTAATAAAAGCAATATGAAAACGGGAAATATATTGTAATATAAAACATTTATTTAAAATATATGGAGTTCATTGTGTAAATATTTGAAAGTATTGTTTTGTAAAACAATTAGCAAAATGGTTTCATACTACAATCCAATGACTTATTCTCAGAAACATAACCCAACAACTTTGAATTATCCGCCAGCACAGCCATGGCAGTGGACAGCAAATTATCCTACGTCAGCAAATCATCAATTACTGAACGAAATGGAATCATCACATAACCATCATCAAGTATACTATAATACACATCACATGTTTCATCCAACAGGTAGTTCTACCACAGAGTGGCATTCTCCATTATCGACAACTGACAACTTATTGCAAAGTACAAATGTTCAACAACTTATCAATGAGTCAAATGAGGGTACTGTCATTGGCAACAGTGCAAGTTCTTGTCGAAGCACAAATTCTAGTGGTCCTTCTACGGTTGGGCTTGCTGCAATAAATGAATCTAGGCGAAGTATTAATGATCATCATATCAGCGACGGGGTATCAACTCCTTCTTTAGTAACGTCAGGGAGTAATGCCTCCAGTCCTGAAGTTTCCTTGTCGACTTCATCAGTTCAAATTTCTTCAAATAATTCCGTGACTGGTGTAGTAAATTCCACCTATAATAACCACACGTCTCCTGTAAAGACACAATATTACGAATGGATGAAAAAACCTTCGTATCCCACTCAGCCGGCTCCTGGTGAGTATTTTAACATATAAAAATACTTGTTATTTAAAATTTTCTATGATCAATACGAATATTTTTATTGATGTATTCTGAAATTTATTTGTTATCCTTTATTTATTTCACTTATCAATTAAATTTTAGTTAATATTGCCGGAGCAAAGGTGAAATATTTCCAAGTGGTTTTCGTTTCATAAAAAATTTTTTTATAAGAAAACTAGTTCGGATGAACATTTATATCCTCGCTCTTTATATGTTTCAACCGAAATATTACCAGTTGCCTGCAAAATATTATTAGAAAAGATGTTTCATGTGTATTAGACATTTGTTATTGTACAAGTTTTCAAGCGATTAGCCTCACTTATACTATGTTTTTTTGTATAATACAGATAGTTATTTTCAAATCAACCTAAATAACAGAATTCACTATGTTCATCATATTAGTGCCGGTAGAATGATTATTTATTTATTAGCACACAAACAGCCCAAAACCCATCGGAAATAATAATATTGAGTATAAGGGGCCTAGGGAAAAACCGATATTATCCGTGCACACAAAATTATACAGTGCTTGAGAAAACATGCCCATCTCATTTCATTAGGATATATCACATTTTGAAATATGCGAGTCAATCAAAATGTAGAAAATCATAATATTAAATTTTTGAGCTCTCGCAACATATTGCAACAGAGTATTATAGTGTTATTCACCTAACGGTTGTTTGTAACACCTAAGGCTAATCGAAACAGATATAGGGTTATTTATATACAAATGATCAGGATGATGAGACGAGTTGAATTCCAAGTGACGGTCTGTCCGCCCGTCTGTCCGTCTGTCCGTCGAACCACGCAAGCGATAACTTGAGTAAAAATTGAGCTAATCAGAGGAATTTGGTAATCGGAACTCTTTCACGCCCACAAAATTCCGTTAACCGAAAACATATAAAATGCTATAGCTAAACTCCCAATTCAGATATGAAACGGGAATTGGGTACAGGGAATCTCAGTAGGGAGTGGCACCTGTCAGTTAAAAATTGCAAAAAGTGGGTATGGCTCCGCGTCCAAATAGATTTAATATACAAATCTGAAAAACCACTAAAGGGGCAGCCGCCAAACTTGTTCAGGGTATATCTTCTCAGCACGTCCACAAACAGTGTGTAAATAAGTGAAATCGGGTGATACCCACGTCCACTCCTAATATAACGGTCACGTTGAAAACTACTAAAAGTGCGATAACTCAATAAATAAATCCGAAAGAAATATTAAATTTCAGAGCCAAGATGGTATCAAGGTCTTAAAAGGAATCGGTGTGAAAATATAACAACAGGCGTGGCATCGCCTACTTTTAGGTGAAATCTTCTATCTCTGAAACAGCTCCACAAATTTCAACTAAATATAGTACATAAGATTATCCTGACATTTTTACCTTATTTTAAATTTCATATGAATATTTCACTTTACGGTATATAAATCAAATACCAATGAAGATATCAGAATAAAACTTTGCACAAATAGTATCCTCAAGGTATGCTACTTCCTGCCGAAAAGTGGTGGAAATTGGAAAATATTTTCAGGCCCTCATTTACCGAATGTGTGGACCTCAGGTCCCCTAGACCTCATATACCTAATATAAAGATTTTCAAATTTGAGATAGACGTCATATAATATATATCGGCCAATATGTAGGTCATCTCTGTGAAATTTAGAGAACGTTTCTTAATGACAACAGTGTTTTTGTGTGCCTAAAATGGATAAAACCGGGTAAATACTTCCCTTAGCCTTCATATACTTAATTAAAGAATTTCAAACATTCGGTTGGCTTTATGTGGTATATAGGGCAAAAGCGGTCACATTAAATTACTCTAGGTCCCTTATGCTACATATATTGATTTTCGTGATTCTAGTAGACTTTTGCGAATGTGTCGGTCAGTGTGTGTGTTATCTTCAGAAAGTTGTGTGTAAACATGTTCTGTAGTGCACTTGAGTAATGACAAAAGTTAATGCAATCAGTCCAGACCTTCAACTAGCCCAAATATATCCGATATAATGAACACAGATTGTCCACCTGATTTAAACCGTTTATATTGGGCAATATATGTGATATTTTAATGAATTTAAGTGGATATGTTTTCTTAAACATAACGTGGTTTCGCGATCGTTATGAATGAAACTGGTCTATACCGTGGTCTAAGCTCCTCATTCCTATGGTAATGATTTCCGTTTCTGTGATTGACTTTTTCCTCATATCCTCGAATCCCTGAAATTCCTGAATGATTAATGAATGTTGAAACCTGAAAGCTTTTTCCTTCCTTTGATCTTTGCACATTTCCAGGGTACAAAATATCGTTGTTATTGAATTTAATATCCACCAAATTTCATTAAAATTACTCGTACCATAGATCAATATTTATGATGTAAAGTTAACCGGAATGGCGACGATAATTATAGTTATTTACCTTTGGCATCTAACTACATTGTGATAAAGAAAATATGTCCACCTTATTTAATTAATGTACCTCAGAAGATGATCGATATTTTCTGTACAAAGTCCAAAGTACAAAGTTAAATCACAGTTTTAGATGAGAGTTGCCAAATACAGAAGGACACTATTTGTAAAAGTTTTTATTGCGATATCTGCATTGATGATTAATTTATTTAGTGTAAAGTAGAGTAATTTGATTGAATTCAAAACGGTGAGATGTGGGTAATAGAGGTTGTTGTAGTCTGATTTTGCCCATTTTAAGGTATATCAGAAAACCGCAATGGAGATATTACGAATTGAATATATTTAGATATTCTGAATATGAACCGAAATTTCTCATGAAACTAAGTGATCATAGCATAGGTTCATAGTTCATAGCATAGGTTACACAATATGCAAATACCTGGAAAATTTTTGCACGCCTTTAATTCTTACAAATTGCCATTTAGCGAGTAGAACCAGTTCATAGGTAATCATATATTTAGAATTGTCTCATATATATTATCCATTTCATTTCAAATTTAAAATTTTAGACGATTGTGACGATAGACGAAATTTGTGACGAATAGCGACATACTGCAGAATGAAAGGAAAGCGCAGGCGAGAAAATTGTGTTGAAGTTCAATGCAAAAAAAAACCAAGCAGCTTCTTTGCTTATGCGAATCCAATTTCTAAAGTTCATCATTATAGCAGTGGAAGAAATTTGCTAGTATCCCTCAAGGTCTATAGTAATACTGTCGAAAGTTGAGAATACCAAAGCTAAGAATTACGCGAATGCTTGACATAAGTTAGTTTGAATTTTTAAAAAATAAAATTTTTGACTGAGTTTTGTCGTTTTGGAGAAACCTTACGTCTTTTTTACTTTTCAATATTATTTTTGTCATTTTACACATTACCCTTGTCCAGTAAAAAGGAATATATCTTAAAATTATATAAGAATGGCGTATATATTAAGAGTAAGTATTTTAATTTTTTAGAATATTCTCGTATCGTTCTTTCACCGCTATTATAAACACCTACGAGGGTGCCTTTGAACATAAGTTTCGCTGTTGCTATATTATTAACAAAGCATAAATGTATTAATACTTAAGCCAAGAATATATTTATATACAGTAAGAATAAATACATACAGATGGGTAATTTTTCATTTTAATTTATAATTTGCGTTGAAATTTCTAATCACAAAATTTTCAAATTCTACCTGAAGAATTCTAACTGAATTTAAAAGAGTAATTCTGTATCTTTGTTTAAAACTTGGAGCATAATGCATTTGTTGGGCGTTAAATATTTTTTATCATGCATGTGAAAACTTTATTCAGAGTTGCCAAAAATTGTGCTACGTTCAATGAACTTTTTACTTTATATAATTTTGTTAGTAATATCATAGCTTTAGAAATGAAATACATCCAATACTGTTACTAAATTTAACTTCCGTTTTACAAGAGGCTTACATCCATTGTGAGAGTATCTTACTCTGAACTTAACAAGGCCTAGATCAATAAGAGACAAATCTTTTAAATTATTCAAATAGTTATCTTTCATAACGTAATTGTAACACCTAAAACTAATCGATATAGCTATAGAATGATATATATCAAAATTATTAGGGTGTAGACGAGTTTAAATGAGACATCTTAATGAAACTTTGCACACCCGTTCTTTGGTACTGCGAGAAGATTGTCCCTCCTCCCTCTAATAGGTTTAAAGTTCATACCTCACAAACCAATAAAGCCATATCTATAAAACTTGCTGAGGACTACGTCTGTACCATTGAATTTCACTGTAAAGTTGGCGCGGAAAGGTTTCACGGGAATCGATGCAAAAATCGCCCTCTTTTAGCTGAAATCCGGTAACTCAGGAACGACTCGACCGCTTTCAACCAAATTTGGTGCCTGGTATTATTACATCCTAATGCTACAGTGTAAACATGTGCAATATTAGACTACAACCACACCTAATTTCCATTTAACATAGTTTTAAATTCCTTTACGGTATATAATTTTCATTTTGCGGTATATAAATTAAGCACCAATGAAGATATAGAAATAAAAAATTCAATATAAAGTGCATTCAAATTATGGCATCTCACATCCAAAAATGGCCGAAATATGGCTATAACTTTTCAAGCCCCAGATGCCGAATATGTGGACTTCAGATCTCTTATATGCATGAGATAAATATTATATCCAATAAAAGGACTTTCAAACTTCCGGTTGACTTTATACCGTATATATGTGTTTGTGAGGTATCCTAGTGAAATTCAAATAGCATATTTTCCAGGCGATGGTGTACCTTTGTGTCCTAAATGGGTGCAATCGCGTAGATACTGCTGCTAGCCTCCATATACTAATTATACAGACTATCTTTATAGTCTGCCTAACACATGTGCCTAATACATGTGCCTAATACATCGGAAAATTTTTGAGTTATCTTAAAAAAAATTAGAGAAAATGTGTTTTCGAGTATACTTCAGTTCAATACCAAAGGTAAATGTATCTGCTCAGATATTTCCCTAGCACCAAAATTCCCGATATAGTGATTTCTTACATTCCAGTTAACATTAAACTGCCTAGTTAGGTCGAAAGGTGTAATATTTTAATGAAATTAAGTGTTTTCTTAATCATAATGTTGCTTTGCGCTGAATATGTATGAATTCGGTCTAATTCTTGGTCTAAACCCTATATCATTAATATAATATTTTACGCCTTTTCTGTTCGTTCGGTTACAACTTTTTTCCTTCCTTGTTCTGTTTTAAAATTATACTGAGTAGAATAACTGATAAAAGTTATCATATTTTTTGAGTGCAATTAAATCATCAGCAGTACACCATAAAATGCATTTGGATATGGTATATTACGTTCGTATATTATTTGAGATTAAGTATATATAATCGATATTTGTTAAATAAACGCATTTTCCTTCCTACCTTCTGTTAACGAATTGCTTAATTTTTGGTATCCCACTAAGTTTCAAAGTTACATCTTAGTTTATATCCAGAATATTTATTTTAAAATGAATCTACTAATAGAAATCAATATGTATTTCCTATTAGTGTTAGAGGGCAGGTGGGAGCGAATTTCTCCAATGAATCTTGCCGAATTTTATTGACATATCACCTCCTCTAACAAAATTCCCTGGCATCTAGCATCACAAAAAAAAGACGATATAGATAATAACTTTAACCTACCTTTGGAATTCAACAAAAAGAATATATTTCCACGAAATGTGTTAAGATGCTTTATCCATTGACGATATATTCGGTATAAATTCCACAAAAATGAGAAATCGGACCGATTTTGCTCATTTATGTTTCCAATTACAGTGTGTCCAGTATCATATTCATCTGACTTGGAAGATCTCTTACTTACATAACGACCAATATATATGATATAAAGTTATTCAGAATAACGAAAATCATTATTTTAGATATGCGTGGGCTAGGGGAACATTGAACTGGTTTATCGATTTTCAACACCAAATCACATTATTATCAGGAAAAGATGCAAAATTAGTTTCACTAAGATGTTGTTATAAAATATACAGATATTTACGATATGAAATCAGAACTGGCCTTATGCATTTATATTCGACATCACATCTTTATTGACTTTTGATTTATTTACAGTATAGTGAAAGAATCTCCTATGGTTTAAAATTGTGCCCTATGGGAGGTAGGCGTGGTTGCGTTCCAGTTTTCTTCAAATTCAAGTATTTACAAAATGAAATTATTTAAAAATTGTTTTTCTCAAAACCTTCCTAATTAACAAGTTGGGCTTTGGTTATGAGTCAATCACATCGCTGCATAATTTTAAATAACAAAAAATAAGTCCGACAGTTCAAGATAGGAAGTGACAATAGAAGTAACATTTTTTTTATTAATAATCTATAAACATTAATTTTTTCACTTAAATAATTTTAATTTTATCAAACAAGATTAGCCATAACAAAATAAGTAAGCAAGGGCTAAGTTCAATTTCAAAATTTACTCTCAAAATTTCACACTTAGAAATATTTCCATGGGTCAACAAAACTTAATAAAAAATATTGCATATTAATTCAACATTCGTTATTAGACGAAATTATGAACCGATTACAATCAACCTGAAAGACGGAAATGCTTTTGTTGAGTTTATGGATGTAATGTAATGGGATATGTTCCCCTATGGACAGAACTCTTCAAATTAGACTTTTTTGCTGTTTGAAAATGTAGGAAGTCGAACCACAATATAATTAACATGAGTTATGAAAGAAATAGGTCATGACCTTGATCTAAAGCTGAATACCTAATATAATAATTTTGATGGAAATCATGAATTCATCATGGATCATGAATTTTTGATTTAATTTCTGGTTGACTTTTCACTCATACGCCCAAAGTATTAAATTTTGTCTATTTAATTTATGTCGTATACACGATGTCGATATTAGCGTAAGATATATGTAATTATAATTGTAATATTGAAACTCTGCGATATAGAATATAAGTTAATAAGATACCAAACATGATAGTAATCCATTTAAGATTTTGTCTAATAATGAATGTTGTGCAACATTTTTCCGAATAACACGTAGTTTAACCTTGGCTTCCAAAAGATGCAGTATAAAGTGTCGACTAAGATAGCTTGCCCAAGATGAGGGTTTGACTCTTTATCAGAGTTTACACCAGGGGAGAGGTTCCACAATTTCAAATACTCTTACCCTTTCGTCTCGCTGGTGATTTACGTGTTGTCAAATCTCTTATTTATTTCCCCCTGAAAAGGGATATATGGGAGCGAATAGACTTGGCGTCGTACTGCCTGGTTGAGCTTCTGGAGATCGTTGAGGTCCTGTGGTTGTCACTTAAGTATTGCCGTAGAAGCCTGAAGAAGGTTGTTGAAATAATTTTAGTAATATACTAGAATTTTATAAATTCTTATACCATCTTTTAACAAAGCTAAAATCACATTTACCTTTCAATTCATTGCATTAACATGAAGATTAAAGTTAATCGAAGGATCCATAGTAACTCCCAAATAACAAAGCTAAAATCACATTTACCTTTCAATTCATTGCATTAACATGAAGATTAAAGTTAATCGAAGGATCCATAGTAACTCCCAAATGACAAAGTTAACTACCTGTTTTAGACTAGAGTTTTTTATTACATATTATATTTTTTAAGATTCAGGGACAGATAACTTCTATCATATCAAATAACTAAATTGCATTGTGTAGGCATACAAGTACATACATACAAATCACCAGCGAGACGAAATGGTTAGAGTATTTGAAATTGCGGAACGTCTCCCCTGGTGTAAACTCTGATAAACAGCCAAACCCTTATCTTGGGCAAGCTATTTTAGTCGACACTTTATACTGCATCTTTCGGAAGCCATGGTTAAAGAACGTGTTATTCGGTAAAATGTTGCACAATATTCATTATTAGACAAAGTTTTAAATAGATTACTATCATGTTTGGTATCTTATTAACTTATATTCTATATCGTAGTGTTCTAAAACGTGTGAAATCAGCTTGCACAATTGTGCCATGCAATGCCGACCACTGTTTTTAACATAAGCCCTACCATGAATACAGAAGACTTATACAAATTTCAAGACTTTTTCATTAATACATTTTTTTACAACTTTTCATTACAACATATAAATTTTTACTAAGTGATCAGAAAATCGATTTTATCTCGTCATTCTGATAACTTCAATTACAATCTACATGCAATGTGTGTATATATTGAATACTATATAATGCTATGTTTTTTTTTAAATAAGACCAAATCCACTATGCAAATGCATAACATGTCGCGAGAGTATAAATTGTGCCAAAAATGCCAATACGATTGGCTAACAAAAGAGAGAAATTGTACAATAGCATACCATAGCAGTGGTGCTCATGCCGTAGCTGACTTGGCTCATTTTGGCGCCCAACAGCATCATTTACAACAAACATTGCAAGTTGACTTGCGCCGGCTCCGTCAGCCTGACGGTGGCTCACACGAAACTAATGGGACAAAAATGTATCGCCATTTATTCACTGCTGGCTGACATTGCCTCGCATGCACTTAGCTGCACTTTCCAAGATCTATATTACTCTAATTTTTATTAATGTTGTTGTCGAGTAGTTTCGGAGTTAAATTTTTTGGTCACCCCTGCTCTAGAGTACGTATTTTGATTGTTCGTTAAGTAGAACTTCCAAGAGATGTCAGGTGAGAACGCTTTGGGTATATGGGATGAAAAATAGGCCCCTGGAAGTTAAGTTGTTTGGAACACTTTAGAACAGTGTAAATAAGATTAGAAGTAGAATTAGATTAGAAGTAGAAATACTTTGGAAATAACCGAACTTTTATTGACTGTGTACTAAGTAAATATTGAGTTGGTTAATTTACAACAGAGAAATGCCTGAATGTTAAGATTTTACATTAAGGAACTAACCAGATGATATCCTTCTCTGGGGAATACGAAATTTAAATTGAATTTAACATCTGGTTAGTATCAGATTGTAAATGGTTAATCCGATCAGACTTGCTGAAATTAATCCCAAGTATTACTTACGATGTATTAAATTACTCTGTTTCATTGCCATTTACATTCACTTTTGCTGTATGAGTTTTGTTTTTACCATTATCTAATAATTACCGTATTACGCAACAACGCGGTACATGGTGACATTATATTTTCATGCCTAAGTTATAGTGAGAAAATGGGCCAAATCGGACTACAACGACGTCAATTTTCATTTAACACATTTTCTTAATCCCATCTGATTCTATTAATTTACATTATATAAATCAAACACCAATGAAGATATCAGAATAAAACCTTGTACAAATTGTCTATTAAAGTTATGTCATCTCACTTCCAAAAATGGTCGAGATCTAAGTGCAACTTTTCAAGCCCCCGATACCGAATACATGGACCGAATATATGGACCTAAGTACCTAGGGCCGACTTTTTAGCGAAAATATCGGTCAGTCTGTGAGATATTTTAATGAAATTCAAAGGAAATATTTCTCTGATAATAATGTGCCTTTCTGTCAAAAGTGGGTAAAATTTGGTAAATAATTTCATTACTTTCCATATATCTAATATAAGAATTTTAAAACTTCCGGTTGACTTACCGGTGTATATTGCCACGAATAGCAGCAATTCGTCCCTGGGGAGGTTTATAATTTATTTAAACCTTTTCAGATTATATCCTCTCAGCATCAGTTTTGCATGGCGCAGACCAGGGTTAACTGCTAATCCCTCATCTCATTCTGTTCTCCCCTCATTCTGGAATAACTCCTTCACGGTATGGAGCCCCACCGCGAAGAAGGGTTCTGGTCCTAGCCTAGCAGTTGAGTAGGTAAGTTCATCCGTCCGGCTACAGCTTTGTGGCCCGACACCCAGTTTAGGTAGATCCGGTTATAAACTAATAGGCTGTTAAATCTTTCTACGTATTACTTAACCAATAACGATTTAATTTCTTAAGACAAAATCGCTTTGTGTGTCGCTGGACTACCGCTATGGTAATGCGCTTATTGCGATAGTTGCGCTGGAGGTTTATCTCTACACATCGACCATACAGGGACCAACAATTCCTGTACTAATTCCTTCCGACGTTTTCGAAACGTCCGTGTACTATTGGATAATGCTGTCCTTAAGGAGCACGTCGAATAGGGAGCTATTCCATTCGGCTTTGCTACCAAGGGTAATTCTAAGTTTCTTTTAGAAATTTGTGCGTTTTGTGATATCATTTCTGGGGAGGAAGGCCAATGGGTTTTGTTCACTAACAGCCTTAAATTTTTTTTTGCCTGCCAAGCGTTTTTATGCCATAAGTGCTTTCGTGGCTTTAACTGTAGTTGCTCATTCCACCTATGGTAATTTTTGGCGAGTTGATATTTAGTCCCACCTTATTGCACTATCCCTTTGCCAGATTTTTGCTCCTTTGAGCAATATCGCAGAGAGTGTTCTCAAATTTGCCCTCACTGATGTAACAATGTAAAACGCGTAACTCTGATACCGAATTCCATTGTTAGCAGCTCAAAAAGCTCGTCCATAAAGAGGCTCTAGAGAGGGGACGTATCCCTCCTTGGGGTCAGACCTTCGTGGTACTCGGTTGAATTTTGTTTTTCCCTATTGGTCTCAGTTATCCTGCTACGTAGAAGACCTACTTTCCATTTATGTATTGGTGCTGGAGTGATCCCCCTCTCTAGTGTTTTATTATACCTACCTGAGACGTATTGTCAAAAGTACCTTCGAAGAAGGAGCAGGTATCCACCTCCCTGTTTTCCAACGAACTCTGGTTTCTCTCTGTCAGTGCGTTCGACCTTATCTCATTGTCTTTCAGCATGAAGGAGATGAGACTACTCGCCCTAAATGATTTTGCCAGTGAGTAATCTTTCCTTCCTACTTTGAGTATGAAAAATCCCAGTGCAATTCTCACGATTCATGGGTATACGCCAGCACTTGTTGCACAACTGTTGGTAAGATACCATCTGCACACCGGGTTTTATGTTTACCGAAGGTAGTCAGTGTCCACTGAATCGAGTCCGAAGTGCGTAAAGTCCTTACAACTACTCAATCAGAGCGATTTGGCTTGTGCACGACAACTGGTGGAGCTTTATGTTCCGTGACCTTCAACGACATGCGGGAAGTGCTTAAGCAGGTCCCATTAGGTAGTTTGATTACAATTACTGTATCCGTCTTTTTTCTAGACAGAGCCATATGTAGCCTGGCCGCCTTTGGAGTTAAGGAGATGTTATCAAAGAGTTTTCTACATTTTCTCTTTTTGCTGACTTAACCTCCTTATTGTAGAATATTAGGTTGAGTTTGTATTCCTTAACCTTCCAGTTATCGGTTCGCTTAGTTTTGCTGAAAAGCTTACGCACCGATTTCCTGATTACAGATAATTTTCAGAAAACATTATGTCAGGACAATATTTTTATCTCTTGATGATTGTTGTGTCTGGATAGCTTACCAATACAGCTGTCGATAATGTACTGGTTTGCCCAGAGCACGAGGCGTCACACTGCTGCTTCGATGATCACCCTGTTCAAATATAATTTTTCTAGTAGTCCGTTATCTTAGAGTAAAACCAAGGATTTCATCCTTTGTGCTATTGACGAAATTGGGTATTCACCGAACAATTTCTATACTAAGGTTGTTGCTTATATAAACTCAAAAACAGACTCGTACGTTACGTAGAGATTACGTTGTAGTCAGAGCTGCCCCATTCTGCGTGGTGGGCGTTAGCATAACACCCTAATATTAGAAGGACTTGTTCATTCTACAAAACTCCCCTAGATTTTCTTTGGCATTGTGGAGGGCACCGAGAGTGTCTCTCCTAGAAAATGCGCTCTCACAAGGTCGCCAAGTCCAATCCCCATTTGTCCTTGGCCTGTACGGGATTTTGAAATGCAAAAGAAATCAATATTATTCCGCAAAACTGCACAAGTACTTGGACACTTACTGAGGAGATATTTCGATGAGTCATAGGGCGAAATCTTCCGATTTATTAACATTCGTGGAAAGTAATATCATCATGTAACGGGCATATGATAGTTCTTTCCAACCTTACAGCTTCGGAGTTATTATCGTCAGCCAAGTTGCAGTCTCTTCGTCTCCAATCACTACGCAGCACTCCTGACCCAAAATAGTAAAAGGAGAGAGGATGCCTTTCCCCCTCCACCTCAGGTTAGTAAGAGGCAGCACAGCAATCCGAATGCGGTGAGGGCGCTAGAATATTTGCGCAGGCCCTCTTCCACTTT
The DNA here is from genome assembly GCA_021498325.1 of Bactrocera minax. Classification (NCBI taxonomy): domain Eukaryota; kingdom Metazoa; phylum Arthropoda; class Insecta; order Diptera; family Tephritidae; genus Bactrocera; species Bactrocera minax. Next base: position 404,148 of record JAKEEE010000095.1, read on the forward strand.
GGGGCATTTTGGATCAGAGATTTGCCCTCCGATCGTCTGTGACAGATTTTTATTTTCCCTTTTGGAGTTGGGTGGCTCCTTAGCCGTTACCTGCCGACTCCTTCCTTTAGCAGCTTTCTCAGTTAACGGCAGGTGTTGCGGTTATTGGATGGTGCCTCTGCTTCCTGCTACTCCGCTCTGGTGTACGATATTTTCGCCTTTTTGTGTCAGCCAGTTGTTAGATGGATGCATTACGATTAAGCTCAGTACAGCGAGAAGGTGTCTGCCTACGCAAAGGCAAAGACAAAAAACTCTTTCAAGCAAGACACATCAACTTATCATAACGAAAGCGAGGTAAAGTACCACAAGCCCAAATAAAACATACACAAACATACAAAAAATAAAACATAATATTAAATAAATCCAAGCCCAAAAAATAGTACAAAATAACATACTCATAAATAAAATTCTCGCATACTCTGCTATAAAAATTATGCAAATCCACCTCTTCTTTATTCAATATTAAACCCAGAAACCAGTTCAGATTCTCCCTCCGCAAAGGGCAATATCTGGATTACTATTGGGTGGAGAGTATGTGCCTTATGGTGAAGCTGTAAGCCTTTGGAGCGAACATATATAGTGTATAATATATATAATATAATATATATACATATAATATATACTATAATATATATAGTGACGTTATATGCCTTTGAAGCAAAGGCTAACTGTTGGTTTGTCTACAATTGTATGATAAGGTTTTTGTTTTGTAGGATTTAATTTCCCAAAGTCTGCCTTTTATAGTAAAGTTGTAAACCTTTGGAGCAAACTGCCTATTGGTTTGCCCACAATTTCATACCAAGCATTTTATTGGTAAGATGTAATTTGACAAATACTTGAATCACTCATTTGTAGAGAGTATAAGCCCTTATAGTGAAGTTGTATGCCTTTGAAACAAACTGACTGATGGCTTATTTACAATTTTATACCAAGGATAATTAAGATGCAATTTGCCAATACCTGAACAACTATTTTGAAGAAAATATGTGCCTTATAGTGAAGTTGTATGGCTTTTGAGCGAATTGACTTGGTTTTTTCACAATTCTATGCTAAGAATTTTAATAACGAAATTGGGTTAATATTTGCCTAAAGATTTTCGGAATTTCGTATATATCTACGTCTACGAAACATCCTAACGAAATTCACAGAATGTCTTTTCCTGGAAATAATGTGCCCCGACGACAAAAATTGGTTAACCTGGGTCAATACATCTCCTAGACCCCTTATGCCTGATATAAGATTTCAAACTTCCATTTGGCTTTATACCGCATATATTCGGCAATATGTAAGATATCTTGGAAAAATTAAGTGAACGTAATACTGGATAAACTATAGCTTGGTTGCGAAAGTGGATGAAACCGATTTAAAAATTAACCCAACCCTCATATACTACGGTTTTCGTAATTCTAGTGGACTTTACACCAAATATTTCGGTCAAATTCTCCATTCTTTTAGTAAAAAATACCTGGAAATATGTTTTCGACCGTACTTTAGTTTAATGTCAAAAGTAAATATTATCTGCTCAGACCTCCCCCTAGCCCCAATATACTCAATATAGTGATTTCCGTCCTTCCAGCTAACTTTAAAGCATCTACATAAGTGAATATGTGTGATATTTTATTAAAATTAAGTGTTTTCTTAAACATAATGTCGTTTAGCACTCAATATGAATGAAGTCTGTCTAAACTTTGATGTAAACCCCATATCTTTAATATAATATTTTACGCCTTTTCGATTACGCCTCAGGTTGCCTTTTTCTTCTTATAAATATATTCAATTTCGTCTCTTTGGCAGTTCATATCGCATATATCTCAATAGAAGATGTCTTAAGCAAATAAGGTGAGAATATTTCGATTAGTATTATCTTACTCGGTAGTAAAAATTATGGCACAAAAGTGATGAATACTGTAATTTGTGTTAGTTAGACTGATTTTTATTTAAATATCTCGGACATATGGCAAAAATTAGTATTGAAACTAATTTAGTATATGACCTATAGTCTAAGTTAATAAAATTTAATTTAATGCCAATTTAAAATTTGGTCGAGTAATGAATGTTGAATTCTGACGCAACATTTTTTTATTTGCAAATTGCAAGAATATAAAATGTTCGGTTACACCCAAACTTAGCTCCACCTTACTTGTTTTCACTAAACAAACATGTGTTGCATCTTGTAATTGATAATCTTGTAATGATAACCAAAGCTTTTACATATTTAGACATCTATTTTACTACGTGGACTGAAAAGTCTTTGGCTTGAGCAAGGCTATCGGGCTATAAACAAAAAAATTCTTTCCTTGTTTTAGAATACTAGCATATGCTTTCATCCATGCAACAAAATCTTTTAATGCACAATCTGCACGATTATTTTCTGGAAATGCATGGTTTCAGTCGGACGGTATGGTAAATTTTAGCACTGCCTCCATTGCCTGTAATGGTAAATGAAACTATTGCCCTGTTATGTTTTGCAGGATGCCCGCATACATAATATCTGTAAACTACGCGTATTAATGCGTCTGCCATTGTCCATTGCTTACCCAGCCTCCTAGTAGTTCTTTTATATTTGCAGACATGTGAGTTAGACGTGTTGTCATCCTAACAAATTTTGTTGTCAAACTTTTTTCGGCAATCCCGATGTTGTATACCAGAGGACCGAAAGGTACGTATTTTCGTGCGTTTGCTAGACACATTGAATTCAGCCTTGATTTAGTCGTATCACTTGATTTCTTTGAGACTGAATGTAGTGCATAATATAGAGAATATGACCCTGAGACTCCACATGAAGTTAATCGAAATGAACTCAGTGTAACTACGATACTAGCCGTTTTTCGAGACCGAGATTCTGAATGGGAAGCGACAATTCATGGAACGTATCGTTCACAAAATGAATAGTGTTTGTGATATTATTCGCAGAGAAATCCCGTATAAGAGAGAGTTGTGTCGTTGGCCCATATTTTCATTTTGTAGGTCGTTACATACTTTTTTAATTTCCTGAGAGGTATATTACAAAAAATAAATAGTTGCAGAGCAACAACCTTCGGATCTATATGACATTGTGATGGAAAACTCCACATGACCGATTCAAAGGTTTTGGAAGGTATAGGTAGTCGTAAGATTTAATGTTTCTGACGTATTTCTTCAGCGCGTTAATGCAATTTGAGTTGTTTTCAACATAACCTTTGTTGGAAGGTGGGCGTGGTTATAATCCGACATGTACCAAGTTTCATCAAGGTCTAGTAGGAATAAAGCGATTATATTTCCAACAGATGGCGTGTATCTGGCGTTGTATAAGTGCGATTGGATTAAGCCATACGGTGTTAGTAAGATAAAATTTCGAACTAAAAACTTTTTATACAATTTTGGGATTACATATTTGAGCACTCGTCAAATATGGACACCAACAATGGTTTTCATACTGTGATAGCCAATCATGCGGATTTTCGGTTTCGGGGATTCCGTTCCGGTAACTTTAATGGCAAAGATGCACTACGCTGTGGAAGGCCAATTGACGAAAATATCGATAAAATAACGGAAATCGTCAAGTCCAACCGTCATGTACGCACTAATGTACGAATAAATACGATCATTATAACTAAGTGTATGCTAAATAAGACAATTGCAATTTATTGCAAAAACAACGGTTTTCTTTTTACTAGACCTATTAAATAGATTATAATACGCACGAGGGTTCTATGAACAAGTCTCGTAACTTTGTCATGTAAAAAAACAATTACACGGAAGTTCCGAACGGTGCAGCAGTAGTTAATGACTGAAAGAATATAAAATGTAAGACCATTTGGTTTCTTTGTTTGGATCGTGAATATTACGTGCACAATTTTGAAAACATGAAAATTCACAGGCTTTCAATTTAATAGCCTTGTACACTAGAAAGATATATAGTTCATATTGTGGTATGATGAGGAAACTATTTGTGTGTCACTCGTATTCTGAACCCAAAGCAACTAGAATATTACAAAATCGTGCGAGAAACCATTCAATTTCAGCAGTGTTGTGGAATGTACTACGATAGATAAGAGCTCAGAGCTTTAAGCTCTTCTATCACAATCATACGTATCCTGTTATTTTGACATATAGCAAAAAATTAAAATTCAAAATAAGGGTGAAAATTAAAAAACAAAATATTCAAGCAAACCTTTCATATAGTTCGCTATTTTTCAATGCCCGTAGAGCTAGTGTAAAATATTTCTTTTATTCCTCATGTAATATAGTATTTTAAGTTTCTTGCATTTAAAACTTAGTTGGTATCCATTTCCTATTTTATATTTATTTAACTTTAATTTGTTTTATTTCATTTTAATTTATTCGCATAAGTTAATGAGTGTCAAAATAATAACATACTATATTTGTGTCATTATGCTTGTACATGGCTTCCTGAGCATTCATTGTAGAACACATTACGGGATTCTCTAAACTTGCAACACAACAAAGTTTGCTACATCAAGACCAATGTTTATTTTCATGCAGCTGTCATATAAATATTACATATTACATACACATACATATTTATCGGTGATATTTTGTTTAGAAAGATAAGTTTCATATAATTTCATATATCTTCTAAGAATATAGAATTTTTTAAAATAACACATTTTTTTAAATAACTGTATTGTAATTTTTGACAGTTATAGAGAAATTAAAAGAAGTTGCAGAAATCGATAGCGAATCAACAGCAGACATATTCATTCATATTCAATATATATTCCTAACAGTAATATCGATAATGTGTCTGTGAGAGGGAATTTGATAGATAACATTTGAATGACCCGATATCACTCCCGATATATCACAAGGACATAAATTTTTTTTTTATATATAAATTTTGAAATAAATTTTTATTAGTTATAAGGGGCTTAGAGAAACATATGAAGGATTGAAAATGAGCGACATCTTAAAAACACTGTTAATTTTTAATCAGGAAAGAATACTATAAGATTTAAAATGGTGCAATATTACTTGCCACTTAGAACTGGTACTACTCATTGTCCATATGTTATATCGATTTTAATGTAAACCTGCTGTATAACATTACTGTTAAACCTGATGATTCTGAGGTTTTTCGTTCAAGAGTTATCGCATCTTTAGCAGTTTTGAACGTTTCTTTTGTATTTTTATCCGATTTCAACCTTTTCAAACATTATCAATAGTAGAATAAGTAAATTGGTTGATAAAGCTTAAGTAGTTTGTGAGATGCATACATTAAACCTATTAGAGGGCGGGCCATTCCTACTTTTAAAAAATTGTTGAACACAAATGCCTATCCTTAATATGATCACCTTACAGATAAATGAAAATGATTATAACAATATCGAGTTTTTCACATAATGTCACTTACACTTGAAATGGGACAGTTAACGCGGCGCGCCATGGTCTGTTTTTTTTCTGATTCTGATCTGACTCAAAATGAAAATGCTTTTAGTAGTTTATTAACTGGCAACAGAATTAAAATTGGAAAAATGCCTCGCTCTACAATTGAAGAAAGGTTAATAAAAACGAAAATAATAAATCTATGAGGGAAATAGGCGAAATTGTAGGCCAAAAAAAAAACTGTTGTATTTAACATTATTTAGCGATTTAAAAAACCCGGGACTTTATGTAATGAAATACCTGACAGAAGTACAAAACGAAAAATTAACGACCGAAGTGCGGGGTTTTTGTTGCGAATAATCAAAAGTTACAAAGAAGTTACAAAAACTGCTAAAAGAAAAAAAGAAAGTTGAAGTAAGTGCAGAAACAGTTCGTTGATTGCTTAGACAAAATAAACTTAACGCTAGAATACCTCGTCGAAAACCATTGAAATCTGAAAGCAGCGCGGAGAAACTTGGGATTCATGACTGTTTAATGTTTTACCAAGACACGACCCAAAATATAAATCCTGTAATGCTAAAAATTGGTTGCTCTACTATTGCCCAAATTGCCCTTATGCCCACTTTGCACACCTGCTCAATCCCCCGACATTAATCCCATAGAGCATATAGCAGAACTTAAAAAAGGGTGTCCAAAAGAAACATTAAAACAAAATCAGAGTTGAACAAAGCCGTGGAAGAAGAAAGGAGCCGAATAGTAGCTTCGGTATGCAAAAATCTTAAGGAAAGTACGCCATGTCGTCTTCATCAGGTCTTAAATAAGGAAGGAAAATCCAAAAGATATTGAACTCCCGCTTTTTAATTCTTTTTTTTTTAGTTTTTTTTTATTTTTGTTTTTTTAATTCTACGAACTGTCCCATTTCAAGTGAGACTTGCATTGAACGCACAGTAAATGTAGTTATGTTAATTTTGTTGTTGTTATAGCATAAACTTTGGTTCTTTTTCTTCTTGGCATTAAAAAATTAATGTCTTATTTGAAATAAAAAGAAATTTTTGTAAAAATTAGTATACTTTGCTTGCTATTCATATTTCAAGTTAAAAAATCAAATGGTTTTTGGTGTATATAAATTTATTTTTTATTCTCTTTTATATCAGTGCATATTCAGTATACAGAAAAATACTTTTTACCGTCAATTGAATATATTGAAGCGATTTTGTAAAAAAATCCTTCATGTTGTTCAAATAAATTTGGTTTATTGAAAACAGCCACTTAAAATTGGAATCAAAAATGTCACTATCTGCTCCGATATTGAAGAGCTTTTATAAAGAAAACGTTTAAAATTTAATATATTATTTCGCGAGTTTTGTAAATAAAATACGAAAAAATTATTAAAGTCCGAATAAGTATTTATAAGGATTGCTCAAATATGAATTTTTTCTCAGAAGTTTGAATAACGTACAACAAAACTTCTTTCTTACATTTTGCTCAATAAGGTATTATTCTGAAAGAGATAAAAAGCAACCGGTTGATTGTAACACTTAACAATAGTTGCGATAGATGTAGAGTTATATATTATATATCAAAGCGATCAGGATGATGAGAAGAGTTGAATTCTGGATGTCTGTTTGTCAGTAAAAGCGATAACGTGCGTAAAAATTAAGTTATCTTGAAGAAACTTTTTACACGCTTTCATTAGTATTATGAGAAGGTGGGTAAGCCACGCCCATAGTGGGTATAACTAAGCTACAAATTAATATACAAAACTATAATTTGGTACAGGGAATTGCATTACGAGCGGACATCTGCAGTTAAAAAAAGTTTAAAAAGTGGGCATGATTTCGCCCCCTAATAGATTTAATATAAATATCTCACAAACCATTAAAGTTACATCAACCAAACTTGTAAAAGCAAATCCTTAAAATATATCCGCACATAGTGTGAAATCGGTTAATAACCATGGCCACCGCATATATGATTATGTTGAGAATTACTAAAAGTGTAATAACTCAACAAACAAGCCCTTTAGAAGTATTAAATTTTATAGTAAAGATGGTACGGAAGGGCTGCATAGGATTCGGTGTAAAAGTTGGACAATGGGCGTGGAACCGCCCAATTTTTGGTGAAATCCCATATCTCAGTAAAGACTTGACCAATTTCAACAAAATTTGGTATATAATATTAACCTGACATCATAATGTCTTAGTGTGAAATTTAACAATTATTATAAATTCACAATACATAATAATTATTTCACTTTGCAGAATATAAATAAAGTGCCAATGAATATGTCGGAATAAAAATTTGGTCAAGTCGCCACCTCAAATCCAAAAAATGGTGGAAATGTTATCATAAATTTGTCCTCATTCAGATACCGAATATGTGGATCCCGTTACCCATGACTGAAATTTTACGAAAAATATCGGTTAATTTGCCATATATTAATGAAATTCATAAAACCTCTTTTCCCAATAATAATGTTCCCCTGTGTTAAAAATGTTAAAATTGTTTCAATACTTCTCCTATATATCTAATATAAGGATTTTCAAACTTCCGGTTAGCTTTAACAGAATATCGGAAAACATTTAAGAAATCTTAGCAAAATTAAGTGAAAGTATTATATTGGATAGACTATACTTTGGTGGTGAAGATGGGAGAAATTGTTCAACGAATTAACCTATCACTCATATACTACATATAATGAGTATCGCTTTTTTAGTGGACTCTACGCCGAATATATGGGTAAACTTTTGAGTAATCTTATTAAAATAGCGTGAAAATATATTTTCGAGTATATTTGTGCTTAATTCCAAAAGTAAATACAATTAGCTCAGATCTTCTCCAAGCCCTAATATAACCGCTATAATGACTTCTCATGTTCCAGCTGGCATTAACTGTTTATTAAGGCCAGTATGTGCTACATTTAAAGAAATTAAGTCGGCATGTTTTCTTAAATATAACGTTGTTTAGCGCTGAATATAAATAAAATAGTTCTAGATCTTGGTCTAAACCCCTTACCCCTAATATAAAGGTATCCCTAATATATATACCTAATATATTAAATTTCGTCTTTTTGGTTGAGTTTATATGTCATATCTCAGTGGAAGTAATCTCAATTAAATTAAGCGAGAAAATTTCTAGCAGCATTATATCATTCGGTAGTAAAATTTATGAATATCGTTATTCACCTTCCCTCAGCAATAATATGATTAATGTAGAGATTTGTGTTAGTTAATATTATTATTGTATACTATATTATAGTATTTTAATATAAATATCTCGGATATTAAGCAAAAAGAACTATGAAACCAAATGATTATTTGAGCTATAGTAAAAGTTAATAAGATGCCAAATATGATTGCAATCAATTCACGATTTCAGCGAATAACGAATATTGAGTATATTTGATACATTTTTTAATATAAGGTGTTGCCAACACCTGAAAATATGGCCTCGGCTTTGATCTTTAAAAATTGCCAGTGTACAAAATGTTCGCTTACAACTTAGCTTAGGTCATCCTTTCTTATTTATTATAAAATTTTATCAATATCTGAAAATATAACCCGAACTTTGTCCTTCCTTACTTGTCTTTTTTTTGCAGTTGTCCTGAAATATTTCAAGTGGCTTTACTATCTATGAATAGTAATGCAAGATATTTGTTTATATTCGGATAAGAGGTAATTTTTTTTTTGTTCATTGTTGATTTTGGTTATTTATTGTACTAAGATACGCAATACATTAATGTTAAAACGGCTAATGCGACTTTTCTTTAAATATATTTGATGGCTTTTTAATTTAGCCTTAGAGGGATGTTCTCCATATTAGCGTCGGGTTAATAGATTTCTGTTTATCTTTTATTTGTAAGGCATTTAAGATAATGAGTAGCAAAAAGCTGGAGTTAAAATAATAAAAGGAACCGAAATATTAAACCTAACAAATTGTTTCCAATATGCAAAATGTACAGAAATAGATACAATCGTCTTAAAAGTTTGCATGCTGGAAAAGAGTACATAGGTTGTAATAAAAATAAATTAATATGAAAATTCAAGTTATGGAAATAAAAAATTGACAAACACAGTCGCAGCCGCAGTCATACATATAAAACTCTCTTAGGGTACAGGTTTAAGATTTTGTGATACAACATATTACATATATGTTGTATATTAATATTAATATATTATATTAATTTAACCTTCGCCTGCAATGTTAGGTATATATATGTAGAAAAAACTAACAAAGTGATTGTGTGAAAAATGTAAAGCTTATATTAGCATTACTTGATTAAAGTTAGATTTGAATTTTATGTTAAATGTATGCAATATTTGCCAGTACTAACATTTAAGATTAAGTTGCATTTCAATATGAAGTTGATATTTGAATATTTTGAAGACATATTTATATATACTTGCTATACATGATATATATGCACGTATGCATAAATTTGAACATCTTTCTTGTTTTAAAATCTTGATAACGGTTTTACGCTTTAGTGTGCTTTTGGTTCTGGTGCATACGAATACGATATGTATATGAATATGGTGATTCCGGCAAATGTCTTCCAATATAATATATTGCAATTTCATGCTGTTCTTTTGCAATAATAATCGGCATCGACTCGGCTTTCGTTCAGAATGTTTTACATTTGATGAGTTATATGCTGTTTCCTTCAGAACTGGAAACTGTTAAAATAAACCATAGGAAAGCAACAATTATATTACATTCTAAAGTAATTTTATATTTTTTCAACAATTATGAAAACATCTTTCGTTTAAAGAAAGAGAAAACAAAACTTTAACTATAACTGCTTTATACTTATAATCTACTTTAACTTATAAATATATAAAAAAAATTTATTAAATAAAGAGTCATGCGCTGTAGTAAGGATTTTAACCAAATAAACATTTTCTAGACTTGCTAGACTTGCTAGAGCATCGACTTCAGTTATTGGAATTGACCGAATTTATGTTAACTGCCTCCAATATTGCATAAGTGTGTTATTAAGATACAAAATTTAAGCAGAATTATCACATTTCGTTTTGCGTTATTTTGTGATTCCACTTTACTAGTGCTACTTATATCACCATTTCCTGCATTGTTCTTAGAAACTCCGCCTTATTAAATATTTTTATACATATATACAAATGTTTTCTAACAGGTTCAAAGTGCGTAATATAATCTAATCATTTCTCAACGTCCTTAATGTGCTCTTAGGCGCAACTGTTCAGAAAAACGTTTTTATTAGTTTTTCTGACACACGTATGTGATTTTTTGTTGCTTTAAGAAGCAAATTCTTTCCAGCGAATCCCATTGAGATTAAACCGGTTCTCTAATTTACGGAGTATACCGATGCAACTGGTTAGACGATTTACACCCTCATTACAAATTTAACACTTTGATGCTGAATGTGGATTATTGAGGCTAACGGCTAACAACATATTTTCGTAAATGCATTTATGTGAGCTTACATAGACCAAACTTCCACAAAATAGAAATTGCATTCTTCATTATAGAGAATTATGAAGAGCATTTTCTATAAGATTTAGTATTTGCTTACATTAGATAAAAAAGATTTTCTGTATCCTATTAAAAAATAGTATTGTTTTTTCTCTATGTTTGTTATCTGTTAAAACTTTGACAAATATGTATTTTGATGCACTATGTTATGTATAATATATAGCAAACATTGTTATAATTATTTTCTTCTTTATTTTAAACTTTTTATCCAATTATGATTTTGTAAGAGTTTTATAAGAAAATAATACTTTTATTTACCGAGTCTGCGTAACATTCTTACATAAACGACATTGATATAGAGTACACATTTCAAAATGATCAGAATTGATTTCCGGATGTCTATATGTACATCAATACATATGTTCATACAAGCGACATTTTGATTACAAATTAATATATTTTAATGATAAACGAAAACAAGTTCAAGGTAAACAAGTTCACTGGCTTTCTGTGTTGGTATTGCATATTGACGGAATTCAACGATAGCCCGTGGGGAGAAATATTTTTGGGTACAATATGCTATAGTCGGAAAATGGGTGCGATTAAGTAGTAAACCACTGTTTTATACTGGTTACTAAAACAGAAATACCAACTTAAAGAATAAAGTCAATAGCCAATCATCACAATTTTAAAATGTTAGAAATCGAACTACGATACAAACTTAATCGCAAATATTACCGTAAAAATATGTTGGTAATATTCACATCTGTCTTGCTAGTGTGTTAGTTAGCATTTTCGTACTTTTTATACTCTCGCAACATGTTGCTACAGAGTATATTATATTTGTTCACCTAACGTTTGTTTGTACCACCTAGAACTAATCGAGTTAGATATAGATATATATATATATATATATATATATATACAAGTGATCAGGATAAAAAGACGAGTTGAAATCCGAATGACTGTCTGTTCATTCATTCTAAAAGTGGGCATGGCCACGCCCCCCAAAAGGTTTAATATATATATCTTGTAAACCGTTAAAGCTATATCAATCTAACTTGCTCTAACTAAGTTTTTCTAGCATATCCTCATATATTGAGAAAATGAGTGAAATCGGATAATAATCACGCCCACCCCCCAAACAAAAGTTATGTTGAAAACTACTAAAAGTGCGATAACTCGCTGAACGAAAACGTCAGGAACAGTAAATCTTAGAAGAAATATGACACTGAAGGGTTGTATAGGAATCCGTGTAAAATTTCTTGTGATGAAAGTGGCACCGCCCACTGTTAGGAGAAATCCCATATCTCATGAACGCCTTAACCGATTTCAACCAAATTTGGTACATAAAATTACATTTGCATTCTTATGTCACGTTGTGAAAACGGACGAAATCAGATAAAAACCACGCCTACTTCTCATATAACACAATTTTAAGTTTCATCAGATACTTTTTTACTTTAAGGTAGATAAATCGAACATCAATTAAGTCATTGGAACAAAGCTTTCCACGAATAGTACGTTCGAGCTATGCCATCTCACGCGTAAAAGTAGTTGAAAACGGACTATAACTTTTCAAGCCCCCAGATACTCAATAAATAGACGTTAGTACCTCTATTTGACTTTTTACCGAAAATATCGGTTATCTTTAAGATATTGTAATGAAATTGGAGTATTATCTTTCCATGATAATAGTGTACTCTGATATCAAAAATGCTGAAAATCAGGTAAATACACCCGTAGCCATCATATACCTAATAGACGGATTTTCAACCTCCGGGTAGAATTTGTACCATATGTTTCGGTCAATATGTCAGATATTTTAGCAAAATTAAGTGAACGTGTAATATTGGATACACCATAGTTTACTGCCGAAAATGTGCGAAATCGGTGAACGAATTATCCCATCTCCCATATACTACGTATAATGACTTTCTAGCAGACTTTATGCACATTCTATATGTCCACATGTCCACTTAATTTCATTGGGATATTTCCAGAAAATTGCCGGTCTTTTCGGTATAAAAACAATTGTTTACACTGAGGTACCCAGTCAGCAATTTGTATTGTATGTATATTTATACTAAGTTTTGTTTGATTTATTTACCTACTGTAAAGTAAAATAATCTGATGGTATGAAAAACTGTGTTATATGAGAAGCAGGCGTGGTTCAAACTGTAACATAAATTTTGAATATAATCAGAAGTTTATTTAAATAAACCCAGTGATTACCCTCCTCACGTCCAACCGACGCAAGGGGCGCAATTCGCATATGTGCAGAATTAGCCGAGTCATAAAAGGCAAGAGAGTTTGTTAAGCGAAAACTAAGAGACTAAGAGACTCGCGGTCTAAAACTGCTCAGCTACTAAATTTAGCTACTAAATTTTATTTGATCTTATTTATTAAGTGAAAATAATATAGTTTTTATATGTTTAATTTTTATAGTTTTTAATTAATATAGTACATATAGGTGGTTCCAATGGTGTAGGCATTTTTCCCAATTACCAATTTTCGAATTGATAAACATCTGAGCCTGTTTATAATAATGTGCTAATTCTTTGTGACGCTTAAAACCACGAAAGTTTGTAGATAGCGTCCCCGAGTTATATACATGCATATATCTACTTTTAGTATCGCATGAAAGTAAAAGGTAGCATGTAGCAACAGATTATGATATAATACTTTTGCTCTATATATAGATACATATACTCTGTTAATTATCCTGATCATTTATATCTATATATATAATTATATATAATATTTATATATATTCTATATATTATATATATATATATTCTATATCTATATATAATAATATATTATATATAATAATATACTATATATAGTATTATATATATATATATAAATGATCAGGATGACTAACAGTAGATATATATATATATATATCTATATATACAGCAAAACTATTATATCATAATCTGTTGCTACATGCTTCCTTTTAATTATATATAATATTATTATTATATATATATATATAAATATAATATAAATATGTATATATGTAAATATACAATACAAATAAAATATATACAAATATATATATAAATATATATATATAAATGATCAGGATGACGAGACGAGTTGAATTCCGAATAATTGTTTGTCCGTGCTAGCGTTAACTTGAGAAAAATTGAGATATCTTGTTAAAACTCTGAGGAGGTTTGTATTGCAAATGGGCGTAATCGGAATACTGCCACGCTCACAAAATGCTGTTAAACGAAAACCTATAAAATGCTTCAACTAAGCTTCCAATTAAGATATAAAACTGTAAATTGGCACAGGGAATCAAAGTAGGGAGGGGCATCTGTGCGTTGAAAATTTTTAAAAATTGGAAGTGGCCGCACCCCCTTTAGGTTTAATGTACATTTGTCACAAACATCCAAAGATATATCAACCAAACTTGCCATGGATAAATCTTTCCAGCACCTCCTCATACAGCGTGAAAATGGATCCAATCGGATAATAACCACACCCACTCCCCATAAAATGGTTTTGTTGGAAACGACTTAAAGTGCGATAACTCGCTGAAGAAACACGCCAGGAGCATTAAATTTTACAGCAGAAATGATACGGAAGGACTGCATAGGAATCGGGGTAAAAATCGGGCAATGGGGCTGGCACCGCCCACTTTTAGGTGAAATCTTATATCTCAAGAACTACTATACCAATTTCAACTAAATTTGGTCTATAATATTATCTTGACATTCTAATGCCACAATGTGAAGTTAGAAGATAGCCACGCCCAACTGCCATACCATAACAAAGGTTATGTTGAAAACTGCTCAAAGTGCGTTAACTCGCTGAAGAAATACGTCAGTGATTTACCATGTTGATATGACATCTTACGCATAAAAATTGTCGAAATCCGAAAATAACTTTACAAGCCTTTGTCTGACTTCTTTCCGAAAATATCGGTTAATCTGAGAGATATATTATTGATATTCAGAAAGAAATCTTTGAGAGAATATTGTGCCCCGGGGTCAAAACTGGTTAAAATGAGTACCGCCCTCATATAAATACTTTAGAACTTCCGGTTAACTTTAACTTGTAATTCCCAGTTTGCTAAGTATTTCGACGATTGGAAGAATAGCTAGCATAAGTGCATAATATGCACTTCCCATCAATTTTCCACTAAATGCCTGAATATCGACTAGGTAGATTTCTTTTCTGGGACGACTATTTGTGTTCGAAGTTAAACCAACAGATCAATTGTCACAGTTTAATTCGATATATTCATAACATCACCGTAAGCCAAGTTCGTGAACAGCTTGAAAGAAGCAACTGAAAAGTAAGTAGTAAATATGGTAAATTTGTGAAAGTAATGGCAAAGTTGGGAACTATAAATTAAGTATTCATGTCTAAATGTAAAATACCTTTTTGGAAACAAGCTAAAAATTGGTGGAATGGTTGTTGCTTTATTTGTCAAAATTTCGATATTAAAAATAAATGAATAGTATTATTATATTTATTTTACTTTATAGCACAGCCTTTTGTAAACTACACTTTAACATGAGAATCATTACTAGCTCACATTGAAAGCATAATACCTACGTAGAGGTTTCCTAGGGTGAATTAACTCAAATTCACTTATATCATTTTCATTGTTATTTACGTGATTACAATTTTTTTTTATAAAAAACGTATATGATGTAATCATTGAAGTATTAAAACAAATAATAATACTTGGTAGGGAAATGTGTATAGGATTCAGTAAATAAAAGTGTCTGCATATACAAAACCCCCCTTCTTACATATATTATTTAATGGGAACTATTTACCTATTTTCCTTCAAACTAGTTTGATAAGAAAATTTTCAGCGGTGTTGAACACATCTCTCTTGCCAGCGATATTCGTTGCTCTAAAGTTTTGAATACACATATTTCAGTTGTATTTGTTATCTAGATGGAATTGTATTTGCTCACGAATTTTGGATTATGAGCAGTGTTTCGTATTTGTTGGATTTGGCGTTTGTTGACATACGTGACGGATTTAAATAAATAGAAAAGAAGAAGATAAACGACATCCACTCATACATATGTATATTTTTTTCTACGAAATGTATTCCTTGTATAACCTTGTTAGTTGCCACAAGGAGAAGTACATTTTGAGAAACTCAGAATAAAAATAATCTAAAAACATTACTGATGCTCACATTTTAATTTTTTTAATTGGTTATCATAATTATATTATCATATTATATCATAATTAATAATGATGTTTGCAATAAGCTCAATTTCGAAATTTGAAGGTTAATATTTCGATTTTCGAGGCTAAGTTCGAAAAACGAAGAAATTGCTTTTTTACTTATGACTCAATATCAATAAAATATTGGTTTGGTCCAATACCCAGAAAAAAAGTTGATTTTAACATTTAAAAATTTCATGAAAGAACAAAATTGCTAACGCATTTAAAGATCACTGCTGAAAAATCTGCAAATATGCCAAAAACATAATTTTTTTAAATTAATAATATAATTTAAAAAAAAACATAATTTTAAGATGTGTATATTTTTATACTCTCGCAACATGTTGTAACAGAATATTATAGTTTTGTTCGCTTAACGGTTGTTTGTGACACCTGAAATATATAAATGATCAAGATGGCGAGACGAGTCCGTCCGTCCATGAAAGCGATAACTTAAATAATAATTAAGATATCTTCTCAAGTACACATGTTCCTTGGCACTCTTAGGATGTTGCTATTGCAGACGGGCGTATTCCGACTACTTTTATGCACACAAAACGCCGTTAAGCGAAGCCCCTTAAACTGCTATAACTAAGCAACAAATTAAGATTCAAACCTGTAATTTGGTACAGGGCATCAGAGTAGGGAGGGGCATCAGTGGGTTAAAATTTTTAGCAGGTGGGCTTGGCAGAGTCTTTAATAGGTTTAATGTACGTATCTAACAAACAAGTAAAGCTACAATATATCAAAAGAAGTCTCATTAGTACCTCCTAATAAGGTGCGAAAATTAGTTAAATGGTATAATAACCATGCCTACCTCCCAAGTTGGTTTTGTTGAAAACTACTGAAAGTGCATTAACTCCGTGAAGAAACACGCCAGAATTATTAAATGTTCTATATACTTTTTATATATATTTTATTTATATATATGTATATAAAAATAAAAAATAAAAACAGTAAATATGGTATAAAAGAAATGCAAAGGAATTGATCTAAAATAGACAATAGTCGTGGCAAAATTTGGTCGATAGCATTATTCTGATGGCTATGGGCGAAATGGGCGAAATCGGACAATAAACTCACCTACCTCACATGCATCACAACTTCAAAATCAATTGATTCTTTCACTTTACAATATATAACTTAAGCATCAATTAGGATATCGAAATAGAAGTTTGCACAAATAGTGTTTCAAAAGAATGCCATTTCCTGTTCAAAAATGGTGGAAATCTTATCTTTTAGAGCCTCAAGACACCGAATGTGTGGACCTCGGTGGCAATGGCTGACTTTTTATCGAAAACATCGCTCAGTATCTATTATTATATATAGATATAGAGATGAAATTTATAGAGACTCTTTCCCTGGTAATAATATCTCCTTGTGTCGAAAATAGGTAAAAACAGTTCAACATTTCCCTCAACATCCCGTATACCTATTGTAAAAAATTTCCAACTTCGGGTTAACTTTATAATATAATCCACAATACATCTCAAGACAACGTATATGTGATATTTTAAAAGAATTATTTGTTCTTATGCATAATATTATTTAACTATAATACTGGAACCGGTCTGGACCTTGGTCTCAACCCCATACCTCTAATATAATGATTTACGTCCTTTTGGTTGACTTTTTCGTCATGTACACAAAATACTAAATTTCGTTCCTTCGTTTCAGTTTATATCGCAAATGTATTCAAGGAAGATGTCTAAACAAAATTGAATGATATTTCAATTAGTATTAAATCAGTCGGTAATACAAATTATGACTGCTGTGCCGTCCCACACTCGCACTAATATCATGAATACACATATGTATATAATTTCTCTTAGTTAGTTTGCCTTTAGAGTATATGACCAAAAGTTAAAGTTAAAATGATACCGAATATGATTGCAATCCATTCACAATTTTGTCGAATAATAAATGTTGAATTCTTACGCAAAACAAACAAAGTTACAAATTTCGATTTCATCGAAATATTTTAAGTCTTCCATACTTGTTATACCATTGCAACATATTGCAACATAGGATAATAGTTTTATTTACTTAACAGTTGTTCGCAACACCTAAAACTAATCGAGTTACAAATAGGGTTATACGTATATATATAAATGATCAGGATGACGAGACGATTTAAATTCAGGGTGGCTGTTTGTCCATCCGTCCGTCATTGCAAGCACTAACTTGAGTAAAAATTTAAATATCTTGATAAATGATACTTGATACTTGATACATATGTTCCTTGGCACTCCGAGTAAGCTGGTATTGCAGATGGACGGAATGGGAATATTGTCACGTCCACAAAATGCCGCTGAAAGGAAACCTATAAAATACTATCACCTAATAAAACTAACTTAACCTATAAAATACTATAATCACCCAATTAATATATAAATTTTGAATTTGGTACACAGAATATAGTAACATCTTTGGGTTGAAAATTTAAAAAAAGTGGAGAGTGTGATACCTCACTTCTATTACAGTGTGAAAATAGGTGTAATCGGAATCCAACCAAGTCTCGTTTCATATACCACAATTTTAAGTTCCGTATGATTCTCTTACTTTAGCATATATATAAATCAGTTACTAATGAAGACAGGGGAGCAAAACTTTACACAAAAGTGCCTCTAGGGTATGCCCTCTCACGCCTAAAATTTTTTTGGAATCGGATAATAACTTTTCAAGCCCCAGATAACAAATATGTGGACCCTGTGCCTATGACAGGATTTTTATCGAAAATATTGGTCAATCTCTCTTATATATTGTTAAATAAATATTGGTCGACATCTATGTTATTGATATTCAGAGCAAATCTTCCTCTAATAATATTTTGCTTTTGTCAAAAATGGGTCAAATCGGGACAATCTTCCCCTAGTATCAATATACCTTATATAAAAATTTTCGAACTTCTGGTAAACTTTATGCCGCATATATCCGTCGATATGTGAGCTATTTAAGTGGAATGTAGAGAGCGTGCTGATAACGTGTATTCCTGTGCTTAATGCGGATAAAATATGATATCTTAATACAATCAAGTGAAGTATATTGGATATACTTTTTAGTTTAGTTTAGTTTAGTGCAGAAAATGGGTGAAATTGGTCAACGAATTACACCAGCTCCCTATGCTCCATATAATGATTATTATATTTATTACAGTAGACATTATGCCGAATATGTCGGCTAATGTGAGTTATCTTTGTAAAATTGCGTGGAAATGCATTGCCGTTACTTGTGTAATGCCAAAAGTTACTGCAATCAGTCCAGACCTTCCCTTAGCCCCAGTATACCCGATTTAGAGATACCTCTTACCGGACTTTAAACCATTTATGTTGGACAATATTTATAATATTTTAATGAATTTAAGTGGACATGCTTTCTTAAATATAATGTAGTTTAGCGCTGAATATGAATGACATCCGTTTAGACTTTGATTTAAAGCCCGTATAATGGTTTCTGATTTTCTAGTTGACTTTTTCTGCATATGCCCAATATATTAAATTAGCCCCTTTTGATTGAGTTTATATCACATGTACCGTTTGAGGTAATTGGGTTGATTTTACTCGAAATATTCCAGTCACGAAGCAAAATGTAGTAACGAAGTTAAGAGAGGCTATGCCTTATAATTTAGGTTAATAGAATACCAAATATGATTATAATCGAATCACTGTTTCGTCGAATAATGAATTTTGAAATTCTTACGGAACATTTTTCATTTAAAGTTTTGTCAACACCTGAAAATATGCCTCCGGCTTTGATCTTTGAAAATTGCGAGAGTATAAAATGTTCGGTTCCACCCGAACTTAGCACTTCCCTACTTGTTAGTATAAACAGTTACGCATGGTTTTATCTGCACTTGTCTGCTTCCAATTCAAATCATTTACCTAGTTTGGGGGTGAATTTTTGACCAATGTTGTCCCCAGAAAAAAATTTTATGATTTTATTTTCATCTCTCAAAACTGATTGACTGTGGTAGGAAAACAAAAGTTTACCAAAAAGTACTGGAATATAAATGGCTATGCCTAATAAGTAATTTTAATATACTTCAATTCTTTGTTCTAAGGGTTGTTTGTCACATCCTCTAATACTTGAGATAGATTTGGGATTATATAATGCCATACGCATATCAAAATGATCTTCTTCCATACGGTTCACTTATATCTCACATATTTGTATGTATGTATACTGTACATATGTGACATTTGGTAGGAATGTTATAGCTAATATTTGATGCCAAAGTAAATGAGCTCCATCTATATTTGTAACATATGCACTTATATTCATCATATTTTAATTATATATTTCGACAACAAATTCTTCCCATCACTCTGTAAACTTTTCATTTTACCCAGATAGGGTTTGTAATGTGCTTTGTCATGAAATTTAATTTTTATTCAGTTATACGAGTTATACACTACGAGTAGCAGTATAAGTATTTTGACAAAACCTTTTTGTGACTATTGAATCTATCTTTGCTTGGCACTGTTAAATAACGGTGCGAAAATGATGCGCAAAACAATAACCTATTCTTGCTTTCAGCTGATAAAAATGCATGCGGACAACGATTTTGATCTTTGCGTAAACGTTTTTACACTTTTGAGCACGTGGAAATCAAACAACTATTGTATTTAACTTTAATTGATATTAAACGTTGGGTAATGGGGTAAAATGGGTAAAACGGCCGATTTGAGTTTGATTATCAGACCTTCTATAGTAGCAAAGTTTAACGCGAGAACGACAATCAAAGTTCAACGTGTCACATTGAAAATCATAGTAACATAAGGATATTAACGAGATCTGGTGCTAAGTGCAAAACCAAGCCCACTGAAGACCGTAACCTTCTACGGGATTTTAAAAAATAATTTTCTGAAACTTAATTCTCCTGCAGAGTAATGAAATTTGACGACAAAGAAACTAATCAGTGAGCGATGTGATATCTTCAAAGATTTTTCTTACTTTTGTTAAGTTTGTATTCTTAGTATAACATACTTTTCAAAACACTTATGCCGATACCTGAAATTAGAAATTTTTTATATCTCCTTAAGTTTCTATGACAAAATATTTAATTGTGCACATTTCTATTTTTGTATAGTTATAGGTAAAAATAAAAAAGCAAGAATTATCCGCGAAGCCATATTTATATTAAACTCAAAAGTTCAAAATTTTATGTCGTAAAAGTATTTATGCCGACTAGCGTAGTTCGTAGTTTTAACCTCCTCAATAATTTACCAATGAACTTTTTTAGCCTCAATGTAATTGACAAGGCTACAGCAAGTGCAGCATTTGTTGCTGCATATGCGTCGCGAATTACTCTTAATCTGCTCAGTTTCAATCTTCATCACAAGAGAGAATGAAAGAAAAGAGAATATGATCTACAATGAATGAGCTTTTTTTCGATGTGAATTTTCAATAGATAAAACGTAAAGGAAGAATACGAATTTAAAAGAAACTAACAAAAGAAAAAAATAATCATAACGGCATAGAGAACGTTATTCACATACAACTTTATCTTCGCTTTGCTTCAGACCTTTGCTTTGACAAAGAATTCAAATAAAATATTATTCGATGACTTTCATCTTTTTTTTATGCTTTGACAAGCACCTATTGCTTACGTGTTACTTATTTCTTTTATTTCTCAATTGGATGGAAATATATTTTTTAAATATTATATATCAGAAAAACTAGGAAAAGCAAAGCTTTCATTCGAAATACTGAAGTTGTATGCAAATCAGTCATCACTGTAACTGCATTGTGCGAAAAACGATTGTATCAGTACTGCTTTTGCATACATGTCGGTTACTGAAAGCATATCTGGGATCTGTATCAGAAAAAAGAACACAGCGTTTTCCCTGTAAATTGGAATTTTTTTGGGTTTTTCGTTTTGGGCATTACAGTTTTTCGTTGTTTGTTCAATTGGCATCATGTTCCGTTTATGTTTTAATAAATATGTAATGTATATATGAAGTGAATAATTAAGTGTTATAAGGATTAGTAAAAGGTATTTGAAACGCCGTCAGAATTCAAAAATTAATATATTTACATGTATTAAAACTCACAGAAAACCGCGATACAATGAAAAGAAAGTGAAAAAAGGAGAACGTAGCAGAAATGGAAATAGGAACAAGGTTTTAAAAGGTAAGAATATTAATTTTGTGGCAAAATTATTGTCACATAACTCTATGCGTGCAAGCACGTGTTTAAGTTGAACGTACTTGCAAAGATCACGTATAAATAGTAATATTGCTAAATAGTTTAGACATATTTGATTTCAACAATATGATCATTTAAGACCAACCCACGATTTGAATGGAACTAATGCTGGTGTGAAAATGGTTGAAATTCGTTGGAATCATCCAATTACAATCATTTTCATTAGCAAGCGTAGAGTAACCTTAAGAGCTAAATAACTACAACCATGCATTTATTATTCAACATTTATTATGCACTTTTAAATTACACTTGAATTATTTTTAATGATTTTCCTCCTTTGTCAGTCAATAATCTCAAAGTTATATTGACAGACTCTGATGTTCAATGGATGTTCACGGTAAATAAAAATCATAAAGCAAATAAATAACAAAAGTTAATATTATAAATTCAATGATGTACATTGAAGAGGTAGGTAGTAAGGTAAGGTAAGAGGTAAGTAGGTAGAGAAATAAGTAATGAAATTTAACTGATTGTAAGTAATGAGGTAGCTAATGAATTGTATCAGAAGATAAATAGTGAATTCGACCATTTGTATTTAGTGAGGTAGCTGAGTGAGGTAGTGAAGTAAGTGGTGAAATTGGTGGTGTTATACCTAGCGAATAGTGTCAATCGGTTACCTCCAATGACATCCCCGTGTTAAATTCATGCGTGAACAGTATTGCTAATAATCTGGTAGGTAACCGGTGGTTGTTACCAGTAGCTAATGTACTTACTAGTTTTACCCTGAAGAGCCTTACTAGCAGGGAGTTACAACGTATGTATTTGTTAGTTTCCATGCTAATCTTTTAGGAGTAAAAAAAATTTCGAAAATATCTGTGCTTCATTTTATTCTTTTGTGAATTTGTAGTTTTAAAACACAAATTACAACATCGTTTTAGTTATTTGAATATATTAACCTTACACAATCAAAGTAAGTGTATGCTTTGAAGCGAATTTTATTACTAAAAATTTAGATCGCGAACCTTTTAGCAACCATTTCTGCTCAATCGATTGAAAGACAATTTCTTAGAATCTCATGCTACAGTCCAGCTGCAATCTACAATCATAATTTTAAACGAGTAAGGAATGGCTAACATTTCGTACTACCACAATTTGCAATTATTAAATGCGGGGAAATATTTTCAGGGGATGGTAAAATGGAAAAGGGTCTGGATGACTCTCATAAAATTTTGATACCAAACCTCATTTTAGTAAGAACATATGTCCACTTAACTTCATTTAAATAACACGCATATTGACTGATATACATTACACCCAGCGACAGTATATTCAAGATAATATATCCAGTTATTTTGTTAAAATATGTTACTTATTGATATTATAGGTTATAAAGTCAACCGGAAGTTCGAAAATCACTACATTAAGTATATAGGGACTAAGGGAAGTACCGATCTAAGGATTCCCATTTTTAATACGATACCGTCTTATTATCAGGAAAATATTTCCACTACAATTCATTAAGATATCTCATAACTTTTAGATATAAATTGAAAATTTTTATATTTTGCCTAACTACTTTTTCAAACTGTAGTATAAGAATGTCAAGGGACTAGTATGTACCAAAATTGGGCGGTGAAATGCCCGTTGTCCACTTTTTATACCGATTCACGTTCAAGTCTGTTTTACTATCTTTACGTTCGAATCAAAATGTTTCTGACGATTTTCTTTGTTGTATTAATGCACATTTAGTGGTTTTGAATATAACCTTTGTATAAGGAATTGGCGTGGTTATTATTAGATTTTGCCCATTTACATACTGTATCAAGAAATGCTAAAATGAAACATTTACACTAAGTTTGATTGATAAAGCTTTCGTAGTTTGGGAAATACTTACATTAACCGTACGTTGAGCTACACACCTACGATAGTCTTTTTAGAGGCTTTAGAAACCTTTAGAAACCTTTTTCATTCAGAGGTTGTGCCAACTCGAATGATGTGGAAAAGTTCGACTGGGATTACAATAGTTCTCCACCCAATATAGTATCACCGCGGTTAATTTCTCGTTCATTATTTGGCCGTTTTCCTTTGTAAATCTGTCCTTTAAGAGAGTAGTTTGTGGAAGAATCACAAACACACCAAATCTTTATTCCGTACTTTGACGGCTTAGACGGAATATACTGTGTAAACCTAGTTCATCCACAGTAAGGAAATAAGGAAGTAAGGAAATCGTCTACTGTTATTACCGTATTTGCAGTATATGCTTTTTGAAGATTGTGATTAATATCAAATTCTGCTGCCATTCTTTTGGGTTACATGTTAGATTAGATTCAATCCAGGCCTGGATTATGCTCCTCCTTTCTGATGTGTCTTACGCACAGTTATATTCCCTATTTGGGGCGACATCATGTCACAAGAAATAGCCACTAGATTCCGCAGAAATTGATGAGCAGGTTCTACTGGTCTGGTGCTGCTGCTGGTTCCAGTTCTACTGCCGTGCTCTGGTTGCTGCCGGTTTTCTTTCCCAGAACATATTGCCAATTTCACTCTCCTAAAAATGTTCTTTTCCTCTAGTAATCGACGCACACTACTGACAGGAATTGAGATATTGGGCTCTTGTTCAAAGACTTTATTACATCCAGCTTCATCAATATCTCCATTTTTAGGATATTCTTCAACCTCAGGCTCATTATAAACATCAGATATCTCTTCCACATAAGTAGGAACATAATCCACAACATCATCGTCGCCGGTGACATACGCTGCAATAAATTTGCTCAGCACTTCCTCGTGATGATGAATTTGTTCACTTGACAGTCGATTAACGTTTCTTCCAATAGCTAAGAGAGCCCTATCTATTTCGTCTAAAAACGATATACTTCTATATACAGGCACAACACAAAGGCAAAACACAAAACACAATTTGAATACTAAGTATTATTATTACAATATTAAATAGATACTTATTTTTCTCCAATCGAACAAAAATTGCCCAACAACGATACGAATCGCTTTTGTCTATTAAGAGTTTTGAGAAATATCATAAAAGAGCTTAATACAAAAGATCATATACATCCATACATCGGATATTCCAAAAAACTTAAATATTTCAACACACACTATTGGGGATAACAAAGACGTAGTAAGCTATGGCAAATGTCTTACCAAAGCGTAAAGATTATTAGAGGACCATTTACTTTAGTCAACTGGCTTTTAAATGTTAATGCAGGTATATTATATTCTCACTAAGACCAAAAATTTGTCATGCGATAAAAATTAACAAAATCTTTTTACGCCAAGCGAATGATTTCTATATATTATATATTATATATTATAGATTATTTATATATAGAAATAGGAGCCCACAGCCAAATTATATATTAAAATTCACCGTTAATTGCGACAGCTTGGAGACTATTTTCGAATATAAAATAAAAACGCCATATATATGAGTAGTCTTGATACTTTTGAAATCGTAGCAATGCAATTCGTAGAGTTTAAATCAAAATTGGTCGCCAACAAAAGCCGCGAAAATGATGAAATTGAGCCAAGGAACTGTTCAGCATAAGGCATAAACAGGAAAAATTGTGAAAATCTTGTGACAAATAAAAAGTAAATGGATCATATTAAAATATTCAACGAAAGTGATTGTATAAAAAATACGCGAAAATCCGCATTTAAAAGCTCCAGCTGTAGGCAACGAACTGGAAAAATTTCTTAGAAAAAAACTCATGTGGAAACGATACGTAAAATATTCTTGGAAGCTGATTTCCATGGCACAGGGTTGAAGTTTGTTCTGGTCTTTTAAAATATTATTATTTTTTTGTGGATTTATGATAAATGAAAACAACCAATTAGTAATCGAAACTTGAATTAAATATAAATATATATGCCTATTAGCATATCTTTTAACAATCAGTTAACTGATACATAATCATGATATTAAAGTTACCAAAACCACCACCATTGTTGCACAGGTTCGTTCGAATAAAATACCAATTTCGTTTTCAAAATTACAACAGCACGAAAAATTTTCTTTTATAATATCAGATATATATTTGTTTTGATACGATTTGGTGCTTATTTTGAAACTCGAGTTGCATACGTATCCATTTAATTAATTTTCTTATAAGAATGTTGCATTTATTTACTTTTTAGAAAAGTAGTTTCCTCTAAATAGATTTTCAATAATAAAGTGATTTAATTCTGAATGGGAAATGTAAGTCTACAATATGGATCTTCTTCTTTGTTTAGGATTTTATTTGCGATCTTTCAGGGGAATCAAATCTCTTGGATCCCGGCAGCCATCGAAGTCGTGTAGGTGACTTATTCTCCCAAATTCCAATGTCATGACAGTTGTACACCCCACCTAAAAAAATTACACAGACTAATCCAACTGCGACTACGCCACTTCCAGTATTTTCACGAAGAACTATTTTCTGAATAGAGCATTTTATTTTTGTTTTAAATTATTTCGCATGTTCAGCCTATCCAAGCGAGTCGATTTCGGATGATCTTCATTGAGAATTATTGTAATACTAATCAATATATTTTACATGACTAATATTCTAAGACAAAAATTTTTTAAAATTATGGAATTTGTGGCCTTTTTCGATAGAAAGAAATATTAGATCGTGACAAATAGTTTGTCGTCTTATATGACGAAAGGTTTTGCAAATTTCCTGGTTCGAAAACTTTGGATTAATTTATTGCAGTTCCCTTCCTTGAGAATATCTCCAATAGGTCTAAAATCCCTTATAAATAAGATTTTTGGTAATAGGAATTCAGTTTCTCTTTCTTGAATATGAGCCAAATCGGGCAATACATAGTTATTGATAATACGCAATATATCTAGATTTCGTTATACTTACAATCTGCCTATAAATTCAAGCAAAAAATTATGAAATTTGATCGAAATTGAATTAAAAAACGCATACGGAAAGAACAAGTAAATAAATTTTATATATTATATTAGATATTGATTAAGAAAGAATAATTAAAGCCGAAGAATTGTCTTCTTTATGCTAGGAAGGGAAAAGAGTATTCCTAGTAGATAATAAACTCAACCACAGTAAAAGGCTTTCAGCTTTTTTTTGCGTAATTATAATTTAATATAAATTTAATAAAGTTGTATTACTAAGTTTTGTGGAACCGACTGTTTTTAGAAATGTATTCTTTTAGAGATACTTTCAGTTGAAGAAAACATATGTAAGTTAAATGGATTAGAGGTGTTGTACCATTCTGGGGCAGTTACAAGGACGGGTTCTACACTTATTGTATGAAACTGGCAAAAGTTATATCCTGGTTTGGACGTTCCGTTTAGTAAATGTTTATGGTTCAGTGTTATGAGTCCGATAACGAGTCTCACAAAATTAGCAATTTCGATGAGATGACTAGTAAAGTGGATAATCCGGTTTTATACCATTTTGATGTATCATAGTATACTATTTGTAGTACTATATAATATATACTATATATTATATATACTATATTTATTTTATTATATATACTATATATATATACATACTAATATAGCATACTATTATAATGTAAGGATGGAAAATTAGTAGGCTTTCGCCTAAAGCAACCTGTCTGTCGGAGCATATGGATTTCGCTAACATAAGGAGCAATAATTAAGGGTTCCATTGTACCCAATTTAGGTTTTTATATGGGTGTTCATTTCCGGTTAGCCGCAAATGACGGAGTATCCACATTAATTTAATATTGTTGCAGTTAAGTATTAACTTGCCTCTTATTGAATTTATTAGCCAATTGTTGCTGAGGATGTTTTGCATTGCGTAAACAGTTGATAGTATTTCTTTTCAGAAGTTAATGTCGTGGAGAATTGGAACTGCTTAAGTCTTTTATACGTGAATTTTATTTAAGTGTGAAAGTATGCCTGCTTTAATCGTATTGCCATTACTGTCGACCACAGCAAAGGCTGATTAATTTGTATTCTTGAAGCTATTAGCAAAGATCCACTTCCATTCCGTTGGTGTAAAACGATGTAAGCCGTATTTGTAAAACTGAAAATAAATATGAGATTTCCTCTTTGGAGTGGCCACTTTTTGTTAGAAAGAATAATTTTGGCCTAAGTTTTAAAGTACATTTTTATGCACTGGTCAATCGTAAGTAGCCTTAGTAAACCTTTAAAAGCTTGAATAGTAATATTTTAATAAGATGGAGATTCGCATTCAGTTCCAGTAGATGCGTAAGCCGTTGTTGAAATTATGTATAATTAATGCAATTACAATAATTATGCATGTTTTAATGTGAAGGAATAATGCAGAAAGATTGGTTATAATGTTAAGTATTTTTGTAAAATCTGATTTTTAAATGAACATAGTAATTTCTAATGGTAAATTCAGGAAATACTACAATTTAAAGTTTTTGTATCTTAATTACTTGTTTTTTTACATCCAAGAAATAATTTATTTTTATCATAGGCTATATTAGATAGATTTACTCCATTCCATTATATCAGAAATTACATTTAAAGAATTATAAAAATACAAACGATGGCGATCTTTGGGATATGCCATTATTCAAAGTAAGTATAGTAAATATACATTGTTGATAGAGGAACGGAAATGAAAAGCTTTTAGCAAAGTTATAGATTTGTGTACATACTTTCTATTTCGAGTTATGCTATATCAATCGTTTGGAAATAATTTTTTCCGAAGCAGGAAAGAAGAGATATATGCTTATGCCATAGTGCAGATTTGTGTACATTTATAAGGATGAAGGTAAACCACTTTGAAGTATATTATTGTAAGGTTGTAGGACGAAGTTAGTACTGGTCTACGTATTGATGGATTGATTGGATTATAAAAATTGTGTTTCTATTTTTTTGCACTTGGAGATGATATTAAAGTCATGTTAAATAACTTTAAAGAATGAAATTTTATTGTGTATGGATTGTACGTACCAACGAGTAAATTTATACCTCTCGAAACATTTCTAGGATTTAATGAAGGGTTTAAGAGTTTTATGGCATTGTTGAATTTTGAATTTTGAGTTATCTTGCTTTCTAAATTTTATTTGGGTTTTCGTATTCTATTAAGTCGTTGTCCATTATGTACACAAATTACACTAAATATTTTATATACATATGATTAATAAATTCAGAAATATTATGACAGCTTATAAAATACTTACAGTGGGACAAATATCTCTTGTGAAAATGGGCTTTAACAATGAAAGTAGATACTCGTAAAAGAGCAAACATCTTAAGGCTGGCGGACATTTTGTTATTGGGGTGGTGTGTTGTTTATTTGAAAGCTATTATGACGGAAAATAATCCGTCGGAAAATTTTGGAAAAATCGGAAAATTTTAATATAATACCTTTTAATATATATATATTAAATATAATATATATATACATATATATACAATATATTAAATATATACATATATATATATATATATATTTTGATATATATACCTTCACAAAATTGC
The DNA here is from genome assembly GCA_021498325.1 of Bactrocera minax. Lineage (NCBI taxonomy): Eukaryota > Metazoa > Arthropoda > Insecta > Diptera > Tephritidae > Bactrocera > Bactrocera minax. The sequence continues at coordinate 433,774 of JAKEEE010000095.1, forward strand.
GTGAAAACATATTCCCTAATACACTTGAATAATGAAAGGAGTTAATGTGATCAGTGCAGATCTTTCTCTATCCCAAAAATGCTAACCATTAGTTAGCTTAACCAAATTAAACCGTCTATGTTGGTGATTTTGTGAATGTGATATGTGATATTTTAAAGAAATTAAGTGGATATGTTTTCTTAAACTCAATGTGATTTCGCGCTAAATATGAATGGAATCGGTCTAGACCGTGGTCTTAACCTCTTGTTCCTAATATAATGATGCCCTTTTCTTTGGTTTACTTTTTCCTTATGTATCTAATATATTCATTAAACCATTTTAGTTGAGTTTATATTGCATATATCATTTTTGATTTAATTTTATAGATTTTAATATAAATATCTCTGACACGAAGCAAAATATAACAATGAAAGTACATGGGTCTATGTCCTGTAATATAAGTTAATAAGATACCAAATATGATTGAAATACAATCACGGTTTCATTTAATAATGAATGTTGAATTCTTCCGCAACATTTTTTAATATAAAGTTATGCCAACACCTGAAAACATTTCCCCGCCTCTGTTGCTTGCACATCGCGAGAGTATAAAATGTTCGGTTACACCCTAACTTAGCCTTTCTTACTTGTTAAGATATCTAAATTTTTACTCAAGTTATTGCATGCACGGCAGACGGTTGGACGGACGGAGAATTACCCTGAATTCAACTTATCTCGTCATCCTAATAATAATTCTGTATCTATTTCGATTATTTTAGGCGTTACAAACAGGCGTTAAGTGAGACATATTTATATTAATCAACTTAATGAATAAAAATTACTATATTCATCACATTAGTGCCATAATTTTTACTACCGATTGACATAATACTAATCGAAATATTATAACTTTATTTTGATGGGACATCTTTATTTTAAATTACTATATTGGGTGTATGAGGAAAAGTCCACCAGATGCGTAAATCATTATTATATTATGGATATGAAGTTTAGACCGATTTCATAACCATTCAGTGCTAAATGACATCACAGTTAAGAAAACACTTAATTTCATTAAAATATCAGACGTGTTGACCAATATAAACAGTTTAAAGTCAGTTGGAAAATCAGAAATCGCTATAGTGGGTATATTGGGGCTCTAAGGAAGGTCTAAACTTATAACATTTACTTGTCTCACTAAACCAAAATTTGCTCGACAACATATTTAAATTTTATCTTTACTAAAATAACTTAGAAATTCACCGATATATTCGGCGTAAAACCATTAGAATTACCAAAACCAGTATATGTAGCTGAGCTAATTCGTGGATCATATTCGCCATCAAATTATACTCGTAATATCCAATATTAGGCGTTCATTTAATTTTGCTAAGATATCCTACATATTGCCCAATATGTAAAGTATGAAGCCAATTGGAAGTTTGAAAATGCTTATATTAGGTACATGGGGGCTAAAGTAAGTATTCACCCAATTTTACTAATTTTTGCATATTATTATCAGAGAAAGATGCTCTCTGAATTTCATTATTATATTTCAAAGATTGAGCGATATTTTCGAGAAAAGGTAAGCCAAAGACACTGAGTCCACATGTCCGATATGTGTGGGCTTGAAAAGTTGTAGTCCGATTTCGAGCATTTTTGTAAGTGAGATGGCACAATGTAAAGGTACTGAAAAGTTTTATTTCCATACCTTAATTAGTGCTTGATTTATATATCGTAAATTGAAGGAATAAGATATTAAAATAATATTATATGGGAAGTAGGCTAGTTGGGTTTCGATTTCACCATATTCAGACAGTAACATAAGGATGCATTATACGAGGTGTGTTCAAAAAACAACGGGAATTTTCGTTTTTTGAAAAAAATATTTATTCATTCGTCTACATTAATGTTGTCTCCATTTCCATTTCTTCCAATAGTCTCCATTTGATATTATGCACTTATGACTGCGCCTCTTCTAATCGCCGAAATACTTCTCCAAGTCGATTTTTGAGATAGCCTTTAGCTCTTTCAGCGATGCGCTTTTAATGTCATATATACTTGTAAAATTACGGTACTCTAAGATTCTCTTTATTTTTGGAAATAAGAAAAAGTCAGAAGGAGCCATGTCTGGCAAATATGGAGCCTGGGGCATCGTTACAGTATTGCTTTTGGCCAAGAATTCATGAAAAGCAACGAAGTGTGACCAGGTGCATTACATGGTGCAAAAGCCTTGTTTTTCCACAAATCCGTGCGTTTTTTTTTGAATTGCTTCACGCAAACGGCGTTGAACTTGTAGGTAGTGCCCCTTATTGATCGTTTGACCTTAAGGCAAGAATTCATGGTGCAATATGTCAGTAAAGTCGAAGAACATTCCCGTTATTTTATGTACACACCTTGTGTATATATATACATGGTGTATATATACATTATATATATATTATACATGACATACATACATATATATATATATATATGTATATATATGTAATGGCTTCCTTTTCGCTTAACGGATATGCTAATTTTCCCATTACGTTCTTCTGCAATGCCAACCTTCTCATAATGCCAGGGAATTCAAGATATCTCAATTTTTAATCAAGTTATCTAACATTTAATAAATATTTAGTCAAGTTATCTGGTGTTACACACAACCGTTAGGTAAACAAAACTATTATGCTTTGCGCAAAATGGTAAGAGAGTATAAAAATTTTGCTGCTTGCACAAGACGAAATCTTTAACTTGTTAGAAATGTAATTCTTTGTTCCTAAAATATGTAGTTAACTGCTGATATTTACAAATTTTCATTGCTTAAAGTATGTTAGCAATAAAAAATTTTGTTGTTTCCTCATATTTATTTTCTTTTTTTTTATCAAAAATGGTAATTAATTAATGATTTGTTTGCTGAATATGCCTAATATTTCTCCTTGATAAATTGTTCAATATAAGTTGTTTTTTTTTTTTAGTATTTTGTCCGTATGCATTTATTGATTATGTTTGATTATTTCCACAAAGAAGCTGTAGTCGTTAAAAGGGCGATAATTCAACTGAAAGCGTTAGTAAATTATAAAAAGATATTATTAGAATATCTATATATTCTTTGATACCATTGGTAGGTTGGTCTTGCAAATTGTGGTAATCGGAAATTAATTGTGAATAACAGCCCCCCATTCCCTATATACCGGTTATGTTGAAAATCGCTACTAACTACTCACTAAAACACACATCAGAAGAAATAACTTTTACAGCAAAGATAGTACGGAAGGGCATGACAGCGTCCACTTTTAGGGGAAATCCCAAATCTCAAGAACGACTTGACCAATTTCAACCAAAGTTCTTCCATGATATTATTCTGACCTAATATATGACACAATTGCGTAACACAAATTCCATCTGATGCTGAACTGAACTGTACAATATATAAATCCCTCGCGGATTTATCTTAACAAAATTAAGTAAACGTATAATCTAAGAAATACTTTAGTTTGGTAGCGAAAATTGGTGAAATTGATTTACAAATTATCCCAGCACCATAAACTACATATAATGATTATCGTTATTCTAGTGGACTATATGCCGAAGATATTTGTAAAAATTTAGTTACCTTAATAAAATTGCGTGGAAATATGATCTCAAGCATATCTTAGTTTAATGTCAAAAATAAATACTATATGCTCAAAACGACCGCTAGCACCAATACACCCGATATAATAATTTCCGTGTTTCTAGTTGATCTTAAACCATTGTATGGGCATACAAGTAACGAAAGACTCATATTACTTTCAATATTTTCACACAGCTGAGATCACCTGATCGAATTTGCACCTTTTCCGGCACAGAGTATAAATAATGGGACTTTAAAATAAGAACTTTTCTTGTGAAAATGTATTTTTAATGGAAAATATTAAGTAATATTAAATATTAAATTTAATTAATAATTTAATATAAAATTTTCTGGAATATTTTAGAAGCAAAAGTTAATTGTTATATGAATTGCTTTTCCTCTGCCACCTCTGAGGTGGCAATGTAGGCGCGTTACTGATTTTTTTGGGTGTTCGGTTACCCAGGAGGCCTATTTTCACCCATATGATATTTACAATGCTAAGCCAAACTACTTGTAGTAATTTAAACAAAAATAGAAACATAAAAATCAGCTAAAATTCAGGTACAGTAACAACAATAAATTATAAAAACAAAACAATCAACTTGTAAGAATTTAAACAAATATATAAATCATAATTATATAAAATTCAGATACAATTCAGGTACAACAATTTTAAAAATCACAACAATCTTCTAAGTAATAAATAATATTTACAAAATATTCTAAATCACCCACAGCAAAATGCTAATTAAAAAACCCTATCAAAAGAATAATGGTGGAGAAAAGGGTTTTCTAAACCTGGTACACGAAAACACATAAAAAATAATAATATTAAGCGTGCAAGCCTAATTAAAAAATTTTTCATTTCAAAATCACGGATCAAGGTAACTAGGGAAATTGCGGTCTTCGACAGACAAATATTTGCACAATCATCAAATAATTCAGATCGACATATATATAAATTCCGACCCACATAGGCAGACAAACGGGCGTGATTACTATTTGTTTGTAACACACAAAAACCTTATGTTTTTGAAATCAATTTGTTTCAATTTTTTATTAAAAGCGTTTAATTGGTCATATATTCTAATTCTTATAAATAGACATTTCATCTCGTCAGAATTACAATTTTCACAACAATAGTATGGTTCTACATCCACCATTTTTTTCAAATAATATTTGGGAAGACCCGATCTTATGGCAAATAGAATCAAAATGTTGTGTATAAATATCTTAGATTTTTGATAGAAGATCTATAAATTCAGAGGGTGGTTTTACTACCTGGTAATTACAATATTGCTTTTCTGAAGCGAAGAAAAAATGTTCCTCTGTAATACCACTATCAAATCAATTCAAGTATTTTTGATAAAAATGGAAACATTTAATAATGTTTTGATACGATAGATAAAAATTCGATCAAAACTAGGTAAATTTAATCTATATGAATTCTAATAATCTAAAAATATTTGAAAATTTATTAAAAACATACTTAAAGTAATGAATTTTACGGCAAAACACGGCAACACTAGCACTATATAGCAGATTTGTGCCCTTTCTGAGGCATTTGACCGCTCTAGTAGCAGAATATTTGAGGCAAACCTAATAAAGTGCCTAATGTTTTGCCCCTTCTCCTCCTCATTCTATTTCATTCTTATTGCAATTTCTTTCATTCTAAAAGCATTCGCCTGCGTATGTGTGAGTGAAAAATCGAAGATTTGTTACTTGTAGGTTTGTACAATGGTTTATTATTTCGGGTTCGTTGGTGAAGTTCGCTGTTTAACGGGTCTCTGGTTTAAACCAGTGAACCCATGTTTCGTTGATGGTCACGAAACGACTCAGAAACTTCGGACTGCACTTAAAAAATAGCAATGACTGTTGTAAAGTGGCCTCACGGTAGAGATTATTATTCGGAGTGAACAAACGCCCATCACAACAGTTTTTGAGATGCTGACTGTTTTAGTTCTGTCGTGTACCTTCAATCAGTGGTTTCCGTGGTGAGCGATGTGCTTTACGTGGGAACCTGCCGTTGTACAGCCTAACTCGACGGTGTTCAAAAACATAACGGATCAATACTATGCGTTGATCGGCGCCCCGAAGGTGGATAGCATTTGCTAAATATCTATCGGTACCAATTGGTACTATGGAATGGACACACTGACCACCTTGGTAGGGTTCGAGGCCCATCTAAAACCTCTGCCGTACTTTGGGTCCGACACCCGGTTGCAATGCAACTCCACATTGAGCTGACGCAAGGCCAGCTCTTCCCGCATTTGGGTTTAAACCACAACCACCACGATACTCCCCGAAGGGCTATGCCACATGAGCAGGTTGGAGTGAACTCCAAGGGCTCCTGCTCCCCGTGACACCAGAATTAAGTCTTCGGTCAGACCTCGTAGCAAGAAAACTACTACCAGTTGAGCTTCCATACAACTCTGGACTGGTGACCAGGGTGGTCTCCGTGGTAAACGTTTTCGTAGCTCATGTGTTTGGTTCATCAAAAATAGAAGTGCGATGACGTTGACATTTGATAAACTAATTTTGACTGGCCGCCATCGACCATTGATGTCGCCATCGAAAGAGAAGAGTCACCATAGGCAGCACGCTAGCGCTCTTTGATTTTAGTGTGCGATTTCCCTTCCAAAAACAAGAATCGTATTACCGATCAATATTGCTTTTCTTCAATTCTTCGAAAATCTGCAGAGACGCCCGCCCTCACAAGTGATTAAAACATAACTAATAACATAAATTTTTCTATTTCAGTTCCATGTTTAAAATTTCAGTTTCATTATAACGGACTTCTCTGAGCAACGGTTACATATGTCTTGTTTTACTTTTCTTCTTAAATTTTCTGAAGAAATGAAGTGAAGCTTTTGTGATGTTTCGATATTTATACACGAGCACAAGTCCAATTAATAACGCCACATAAGTTCTGAAGACATTTTTTTTCTATATTATCAATCTTCCTCTTTTACTAACTTTATTAAGTAGTTTGAAACTAATATGCTTTGATACTTCGAAATTGGTGGCAATATAGAAAATAAATGCTTTCAGAGTCGAATACAAAGTTATTAGATGAACAAAGTTTTATAATTCCTGAAAGCTCTTTTGTTTAATGCTCGAACTTCAGATAAAGTCGGTTTAGGAAATTTTCGAATGGTAAAAGCAATAAGAAATCTCGGACATAATTTTCGTCTTACATTCTGGAACAGGTGTCGCAGTATGTTAATTTAATTACCTCACTGAGTCTAAGGTAAACTTTTTTAATTATTTACAAAATAAGAATTTATTTTTGAGGATGAGGTTTAAGTTCAATGTAAAAATTTGCACCTCCACAAATGGGAAAATTTTAAAGAGGCATTTACCGTATTGGTATGTTTGGAGAACTAATACTACAGATGGTCGGAATTAGACGCTGTTCATCTTGTATGAGAAAAATAAGGAAAAGGAAATTAATAAAATTTAGTGCTGTTGATTTAAAACCAAATTAGACAATGACTAACATTTGAATTTTTTAGTCAAGAAAACCGTATTTTTTGTTAGTTGATACCGAAAGTTATTTCAGCAATTCAGTATCTAATGTAAAAATATACCTATAAAAAAATCGTGAAAATCTATAAAAACAACCATTCTTCCTTTTGAGGTCGTTCCAACATACTCTCGTAAAGAAAGAGAGCTTTGGGGATTTGATTCTTATTTACTGTAATAATTTTTGGTCAGCATCTTAAAATAATTGTTAGAAAATTACTTAGTTTCTTCTGAACCATAAATATCATTCAATTGTTTATTTTGGTACATTTATGTACAAACAGTTGATCGACCGGATAATCTATTCATTTTGTGAAAGGGACGGATTATGCTAGATATTTAAGCGATTAAATAAACATAGAGGTATTCCCAATGTTTGTAATGAATGCAAATTTGGTTTATGTGTACTACCACGTATATGAATCAAATAAACATTTATTTGTTTTCATAGATTTCTGACCGATTTAATTCAGGAGAATTAATTTAAATGAATATGGCCTCAATGATTTTAACAGATGATTGCAAATAAGCTTGGCAGTTGGAATAAGTGTGAACAATAGAATTTTATGAACCATAAATAGGTTGGACTATTTATGAACCTTCAATTCCACATTTGTCAAAATTGTTAAACTATACAATCTTACCAGGCCTTTCAGCCCTTTTGGCTTCCATCAATTATTTGGCTAGGATATTGATAGCTAAAAAAAGCGCAGTAGGCGAAAGCTTATGGATGGGTTGATATCCTAGATTAGATTAGAATAAAGTTGAGGATTGCACTGCCACCTGTGGTCTATTGTATCCTCTCCTATTATCACATCACTTCATTTAACCCAGTTGCATAAAGAGACTTAGCAGCACTCCTGGACTAATAATTTCTCAATGGATTTATTACCCCGATAGTCTGATTCCTTTTTCTTGCCATTGTGAGGCAATTAAGGAGTATTTGCTTTGGCGTGCCCTTCGCAAAGTCGCAGAACTGACAGTGATCTGCAGAATAGAACTGCTATTTGTGAACATTAAACATTGCCACTAGATGCTTTAGTTTTTTTCTTGGTAAGACAAATAACTCGGTTTGGGTAATCGGTTTGGGTTGTATCCTCCACAGAGAAGAAAGGTTCCGGTCCCATTGGTTTCTTTTGCTAGAAGGTTGGTAAGCTCGTTGCCTCCAATATTTATGAACCCATGGATCATTGCTAAAGATATAAAATTTTCCATTGCAAACCTGTTGAGTTTGACTTTAAACCATTACACGGTGTGCCTTTTCAGGCAGCCGTTAAGAGTGAAGTCACATTTCTCTCCCAGAGATATTTTGAACCTTTCTCCAAATTGGGCTTTTTTGGTGGTGTTGTCTGTAAGAAGGAGTATCATCTGTAGCTTCTCCCCGATTACCTTCTGTTTGTGAGTGCTTATTACACAGTTTTTTCTAAGTCCTGATGATGTCATGACTAGGACTGCCCTCTTTGCCATTATTTTTACAACAACGTGGGGTGAAGTGAGGTCTTGAATCACCTCCAATGCAGCATTTGGACACGTGCACGCGGCACCAGTGATGCATACACATGCCCACCTCTGCAATTTGGTCAACTGTTTTTCAGCTGTTGCAAGTGATACCACACCATATGTGACTATGGTCACTCCATCATGGATTACATCCATTGCAGAATACATGGTTTTCAGCTTCAGGCTTTACCACCTAGACATTTATACGCATTCAGCGCTTTCGTAATCAAAGATCCACATGTTTTTTCAACTTAGTTTTGAGTACGGATTCTAGATATTTTATTTGCACTATCCTAACCACTTGCACGCTTTTCAGTGTTATGGTGCTCAGTGCCGGAAGACATCTCCTTCTCGTAAAAGGGAAGATTACTGTCTTATATGGGATAATGTTAAGCACCACATTGACGGATCATCTTTTTGTTAGGGTAAGTCCTCTCTGAATTATGTCACAAAGCGTTATTTCAAATTTGCTTCATGGTCTTACGGCAATATCTTCCGCATAACCTCGATTGCGGATGCCATTGATGATTAGCAATTCCAGAACCTTATCTGAATCTAGGCTCCTAGTAAGGGTAGTACCACTCACGTGAACCTATAGTGGTTTCCGTAATTCTTGTTCTGAAATCCGCATCCACATATCTGGTAATATATGCCTTAATATGCCTCCTTGCCAGTGCTGGGATAACACTAAAATGGGAGGTATTATCAAACACACCTTCTATATTCAGGAAAGCCCGTTCCCGTTCCCAAAAGTATTCTTAATTTGTATCACTAAATTACTCAGAGCAGTTTTTGTAGCTCTACCACCTCTGTATGCATGCTACTTTGGAAGTGGTGTTTTTTGTTCTAAAGCATTTGTCCCGGTGTAGTGGTTAATGAACTTCTACATGCCTTTAAGTAAGAAGGGGCTAAACGGCTTGCAGGGTTTAGCCAGTGAGTAATCCCTTCTTCTTTAGGTATGAATGTAACTTCTGCAGTTCTCTACTTTTTTGGAATGTCAGCTTGCGTTAGACTGTCCCAATTTAATTTTACGAGATGTATCAAGATGTGTTGTTCTCCCTCCAGAAGTAAAACTGAAAAAATTCTGTCTACTCTTGGCGCGTTATACTTGGTAAAAGTACCAATTCCCACCGTACTGTGGTTTTATCAGAGCTTTTGCCCTGTCCTCCAGGCTGGTTGAGAATGTGTTATCAGGCTGAATGTTCGCTAGTTTTGTCTCCATAACATCCTTACACATCTTTACACAAGCGTTTTGTATAGCCTAGCTGGCGCGGGGTTGAAAAGATATTCTCACAAAACTTTTCGAAATTGTTTCTCCAGCAGTTCTTATTTTCTTAGTACACGCAGAGAGGCTAGTTCTGTAATCATTTCACTTACCAGTACGCTTGGCTTTGCTGAAAAGCCTACGCACAGATTCCCTTAGTGCTGAGAGTTTATTCGAACACCAAATATTTCTATTTGTTTTTTTTTCAATTGCGAGTTTCTGCGTTTGCACTGGCATGTTTATACGGGGCCTACCACTACAACGCTCTACCTTTTGAAAGGAGTTATTCTCCCCTCCATCTCTTTCAAGGGTAAGAGTTCTTGCCTCGCTGTTGGATTTACCCTCTCTCAGATGCCTGAGGTAACACTTTACCTTTACCGTTCGCTCCACCCATTCCAGCTCTTTAAATTCTTCTTCAGTCGTTAAATCCTCCTCTACAACCATCAGTTGGTAGTGAGGGCGGTTATTCCCGTCTGCCATTCCACGCCTTACTCCTTCTTTTGTACGCATGTAGCTTGGGCCGTTTGTCTCCGGACTGCGGTTCGTAGGGGGTTATTCGGAGTGCTCCCGTTCACTGTTGTCGATTGTGGTTCTATGTCCACTATTTTCTTGCTTGTGGAGGGGAGCTCGTCTTCCCTGGCATGCAATCCGAAGAAGCTCTCTCCTCCGGCGTCATTCCAAGGCACTGACGTCTTTTAAGACTATCTGCTCTTAGTGTTTGGGTGGCGTCCCCCTTTGCTGCGTTTTTAATTGTCAATGCGCACGCACCTTGGCCGGTTAAATCTTTACGGTTTAACCAGCTGAGCCATTGCTCCGTGACAAGATGTATGCCATCGCAAAGGAGATTGGTACCTCACTACACTCTTTGTACTCATGGACCAATTCTTTAATTTGTGGTTAATACTATAAGGCATTATTGAATTTGCAGTAAAATTTCCCAACGAAGAAGGATCAATAAATAATAAATAACTTTTATAAAAGAAAATAGTAGATATGAGAATTATTCAGAAATCCTGAGGAACCCTTCAAAACACTCTTAGTAATGTATGTAATGTATCTTCATTTCGCTTACAAAATAATTATATAATTATTATTATACAAATTAAAAGGAGCACTCGGCGCTAAGGCTTTCAGCTCGCGGTTTCTTAAGTGTTATAAATAAATTTAGAATAGGAAATAATAACTTAAATACATTTTTTTAACTTTGTACGAGATAAAAATACAGATATCTAAATAATATTTACAATAGACGTTGCTTTGGATAAATCAAGAGCTTCAATATTCTGAAAAAAGAATGGTTCTTGCTGAGTTAAAGTAAGGGCATTCATCTAGTAAGTGGATTGTAGATAGGGTCGACGAGTTGCAATATGGGCCATATGGGCAAGGTTGTATTCTATTTTCATTTAATAAATGCGTATGTGTTATTGATGTATGACCTAGGCGAAGGCGAAAGAAAACTTTATATCATGGCAACCGCCTGGGTAAACAACTTTTTTCCTGTTTACAGACAGCGCGACAAATTACATATTTATCCTTTTCGCCTTTTTGTTGTGAAGTGATTAATCGAAATTCCTGTATGCCAGCATCACCAGTGATCCACATAATATTTATATTTATGTGTCCAATTTATATGTTTCTAGTTTGCGAAATGAGGTAGGATTTTGTTGGATGAATTCAGCAGAGCTCAGATTGTTGATCTATTAGTTATCTGTACACATTAAAGTTTTTATATTGTAGTCTTGTGCCAGAGCTACTGCATTTTATATGGCTCCTGCCTCTGCGGTATATACTGCGCAGTAATTGTGTAATTGTCACCTCTTATCATATTGTTGTCAACAATAGCGTCAGTAAAAACAAGTTTGCTATCAGTGTAGTCTTGTGCTATGAGTTGAGCAATCATGTTGAGGCAAATGCACTATATTTTTCCTCGGGTATGGATGCAAAGCCTAGATCTTTAGCCACTCTGATGCATCTAGATGTAGTGGAAGAAACACAGGAGCTTGGTCCATCAGTCCATTTGGATTTTACTATACCATATAAAATATTGTTATTGCACACTTATAGTTTTAGAATAATTTTTTGGGAAGTGGGAAGAAGGAATTATTTTTTCTTCGACAGATGAGGGCGAGCTTCCGTTACCATAAACTCTATCGGTGATGTAGGAAATTCCCGAACACTTCTTCTTATAGCTGCATGATATGTGCACAGATTTACTTTACATTGCTTTTTGCACAATTGCCGTAGATAGTGCGCCCTTAATCTATTTTAGATAAAATTAAATCTCTTGTAATATTGATAAGATATGCAATATGTATTATACTGTTTTTGGATGATAAATACTTCATTATATTAAGCCTTGCTACTAGTTGCTTACGAAGATGAATACAATGCTATTTAAAAGTTATCTTTTGAACAAATATTAAACCTAGAAATTTAAGGCTAGTAGTATTTATAATATTTACATTATTATATACTCAATTGACGCTATTATATTTGTGTTTTCTGTAGATATCAAACAATTCGCATTTATTTATAAAGATATGTGCACCTGAACAATTGGCCCAATTTGAAATCTCAGTTAGAATGCTTAAGAAGCTTTGTTTGACAGTATTTAAATAATTTTGTTTAGAAAAAAGTAGCACATTATCAGCATAAATGATATGCGAAATGAGTTTATATTTAGAAATTATCATACTGATTTCGTTACATGGGATTACAAAAAGTATAACAGACAATGGTGATCCTTACGGAATCCCATAGTGGATGTTGTACGTCTTCGAGAAAATGTTGTTGATTTTCGCCTTGAATTTGCGATTAGTCAATATTGACTTAACAACATTAAATACTCTTACCAACCCGCCATGGCTCAAGTTATCGTAAACCAATGTTTGCTCCGACTCTGTCGCAGGCTTTTTTGAAATTCAGACTGAGAGTAGATACATGATTTCTTTTCGATAAAAAAATTCTACACCGGAAGTTTTGCCTGACATTGATAAAATCGTATAATCGAATTTAACGATAGTTATGTCAGATTTAGTAATATATTGTAACGGATTTTCTAAATTAATCGTTCACGTTGAAACTCTCCCTTGAGTTCGATCACTGGATTGTTCAATTAAAGACACAATTTAATGGCTATACAATTTTCTTTCTATTTATTATACACATATATATATATTCTTCTAAATTTCTTATTTAATAACTTAATACTTTGTTACTCGTTATTCGAACTTACTTATAATTTACTTGTAGTTAACTTTGCAACATTCCTATTCCAACTGTGTCTGCTACCACTCCAGCAGCCCTTTTATAGTAGATCGTTACCAACAGATCGTCACTCGAACATTCTGGCAACTAGTATCTTCTCTATCTGGTTGATTCTGGCAACTTGTCGCCGATTCTGTTTTGTTCTGACATTCGAGTTCGTTACGATATCGCTGTTCGAACATTCTGGCAACCACTAGTTTCGATGTCTGGTAGATTCTGGCAAGTTATCGTCGATTCTGTAATTCGTGTTCGCCACGCTGCCCTCCCCTAAGTTTGCTGGTCCCGATTAGACATATGTGCGGTTCCGTACGCTGCAAGTCGTTCCAAATGAACTACCTTCATTTTATTCCTTGGTCTTCCAATGGTCTGTATGCGATATACCACATCGTTGAGTCGTTTGACAATTTGGTATGGTCCTTACCAACTACACTGTAATTTTGGAGTTAAGCCTTTCTTCCGTTGTGTGTTATATAACAACACCCAATCTCCTTCCGCAAAGCCTTCAGAGTTTATTGCCTTCTCGTGTTTTGCCTTCATTTTATCACTCATGATTTGCTTGCGCTGTCTCACCATAGCATGTATTTCTTTCATCTCGTCTTTTAGGATACTGCGAGGTTTCCTTGACATTCATCCCACCATTGGGGTTAATGCGGAACATCCAATCAATCGGTAACCAAAGGTCATTTTCAAAAATTACCCTTGCTGGACTGTGCCCAGTTGTTTCGGGTATAGCAGACCGATAAGCCATCAGGAACAAAGATATATTCCAATAGTATGGGAGTATAGAGTATTCCAATCTTTTTGAAATTTTTGAAAATTTTTTGAAACTTGTCTACCACTTTCCTTAAATGTCCTTCTAAGGTTCGATTGAATCGTTCTACTATGCCATCGGACTGTGGATGTAACCCAGTTGTACGTGTTTTTCGTACACCTAGTTTTTGGCACATCTCCTGAATTAGCGCTGATTCGAAATTCCTCCCTTGATCAGAATGTAATTCTATAGGAACACCATATCCCTTTACGCAGTTGTTGATGAATATATCCGCTATCATTTAGGCCTCCTGATTAGGAATCTGGTCAGGAATCTGGCCATTTACCGAAATAGTCCATGACTACCAAAACATCTTTGTAGCCTGATTTAGATCTTTTTATTATCGCCTTGCTAACAAAAATATACCTTTTATTTAGCGCCCTGAATTATACTGCTTCATCTGGTCATGACTCCTGGATTAGCTGCAATGCACTCAGCACAATTGGTAGTCCACTCCGTAACTGATTGTCGACAACCAACCCAATAAAACCTTTGCTCTACCTTCTCCAAGGGTTTCGAGATGCCATATATGCCCTCCATATATGCCATTGTGCAGCTCGTTGAGAAATTCGGGAATTCTTACTTTTGGAAAAATTATAAGAGCTCGCGAGCTTTGCCTATCTCCGCTTTCCCATACTCGATTAAGGCAGCTGGACACCAACTTTACACTGTTCCACTGTGCCCAATAAGCTTTTGCGATTGGACTTTCCGCAGCTATCGCATTCGTTGAACGTTTGTTCTGTTCCATTCCATGCATTACAAGTTTCAGATCTGGATATTCGCGTTGACATTTTCATGGTTCTTTCGGGACCCAGTCTTCTGTCGATGTCATTGTCATTAACCGGACATCTATAATGTCTTCTTTGGCCTCAGCTTATGATCAATGCCTCTCAATCTCTCTCTTAATCGACCGTGCCAACTGCTCAGCTGGGTTCTTGAATTGTAGAAGCCATTTTAGTGCTGCGTGATCTGTCCTTACTAGAAATCGCTGATCATATATTTGTACTTATGAAAGTATCAAATATACTCTTTACCAACGCCAGTAATTCCCTCCGAGTTACACAAGAATTCTTCTCTGGCTTACTTATCGTCTGGCTATAATACGCCACCACTTTCTCATGCCATCAATGATTTGTGATAAGACGCCTCCTATTACATATCCACTAGCATCCGGATCCAAAATAAATGATCAATAGGACCGGATATGGTAAGATTAGCGCACTACATATCCGTTTCTTCAGAGTTTCGAAAGCCACTTGCTGTTCCTTATTCCACTCAAATACTTTGTTATTTTTCATGAGTTCATGGAGGCTACTAGCTACGCTGGCAAAATTCAGAACAAATCGTCGATAATAGGAACACAGTCCAAGGAAATTTCGCAATTCCTGTAAATTTTTAGGAGGAGGCCAATCTTTTACTACCTCTATCTTTTCGATAGCTGTGCAAATACCCTCTGTTGTTACTTTGTGTCCTAAGAAGTTTGCTTCCTTTTTGAACAGGGAACACTTCATCGGGCTCAGCATTAGACCAGCGTTAGCTAACCGTTGTAAGATTTCTTCCAGGTTCTTAAGATGTTCATCAAAGTTCTTACAAAACACGATGATATCGTCGAGGTACACCAAACAGCTCTTCCAGTGTAATCCTTTTAATACCTGGTCCATAAGTCTCTCAAAGGTGGCCGGAGCGTTACATAATCCAAACGGCATTACGGTGAATTACCAAAGACCATCTCCAACGCTGAAAGCAGTCTTTTCTTTGTCTCCTTCGTTTACTTCCACTTGCAAGTAACCACTTTTCAGATTAAGTGTTGAGAACCAACTGATAACGAAACCAGGGTGTCATCGATTATAGGTAGTCCAGTGATCGACCTCAGGGTAGAGTTTCAACGTGAACGATTAATTCAGAAAAGCCGTTATAATTGGTGTCTGAAGTGGGATTGTCAAATAAAGTCCCATAAGTGATTATTTAAAAAAAATGGCAAAGTTTAATGAACTGACGATTCAACAACTAAAAAAGGAACTGGAGCAACGTCGTTCGCCAAGAAGTGGAATAAAATCCGAATTACAATCACGGCTGCGAGATGCCATGGAAGCAGATAACATTAATGTTGACTAATACGTTTTTCAGTCGGAACTAGAGCAAGCGACAACGAAGATGGAGGAAAGCGTGGAGAGCATGATTTTGGCTGGAACATCCCAGGTGTCATCGCAGGTCATCACAAATAGTAGAGGTTTCATCGCAGATGAAAGAGAAGCAGATACGTATATCGATGCAGGTGACCTCACAAATGGCAGAGGTTTCATCCCAATTGAAAGAGCAGGAGGCACGTATGTCGCAGGTAACCTCACAAATGACAGAGGTTTTGACACAGATTTCGGAAGAGCAGGATAAAATTAAGGCTGAAGGGGATGATTTAAAAAATACTCTCCACGAGCTACAATTATGTCAACAGGCACTGCCAAAGTAAAAACTCCAACCTTTGACGGCACGATTCCATTCCAGATTTTTAAACTTCAGTTTGAAAAGACCGCAGCTACAAATAATTGGAACCATAGAGATAGATTTGCTGAATTATTCGCTGCACTAAAAGGGTCTGCAGCAGAAACTTTACAAACCATTCCCAATTGCGAATCGAGTAGTTATGAAACTTTGATGGGCGCAGTGGAAAGACCTTATGGTAGTGAGCACAGGAGGCAGATATTCCACATCGAGTTAGAAAGTCGCCGCCAAAAAGCCAATGAGATCCTGCAGGAATTTGCTATGGAGATTGAGATCATTTTGCTCATGCACACAAATACATGGAATACAATGAGGACATGAAAATTCAGAGCTTCGTTAATGGAATACGAAATGAGGCTACAGGCTATGCTGCGTTAGCATGTATGAAATGAAGGTTTGCAGAACCGTCTCGAATGCTCTAACACGCGAAACGGCTTCTCTGCTTAAGAATCGGACATTTAGAGCTCTTCAAGTAGTAATAGAACAACCCAGTTGGGTGAATCGATTAGTTAAAAAGGTGGATAAAATCTTGAAGAAATGTCCCGAAACACGTAAAAAATATGATGGGGTGGTTAAATGCTTCAACTGCGGAAAAAACGGTCATATTGCATGCAACTATAATGTCGAATCCAACTGGTCCAATATTCCAGTTGAATGCAAACGCAAAGCTAAGGAAGATCAAACAGCTTTCAAATCAGACAAGTCGTTAAACTAAAACGAGCCAGCCGGAAAGAGCATGGAATGGCTCCCACACGTGAATTCCTTGCAATCCCCATCTCACAAATAAGCAAGAACACGAGTAACGTTACCGTTAATGGATGTGTGGACGGCAAAAAGCGCATTCTGACTGTGGACTGTGTGCGTCATATTCCATAATTCGATCTGATCTGGTTAATAAAAAAATAAGACCACTAGCAGGGGCAAAGTTACGTACTGTAACTGGAGAAGATACTCAAGTTGTCGGGGAAGTAACGTGTGAGATCGCAATTGGAAAGGTAGCCATGTTACACAATTATGTAGTGGCAGACATCGTCGACGAGATCATAATAGCAGTAGACTTCTTAGCTAATCCAAGGATCAAAATCGAATTGGAAAACAGGATAATGACTTATACCAGTATGGAAATGCCACTTATGTTCGGTTATGATAACAACCACAGCATTAGACGAGTACTAATAACAAAAAAACTGTTGATTCCATCAAAATCACAAGCAGTTATTTGGGCAGAAATAGTTGGAGACTATGGGGAAAACAAGTTGTGGGTTGTCGAGGCAGCAGAAGAATCTACACCAAATTTAATTATAGGATAAACGCTGGCCATGAAAAGACAAGACAAACGTGTTCCAGTAAGAGCACTTAATGAGTTCAAGTCACCAATTTAACTTTCCAAAGGAGCTATATTACGGCAGTGTCAGGAGATTGAGGCCGTGATAAATTGCGAAACACGTCTCGAAGAAAATCTCAATGGGTGAAAACGACATCTCGAGTGAAATTAACGCATGGCCCGAAGAACTACAGATAGACCCTCAAGATAAGGCTAAACAACACTTTCTCAGATACTTCAACATATTTGATAAATAGGATTCCAAACAAGGCAGAACCAAAGTTGTGAAGCACCTTATTAAAACAGGTGATGCGAGACCAATCCGCCGGGCTCCTCGTAGTGTTCCATTAGCAAAACGTGAAGTTGTAAGCCAGACCACACGTGAAATGAGCGAAAATGGCCTAATTAAACCACCAGAGAATTCATGGAGTTCGCCTGTAGTACTGTTGAAGAAGATATATGGAAATATGAGGTTCTGTGTGGATTATAGAATGTTGAATGATGTAACGAAGAAAGACAGTTATCCATTACCTATAATCGATGACACCCTGGTTTCGTTATCAGGCACGATTTGGTTCTCAACACTTGATCTTAAAAGTGGTTACTTGGAAGTGGAAGTAACCGAAGGAGACATAGAAAAGACTGCTTTCAGCGTCGAAAATGGCCTTTGGTAATACACTGTAATGCTGTTGGGATTATGTAACACTCTTGCCACCTTTGAGAGACTTATGGACCAGGCATTGAAAGGATTACTCTGGAAGACCTGTTTGGTGTACCCCGACGATATCATCGTGTTTTGTAAAAACTTTGATGAACATCTTAAGAACCTGGAAGAAGTTTCATAACGGTTAGCTAGCGCTTTAGCTTTAGCGGTTAGCTTTAGCTGAGCCCAATGGAGTGTTCCCTGTTCAAAAAGGAAGTAAACTACTTAGGACACAAAGTAACAACACAGGGTATTTGCACAGCTATCGAAAAGATAGAGGCAGTAAGAGATTGGCCCCGTCCTAATAGTACACACGAATTGCCTATTATCGACTATTTGTTCCGAATTTTGCCAGCGTAGCTAGTAGCCTCCATGAACTCATGAAAAATAACAAAGCATTTGAGTGGAATAAAGAACAGGAAGTGGCTTTCCATATTCTGAAGAAACGGTTATGTACTGCGCCAATGTTAGCATATCCGGTCCCAGGATCAATATTTATTTTGGATCCGGATGCTAGTGGATATGCAATAGGAGACTTCCTAACTCAAGTCATTGACGGGAATGAGAAAGAGGTTGCGTAATATAGCCAGACAATAAGTAAGTCGGAGAAGAACGAATGTGTAACTCGGAGGGAATTACTGGCGTTGGTAAAGAGTATATTTGATATTTTCATAAGTACCTATATGAATAGCGATTTCTAGTAAGGACAGATACGCAGCAGTAAAATGGCTTCTACAATTCAAAAACCCAGCGGGGCAGTTGGCACGGTCGATTGAGGGAGGAATTGAGAGACATTGCTCATAAGCTGAGGCCAAAGAAGACATTACAGATGTCCAGTTAATGACAATGACATCGACAGAAGACTGAGACCCGAAAGAACCACGAAAATGTCAACAGGACGATCCAGTTCTGAAACTTGTAATGCATTGAATGGAACTGAACAAATGTCCAACGAGAGAAGAAATAACTACAGAAAGCCTAATAGCAAAAGCATATTGCCGATAATATGAAAAATGTTTTAAAACAGAAGTAAAATAATAGTAAATAGTAATAATAATATACAATACAAATAAGAAGGGTGCAGAACTTTGGACTTACTAGTAAGCTAATTCAAATAAATTGATCTTCACATTATATTATTCCACTCACAAGTTCTATTTAGGCAGTTTTCGGTTTATATAGAATTTCAAAAAAATGAGAAATGCCAAGTCTAGATGTCAACACAATCGAAAAAGAAGGTGTCCTACAAGTAACTAATTTGACATAGTGTGAAAGAAGAGTGTGAAAGAAGAGTGTGAAAAAACTCCCCGGGAAAATTAATTAAAAAATTGAATTCAGCAATGCCTCGGAGGTTGAAATGTGTAATCGCCGCTTCCGGAGGTCACACCAAATATTAACACAACTTTAACTTTTATTGAACTTCGACAATTCGACACTTCTTTGTCACAAATTGCAGACAAATACATAACGTTTGTAATGATAGAGAAAATAATTAAATGAATATGTACCCTACTTTCGTAATCGACTTCAATCAGTTTTTTGTCAATAATTTATTAAAGCTGAACCGAATGACTGCTCACCTTTTGTTAGAAATCCAGTATTTAAACAAGGAAGAGCTGAATTCGGATGGAACCGAACATTTCATACTCTCGCAATTTGCCAGGATCAAAGATGGGGAAATACTTTTAGGTGTTGGCAAAAGTTTATATCAAAAAAATAGTTACAAATTAATTCAATATACGTTATTCGACGAAACTCTGAATGGATTTGAATCATACTTTGCATCATATAAATTAACTTTTACTTTACGTCATATACTCATTTAGTCAATCTAATTAAGAAATATCATCTATAAATATTAATGACATTAGCGCTGTGGGAAGGTACAACAGCCATAATTTTATTACCAAAGGAAATTATTTGGAATATTATCACTTAATTTTGTTGAGATATCTGCTAACATTTATTGTTTCTAGAGTGTTTCTTCACCGAGTTAACCGACTTTCAGTAGTTTTCAAAATAACCTATATATTGGAGATGGGCGTCGTTATAATACGATTTGATTAATTTTCCCATCGTATGATCAGGTTCCAGAAAGCCTTGTTCTGCCTAAGTTTGGTTAATATAACCTTAGTGGTTTGTAAGATAAAACCTATTAGCGGTGCGGCCATGCCCACTTTTTAAAAGTTTTCAAACTGTTGATACCCCACCCTACTTCGATTCCCTGTTTCAAGTTAAAGGTTTGTATCTTAATTTGTTTCGTAGTTATAACACTTTACAGGTTTTCGAATAATGGTATTTTGGCGTTGCAGTACTCCTATTACGCCCATCTGCAATACCAACCTCTTCAGGGTGCCCAGGAATACGTGTATTTAGTTTCATCAAGATATATTAGTTTTTATTCAAGTTATCGTTTGCATGAGCGGACGTATGGACAGACAGTCACCGGAAATTCAACTCGTCTCCTCTTCGTGATAATATAAAAAGTATGTATGCGTTAATAAATCAACCAAAGTTACAGTAAATAGATAATTTCACTAATTTTCACGATGGTCCCCGCGTTACCTCCTCGTTTGTCCTTCCTGAACGGGTGCAGTGTAGATACACTGGTACGTTTACGACGAAATTCAGCAAACCAGTATTTGACGGTGGAATATGCTGGGGCAGATCTGCCGTAACATTTATCAAGCCATTTCTTTGCAACGGTGTGTTTCCCCACCATGAAACAAGGTTTTATCGAAAAACCAAATTCTCTTTTCTCCATTGTAAACAAAAATACCCACTTTGAGACCAAAAAATTGAGAAAGATTGGAGATGATCAGGTAAAATTTGAGAGCGAAAATAAATCGCGAATATATTTTTCAAATATTCCAGGCAATAAGAATGTGTCTTTTGAGTGGCAACTGAATACGAATAGAATGCAAAAGACCCATAGTCATCAAAATGTAAACAAGAAAGACTTGAGAAAAGCATAAAATAAAGATAATTTGGCAGTAACACAACAAATTATATGACATATAATTGAATCATTATAGTAAAAACTAGTAATTTGACATAGTCAACATTAATACACTTGCCAAGAAAAACAAAAATTTGTGCAATAGTTTCATAATATGTATTTTAAGTCAATCCTGAACGACTTTTTTCTTTAATTTCAGGCAAAACTCGCACAAAGGATAAATATAGAGTGGTATATAACGACTTTCAGCGATTAGAGCTTGAAAAGGAATATTGCACATCACGATATATAACTATACGACGTAAAACTGAGCTGGCTCAAATTCTTTCTTTATCCGAAAGGCAAGTGAAGATTTGGTTTCAAAATAGAAGGGCTAAAGAACGAAAACAAAATAAAAAAAATGCTGATACTTCCTCACTGACTGGTTCAGCTTCTCAATGTGAACACACGAATTCAATTGCTCCAAAGCCTAAAATTGAACCTGGCTTTCACCTCCAACATACTTTACATTCAATGACCACTATAAATATGCCAACAATGGGCTTGCACCGCATAAGTCATCACCATCCATTTGCAGTTGCGACCCCTCCTTCACATCCAGTGCATTCACAACATGCATCGTTCTCAGCAGCTGTTGCAAGCGTAACATCAATGCCACTTTGACAATACTACAATCACATTTTGAAATAGTCAACATATTATATTATAATTACAAATTATACAATTAAACTTTTACGGTATTAAACCATCGAAAACAGTTTTAAAAATAAAGACCTAAATATGAAAGAAAACACGTAATACACTTTAACAGCTCTTACTTTTATTATCTCAACCGTTATTGTATACATTGTATATGCATTAAAGTTTAAATAAGTATACTATAAAATACAATAGTTGTGGGGAATGGATAAAATGTAATTAGATTGAACGTAGTTCATTACCATATGATGTGTTAAACTTAAAATATTACAATTACCACAAGAAGTCCTATTCCTATACAAACCAAATTTTTGCAAAAGTATTCTATTTTGTTTCATGTTTAGTATTAAATTTTGATATATTAAATTATTATTTTGGTACAGAAGATCAAAAATGTAATGCGTTTGGAAAAATTTTTAAATAAGGGCTTTCTAAAAGTTGTTTAATTTCGATATCTTCGTTGATATTATCTGTTAAAAAGTCTATGAGGTGACGGGGCATAAAATGATGAGGTGGGGCTGAGTTTGGCGGACTCGAATGTTATATACTTTCGCAATTAGAAAGAATTAAAGGCCATACAAAGATTATGTTCAAAACTACTAAAAGTGAGATAACTGTCTAAAGAAAGAAGCATCAAATTTAGCTGTAAAAATAGTGTAGCAAGTTTGCATAGTAATCGGCATAAAAATTTTATGATGAGGGTGACTGCGGCCACTTTTTGGTGAAAGCTCATATCTTAACCATTTTAAATGAGTGCAAAAATGGGTGCAGTAGGTCATTTAACCATCTCAACATCCACAAAGCACATTTAATGATATTCGTTATTCTTGTATATTGTATATTTCACAAAAAAAATCTCACGGTGATGCTTCCTCTGCAATTTTCGTTTATAATAGAAAATTTTTGTTGTTTTTTCTTCTTTCCTGATGGGGAAAGACCGTTGATGCAAAGCAATGGCTTGATAAGTGGTATGATACGATCGATAATTCAAGGAATTATACTATAAACTAGCCCCCCAACCCTCCGTATGCCAGATTTGGTTCTGAGCAAGTGCTTCCACTTTCGCAGACGCGCTGGAAAAAGATTTCACTCAAATGATAGGATTACGATGGAAACAAATCCTTATTTTGAAGACCTTGAAGTTTCACGCTATTATACCTTCGGAGGACTGTCACAACAATTGCATTACTCTAGATGAATATTAGACTTTTCGGCCCATTAAGTAGATCGGCAATTGTGTTATACTTATTAAAATTAGGTGAACATATTTTCTCAAACATTATAAAGTTTAGTTGCAAAAGTAAGTACACGGTCCAGATTATCTCTTTGCCAATGTACCAATATACTCCTTATTGTGATTTTCGACAACCCGGTTGATTTTAGACCTTTTACAGTGCCTCTCAGTGTACTCAGTCTTGATGTGTGATATTTAATGAAATCAAGTGGATTAAAATGTTTTCATGACCACAAAGGTTTAGCATGCGTCAAAAATCGCTCTTCTTTTCCATTCGATTGCGTAATAGTTGGTAAATGAAGATATTTTAATTGTTTTAAATCAGTGCGATTGTGTGAGTGAGCACGAAACTAAAGATACCCAGTGAGAACTAGGTAACTTTACATTTTGAGAATTTTCTTCATTCTTTCAAGAAACACGTATTTTCGCACTTCTTTATTCATTATATATATTTTACGATTAAAAGAAATATATTGAACCTTAAAAACATTATCTTTATTATATTTAAATTACCTAAAACACAAATTGTAATTCAGAACACCAAGAAGCATTCATAAACGTAAATAATTTCGGGCAGGTCACATTTGCTTTAGCGGCACAGGAAAGCACGATGTTCTTTCGTCGCTCTCTCGACAATAACTGAACCAGTTAAAAAGAGATACCCAACTTATTCGAATGTGAGAGTGCTGGTTAATACATTGCTCTTATCATTTTTAACTGTAAATTAATACCCCGAAGATGTTGATTACAAAATATTGCTTCAATAACATTTAAAATTCGCGATTCCTTCGCGGCGATTTCAAATGTCTGTTGAAAAATTCTTTTGCAGCATTCCAATCTGGTCGTTCCAGTCTTTCTAACTGATAAACGTCAAACCTATTCGAGTGTAAGTGTACCTGTGGTGTAAGCTAGCACAATTGTGCTTTGAAATGTCAACCACTGTTTTAAATAATCATGTTATCTTAGGCATAACGTTTGGTTTGGTGTTTAAATTTGAAGAAGTCTGTCCATATGTTCCCCGAAGATCGATAAATACAATATTATAATTTCTAAGATTCTTATCGATTTTAATCGATACATAATTTCGCCAATAAATAATGTTGAATTCACCGCAAATCTTTCCATGCCTTTGGTTCTGGCCAATTATGAGATTATAAAATATTTTGCTCCACACGACCCTCCTTACCTATATGCCCTCGCAACATGTTGCAAAAGAGTGTATCAGTTTTGTTCACCTAGCGGTGGTTTGTAACACCTAAAACTAATCGAGATATACAGTGAGTTATATATATAAATAATCAGAATGGCGAGGTGAGTTGAATTCCGATTAACCCTCTGTCCGTCTGTCCGTCTGGATATCGAAGAGATAAATTGGGTGGAAATTAAAATAATTAGACGAAACTTGGTACGCGTGTTTTCTGCCCCCTTAAGAAGATTTCTTTTTTAGATGGGCGTAATCGGAGCTCTGCCACGGTCACAAAACGCTGTTAATTGAAAACATGTAGAGTGAAATAACTAAGCAAACAGTTGAGGTGCAAACGCGTAATTTTGTACCAGCGATCGAAGTGTTCGGGGGAATATGTGAAAAAAAATGTATTCTGTTTAAAATCTGATTAAAAAATTTTAAAAAGGGGATTTTTTAAAAATTCAATGGAAATATCTAACAAACTGTTAAAGCTGTATCAACCAAGCTTGCTCGGAGCAAGTCCTCATCATACAGCAAAAAAATTAGTGAAATCGCATAACACAATCGCATACACCTCTCATGCAAAAGTTGTGTTGAAAACTACTAAAAGTGCGTTAACTCGCTGATAAAACATGTCAGAAATATTAAATCTCAGGGTAAAGACGGCACGCAAAGACTGCATAGGACTACGTGTAAAATTTCCACAACTGGTATAAAGCCTACCCGAAGGTCGAAAAACCTTATATTAGGTATATAAGGGCTAGGAGAGGTATTTATCCGATCTCTCATTTACCGACATTTTTGGTATAAAATCAGCTATGGGTACGACGATTCGACGATCGAGCGACTCATTCTGATAATTGTGTGTAAATAGTTCCGTTAGCTCCAGTTAGACTTACTAATACCATATATTAAGGGCAATATGTGAGTTATCTCTGTGAAATTCAGAGAGCGTGTCTTTCTGATAACTGCATGTCCGTTAGAAATAATAAATAAAATCAGATAAACACTTCCGCTAGTCCCCATATACCTAATATAAACATTTCAGATTTCCGGTTGGCTTTATACCATATATATCGATTAATATGTAAGATACCTTAGCAAAATAATTTTAACGTATACGTGTAATATTGGATATACCATAGTCCTAAAATACCTGAAATCGGTCAACGAATAATCCCAGTTCCCATATACTACATATAATAATTTTTGTTATTCTAGCAGTCTCATGTTGACATATTCAAGTGTGTTAGTTATCTTCATAAAATTGCGTGGAAACATGTTCTCTAATGTAGTTCAGCAATGCCAAAAATTAATGCAATCAGTCCAGACCTAGCCCAAATATACCCGATGTAGCGATTTACGATGTTCCACCTGACCTTAAATCTTATATGTTTTTAAATATGCGTAATATTTTAATGAAACTAAGTGGACATATTTTCTTAAACAGAATGTGGTTCAGCGCTAAATATGAATAACTTTGGTCTAGACCTTGGTCTAAGCCCCTTATTCATAATATAATGAT
Source organism: Bactrocera minax (assembly GCA_021498325.1). Lineage (NCBI taxonomy): Eukaryota > Metazoa > Arthropoda > Insecta > Diptera > Tephritidae > Bactrocera > Bactrocera minax. Next base: position 459,850 of record JAKEEE010000095.1, read on the forward strand.
TTCCGTTTCTGTGTTGACTTTGGCACTTGGATGACTTTTTCCTCATATACCTAATAAGCCATTTTGGTTGAGTTTATATCGAATATATCTTATTTGTGTTATTCTGGTCGATTTTAATATAAACATCTTGGAGGCGAAGCAAAATTTCACACTTTCGTCTAATAATGAATGTTGAATTTCAAATTTAAATTCATTCGGAACATTTTTTAATCTAAAGTTTTGCCAGCACCTGAAAGCGTTTCCCCGCCTTTGATCCTTGTACCCTAACTAAACACTTCATTACTTGTTTAATATGAAGTTTTGTCAGCATCAGAAAGAATTTCCCCTCCTTTTATCCTTGCACAATGCGAGAGTATAAATTGTCCGGTTACATCCGAACTTACGCCTTCCTTACTTCTATTTCTTAGTAATTATACATAAGTCACTAAAATGTAAAATATATAATAATGCTCAGTTTACTAACATTTTCTAATATAAAGGAAAAATCCAGTTCTTCAAAAGTAACACGACCACATTGTCACAGGTCACAGACCCTATTTCATAATATGAAAATACAATTAATTGCAGTGCCCGCACCTAAACTACAAACAAAAAGCCCCACACAATAATTTCGGTGATACGTTAAGATCTTTTATACTTCCGGCATATGTTACATCAGACGAAACAAATCGTCACATTATTGTCAAGGAAAATAAAACGATTTTTTATAGTATGAACGACGAGATGTTGTAAAGATGTTAACGTATGGTAAGAATGAGAATATGCCTACAAGTGCATCCTATCTTTAACGTAGGAGATATTTAAACTTGTGAGATGTCATTATTAGCAAATAAAACAGTTATACCACCTAACTGTGAAGTCAATATTAGACAAGGCGAGAATTTTGGTTACAGCTCTCTTCACCTAACACATGGATATTTTCAATGCCATCAAAGATAGAGGCCAATGGACAGACTGCAATGGTAGTGAACAAACTATCATCTTGGACAAACAAGGTATCATAAAAATAGACACAAATACTTTTTAACGACAGAAAGCATAAAACTTCGGGCATACGAGTTAAAAAGTTCCCTAATTGAATTTGAAATACCAGGAACTAACCTTACATCACATCTTCTTTCCCTAAAATATTTTCAATTAAAAGAATCCATCCAAGCATTCAAAATACCTAACATTCGGAGACCAACTACCATCAGAGAACTTACAACCATAGAGAATGTGCAGGTTCGACAGCGAAATAAAACAAAGTCTGAAAAATTTCAACGGGGGAATTCACCTCACAGCTAGGGAACCCACCTCATGATAAATTAACATTGTTTTGATTCTTAGCAGAATGGAATCTGTAGAAATTAAGCGTTTTCTGTTCACATTCTATTCACATTCTCAACCAGGGAATTCTGATGAGGAACACAGAGAATGCATATAGTATATACGCTATGTGAATTTTTTAAATTCCATTTAAATTTTTATTATTCATTTTAATTCAACTTATGCTCAACTATGAGTAAAAAAGTTATTAATAAAAGATATTTCGAAACTTATATAAATAATTCATACATATGACACCATTAAGGCGTCGAATAAGCATTGATTTGCCGACGGCAATTTTCTTGTCCTTGTTATGTCAATATTTTTTATTTTAATGATTCTTTATTTAGCGTATCATCAACATAGCAAAATGCTTTCATTCTTAAGCAAGCACCGCGCACATCTCCCCGCATGCGGGCGTTGTAGCAAAGCGCCTCTTCACGAGAATGCTATGAATGGTGTCATATGTGTAAATTATTTATATAAATGCTTCGAAATATTTTTTATTAATAATTATTTTTATTCATAGTTGAGCATAAATTGAATTAAAATAAAATATAAAAACTTAAATGGAATTTAAAAAATGTACGGTAGTAATGTAGTATTTCCATTCTCTGGCTCCCACATCACAATTCCCTGGTTGAGAATGTTAAGCACAGAAAATGCGTAATTTCTACAGATTTCCTTGTGCTGAATATCAAATCAATGTTACAATAGTTTATCATGGGGTGACTTCCCTCGTTGTGAGGTGAATTGCCTCGTTGAAAATTTTCAGACTTTGTTTTATTTCGCTGTCGAAACTGCACCTCCTCTATGTTTATAAGTTCTCTGGTCATGCGGCGCATTTGTAATGCAGCAAAGCATGTTTATCCGGTAGGAGGATATATCTTCAGAAATTAGTTATTAATATTAGTAAATTAAAATTGCATTAAAAAATATAAAATATAGTAAAATAAAAACAATAGTATATATAAGGAATACAATAACGATTTCGACCCAGGAAATTTCTAAAGAAATATGTAATTAAAATGCCCAAGATGTATAAATTTTTGAATTATTTTGCTGTGTAAACACTTCAACACGGAAAATATGTTCAGATTTCTGATTTCTCAACTGCTGCAATAAGATTTTTTTATAAACTATTACAATAGTTACTCATATTACAAATATAAATGTTTCTTACCGCCAACAAATGCGAAATGTATTCTTAAGCATAGATATGTATATATCAATTACCTATTTCTATCAACACTTGAAATTAACGTTCATTACGGCTATATTGAATAGAGGGAGTAGTATTAATAAATGCAATACAAATATTGCACAGGCTATGGTAAAGGATCACAAATAACAAAAAGATAGGAAGCAATTATGTTATCTCGTTGAGAACATTTATGATTAAGGTACAGAATGCCGTTATGTACAGTAGTTTAGAATTAAGGTATGTATATGTATAATACAGCTATGAATGTGTTACTTACGTTAATTAGGATAAGGAAATTCTATAAATAAATGAGCTCTGGGCAACCAGAGCTGAGTCCTATTTGAACCACGAACCTCAACGTGTTAAAATTAACACTGCTCCCAGAGTATTATGAAATGTTTTTATTCCTGCTGCAATTATATTGGCGAATTATGTCAATAGGCTCTGCTAAGGTAAAAACTTAATTCTTTTGACGGCACAATTCTGTTCCAGGGTTTTAAGCTTAACACATAACTAATCTTAAACTTAATAACATATTAAGCTAATAACATAACGGTTGTTTGTAGCTTCGAGATAATCGAGATAAAATATCGATATAGATATAAGACTTATATATGTATAATTGATCATAATGACGAGTCCAGTTGAATTCCGAGTTATTCCGTTATCCGCTCAGACCTTCCCTTGCCGCAGTTTACCCGATATAGTAGGTTTCGACTTTCCAGCTGACCTTAAACTGTTTATATAAGTCAATATGTGTGATATTTTAAAGGAAATAGCCCTTGAATCTTCCCACAGGACTAATATCATGAATACAGATGGTTTGTTTTAGTTAGATTGAGTTTATGACTATATGGCCCTTATTAAAATTTAATATGATGCGAAATATTATTGCAATCCATTCACAATTTTGTCGAAAAACAAATGCTAAATCCACTTCCAATATTTTTATACTCTCGCAATACGTTGCAACAGCATATATTATTTTTTTCACTTAATAGTCGTTTGTAACACCTAAAACGAATGAGATAGATATAAAGATATATATATAAATGATCAGGATGACGAGACGAGTTCAATTCCGAGTCATTGTATGTCAGTCCGTCGGTCCGTCTCTGCAAGTGATAAATTGAGTAAAAATTAAAATATCTTAATGAAACTTAATATACATGTTCTTATAAGAAGATTCGTATTGTTGATCGGAGGACTAACAAAATGCTGTTAATCGAAAACCGATAAAGTAATATTATGATACTTTAAGATACAAATTAAGATATAAACGTATTATTTGATACAGACAATCATAGTAGGGCGGGTCAACGATGGGTAAAAAATTTTTAAAAGTGGTCACGGCCCCGCCCCCAATACGTCCAATGTACATATCTTACAAACCACTAAATGTATATCAATCAATCAGAACAAGTTTTTCTAGCCTGTCCTTATATACTGGGAAAATATAAGCGGAATCGGATAATAACAACACCCACCACCCATAGAAAGGTTATGTTGAAAGCTACTAAAAGTGCTTAACTCGCTGAAAAGACAAGCCAGAAACATTAAATCTTACAGTAAATATGGTATGGAAGTGCTGCATTGGAATGCGTGTAAAATCGGATGTTGCACTGACGTGCACAAACGTGGCACGTAACATCACATATGCATCCCTATGTTACTTTATGAAAATGAGCGACATCGGAAAACAACCGCGCCTACTTCTCATTTAACACAATTTTAAATTTCATCTGATCCTTTCACTTTAAAGTGGATAAATTAAGAATCAATTAAGATATTGTAATAAATCCTTTCACTATCAGTGTCTTCCAGATATGCCATCTCATGCGTAAAAATGGTGGAATCGGCAAATAACTTTTCAAGTTCCCAAATACTCAATATAAAGACCTCAGTAATATGACTGACTTTAAAGCAAAACTATCAGTAAATCTGTGAGATATCGTAATGAAATTCAAGTAGTATCATTTCACAATAATAAAGTGCCTTGGAGTCAAAAATTAGTAAAACCGTCCCTACATACCTAATAAAAAAATCTTCAAATTTCCGGTAGACTGTCCACCATATATTGGGTTGTTCGGAAAGTCATTTCGTTTTTTCCCGCCAGAGGACTAGTTTCGAAAATTACGTTTTTTCGAAACTAACTTCACACTTAAGCCCCATAACCATTATATGTCATGAGAGCTGATATTGCAAGGCTTGTGTGTGAAAAAGTTCTATTAATTCTACCCAGTAGTTTTTGGTTGGTGCCTTTTTAAATATGGAGAGCAATAAGCAGCATTTTCGTCATATTTTACTTTTTAACTTCAGAAAAGGTAAAAATGCTGTCCAAGCGAGAAAAAAATTGACGGATGTGTATGGAGAAGGCGTGTTAACAGTACGCCAGTGTCAGAACTGGTTTGCAAAATTTCGATCCGGCAATTTTGATGTCGAAGATGCACCACGGTCTGGAAGGCCGGTCGAAGCTGACAAAGATGCGATAAAGGCATTAGTTGATGCAAATCGGCGAATCACCACACGAGAGATCGGTGAGAGGTTAAATTTGTCGAATTCAACTGTTTATGGCCATTTGAAAGGCATGGACTTAACCTCGAAGCTCGATGTGTGGGTGCCCCATGTCCTTACCGAGCGAAATTTGTGTCGTCGTGTTGACGCGTGTGATTCGCTCCTCAAACGTCTAGAAAATGATCCATTTTTGAAGCGGATTATTACTGGGGACGAAAAATGGGTTGTATACAACAATGTTAAACGCAAGAGGTCATGGAGCAGAAAAGATGAACCGGCTCAAAGCGTGTCAAAAGCCAACATTCACCAAAAAAAGGTGATGCTCTCCGTTTGGTGGGATGTCAAAGGAATCGTTTTTTTTGAGCTTTTGCCGGACAATACAACGATTAATTCAGAAGTCTATTGTCATCAGCTGGACAAATTGAATGATTCACTTAAATAGAAGAGGCCCGAATTAATCAACAGGAAGGGTGTAGTGTTCCACCAGGATAATGCGAGACCTCACACAAGTTTGGTCACTCGCCAAAAACTTTTACAGCTTGAATGGGACGTACTGCAACATCCACCATATTCTCCAGATCTGGCGCCTTCCGACTACTACTTGTTCCGGTCCCTGCAAAATTTTTTGGATGGCAAAACCTTTACCTCAAATGAAGATGTCAAAAACCACCTGGACGAGTTTTTTGCCAGCAAGGACCAAAACTTTTATGAGAGGGGAATTATGTTACTGCCAGAAAGATGGCAAAAGGTGTTGGACCAGAATGGCCAATATATAATTTAATAAAATATTTATTCATTATACGAAAACTGTCTTTCATGTTCCCCAAAAAAAACGAAATGACTTTCCGAACAACCCAATACATATGTACTTTGAATAGGCAATGCCACATATTGATTATACGCTAATTACTTAATGCATGCTTATATGTATACAATGTATATTAAATACCAAACAATTTTGTAAACACTTAAATAAACATTTATAAAATATACCTACCTATGTATTATATATATATATACATATGTACCCTATATAATCAGATTTCAATAACGCACATGTATACAAGAATATCCGGGTAGCGTCTTATAGAACTTTTAAAATGCGTATACATAGAGTATACTACTACTACTACTACTACTATACCTCATCATTCACGTATGAATGAGCCGATTTACCTTCACTACAGAAATAGAAAAATAGAAACAATCAAAAGCAAAATATTTGAAAAATACGTAAGTAAAGAAAAACTTACTTAGTGCGGGCAATCGGTTTCGTTCACAATGCACTGAGACAAATGTACACTGTTTCCAAACTGTTTTCAGACGCATTTTCTCCATGCTAGTACACACTGATTTATTTAATGTAATGCACAGATATTCAATCATTAATTTTTGCACACATGCTTTGAGGTTTTTTATAATAATCGATCCCATCACTTAGTTTTGGAGATTTATTTGAATAATACCTGCCAACTTTTTCCCGTAACAGATTTTGTATTATTAGAAATATTCATAATAATAATTTATATAAATTGTTTAATGAACAGAAATGCCCGCAATTCTTGTCTGAAACATTTTCTACATGTACGTCTCTTTCCTAAATATTCAAAAGTCAAGTTGGATGGATAGTGCTCCTCTTACAACAGATTTTTTCATTTAAAAACAAAAATTCGGCTTTGGGTATGTAGTAGTAAGAGGTGAAATTTTGCAAGTGTAGTGCTGAATTGGTTACCTTCGTCTTGCAGGGTTTGTTGCGGTAAGACCCATTTATTTATAAATTAGAAATTTTGATACCTACTCCAAATCTTACTCTGTAGGAAATTGCAATGGAAAATAATAAAACTAAGATTAAAATATAACATAACTTCACAATGTGAATAACCATAAAAGGACATATAAGGAAATATAACCATAAAGTTATTGTTGGCTTTTAATTTCTGATGTACTTTTACGAATAATAATATAATTGAATTAACAACAAAATATTAACATTTTTTTAAATAAAGTAAACGATATAAAATTAATTGTTTTGTTTTAATAAATTTTCGTTTCGGATTTATGGTAGTACCACCTGTTTTGTACGGTAGGACTAACCACCTTGTACGGTCGGTGTTTCATTTATTCACTTAATTTTAACCAGGGAATTCACCCTAATTACGCAACGTATATATACATTGCCAAATACAGAGAGTTATGTGTAAGAAAGGGATGAACGAGCATACATACGCACGAGTTTCGGTTGCTTCTCTCAATTCGTCCTTAAGATACTCATAGACCCTTTAACAGGAATCTCTGGTGACGCTCTCGGTTAATTAACGCGTGATTTACCCGCTAGTTGGCTTTCAGAGTTATTTCTATATTAGTGGTGACAATTTCATATTTAATCGTTTAAAAGATAGTGTAACGGATTTACTAAATTTCGTTAACGTTAAAACTCTACCCTGAGTTCGATCACTCGATTGTTAAATAAAAATTACAATTTAATGGCAATACAGTTGTCTTTATTTCTAGTTCAACTAACTTAACACTTAACTCGGCAACACTCTAATTAGAAATGTCCTGTTACCGCCCCGACAGCCCTTATATAGTAGATCGTTACCAACAGATCGCCACTCGAACGCAACTACGAATTTCGCTGTCTATCTGATTATGGCAAGGCATTTGTGTTCGCCACAATAATAATTAAACTCTAGCCAAATTCGATTCTACAAGTCAACTTTTAGTCCCGGAACAGCAGATTGCGCAAACAGCTAAAATTGTGTAATTGTGTAAAACTAGTCATACACGACACACTTGTGTTTTCGAACGGTATGTAAGTAAACGTTTTCCCAACGCGGCATGCAAATCCACAGTACGTTCGTTTTTTAATTAGTAAACATGTGCGAGAATAAAGCGGATTACGTAATTGCATTTCTTGTAGTTTTCATATAAATTTATTACAATAGGTTAACACATTTATGTATTTGCCTATGTTTAGACAATAAATTAATCCAACATTGATTTATTCTTTTGATTATTACTTTGTCACTTTTTGTTTGCCGTGTATAGCAATGCCAAACAAATAATACGCACATGAAACTAAGTGTGTCAGCCATCAGCAAAATCACGCATCCTGCCAGGTTCGTTGGCGGGATCCCTAGTAAGAATCAGTAGAGATTAAACGGGATGACATCTGGACGGTCGGCGGGAGCGACCACTGCGACTATCTTAATGTAAGCTAGTGAATAAGAATTTATTAATAGAAATTATTATTATTATCCGAAACATTTAAGACGATAATTTATATAAAAAGTCTGAAGTAGAAGCAAATGATGGCTCTGATTATATTACATAATTAATTACAATTAAACCTAATACTATTGCACTATAGTGAGCTAATACTATTTTACGGTTTACAACAAACTCTCATGGTAATATAAGCTCCATAATTTTTCATTTTAAATAATTTACTCGTTCTCTGACCCGTCATTGAATTAGTAATCTCGTAGTTCCTTTATGGCGAATCAAAACAACTTAATCAGACCTTCAATACTAAGCAGAATCAACAAGACAACACCAGGAAGAACAAGCACAAAACAGAAATATGGTTGAAAACATAGTCCGAGCTGCTCTTGCAGCTACTATTAGTGAAATTATAACGTAACAACTGCCGATGTTATTAAGGCGTCCGGAATTCAACGGAATAATTTGCCAATGTAGGCGATCAAGTGATTGCTCCAGAACATGCTAGGAATTTAGGTGACCTAGATAGGGTACCAGATATAGTAAAAACAATACGTGTATTTTCATACGACCCATCAGAATTAACATATGTAATAAAATAATGGGATATGACGATATAGCATTGGAATCTATTGTACCCCCTTTATACTTACACTTCATTACACGAACTAGCGTGACATTAATATTCTTGAATACCAAATGACTATATCAGTCTATGCCTCTAATTAATCAGAGGAGGAATTTCACCAGGCAGTTTATAAACATTTATCTCTCGTTTTGAATTAAATTTGTTGCATGGGATTAGGAAGAGAAGCGGAACAATTAATGACAAAAATGTACTGAGACAAAGCTCTAGATACTTTTGTGCGATGGTTGCGAGGTGACCTGCCCCGCTTATTAGGAATCAAAGAACCGGTAGATTTACCTTCAGTACTACGTTTGTGTTTGAAACTGAAAAATCAAACTTTTCGTGGAAACCACACTGCGAACAAAGGTCAAACAGGCAACTTCAGGAACCAGAATTCCAAATCTACATCTGCTGCACACAATATTCGATTTATAAATAGATAACATCCTCCAGTCGCACCAATACTTTACAAATACCAACAATAGGGACAACACACCTCCCTTTGAAGTTGGCTAAAGAACTCCGGGTCCAATGACAGATGGACATAACCGTGAAAGATATTTTAAAATACACTACGCTACAACTACAAAATACAAACAGGCAATCACAGACTATGAAAACTATAATAACCTCGAAGAGGATCTAGACGAATACCTAGAACAAATATATGAAGTTGACTCCGACAATAACACTTACGAACTCCGCGATAATGCCTTTTGATATCTTTTAAAATAAGGAGTTCCTCGCTTCCATACTTTGTATGCAAGATGGACAAATTATATTTTACATTATTTACAATTTACAATTACAAATTATAAAAAATTTAATAGATATGAGTTCGAATAGGAACCATATCCTAACAAAGTTCGTAAGCAACCCAGTTCCAAACAAAAAACCTTTCAATGCTATTTCCCTAGGAGACAGCACATTAGTACCGCACCACAAAATAGCAAGTCTCTTTAACATTCATGACATAGAAATAGTTCTATGTGTATGTGTATACCTGTTATCCACACTAAAATCTTTTGGTGCCATCTTAGGCAATGATAGGTTAGAACTAGGTGCTGAAATCAAAATCAGCAAAAACATTATGGCCCTTAAAAACGGAATCAGAATCCATATCAAAGAAAAGAGATTCGAAGCCGTAAATAACAATATTCCGAGAACATGCCATTTGTTCGAGATACAGAAAACGAGATTCAACAAGTTACTCAAATCATTTCCAGATCTATTTGCTGACCCTAATCAAAACCTAATTGCACAGCTAATGTGAAGGCAGCGATACGAACCTCGTCGGTCACCCCGGTTTACTCAAAGTTCTATCAATGTCCTATGACACTCAAAGACGAATTGAATAAACAGATAAAAGAACTTCTAGAAGAGGGAATAATCCATTATTCCAGGTATCGCATGGTTATTAAAATAAATAAGTAAAATAGGTACAGGTAAAACAGGTAAATAAGTATCGCATGGTTATTGACTACCGTAAACTTAGCAAAATAATCATTGCAGATAAATACCCCATACCAGAAATAAATGAGGTACTTACTCAATTAGGCAACAACAAAGTAATCTCTGTTTTAGACCTTAAAAGTGGTTTACAGGAAAATCCGCTAAACAGAGACATAGAAAATACCCCTTCTTCCATATATAACGAGAAATACGAGCTTACACGACTCCAATTTGGTCTCAAAAATGCGCCCTCAATTTTCCAACCCGCATTGGATGACATACTTCGAGAACATATTGTGAAAATATGTTTGATTTATATAGACGATATCATCATATTTAGCAAGGATGATGATACCCACCTACTTGAGACTTGGGCATAATTTTTTAAACTCTACAAAATGCCAAGATGAAGTTTCAGTTGGATAAATGCAAGTTTATGACGAACAAGGTCGAATTTCTCCTCTCTTGCGTCAAAGGAAATAATCCTCCGTTACCCAAACTTCAGTAAGGAGTTCCATCTGACTACCGATGCTTCTAATTTCCAAAAGGAATTATCCTGTTGCAAAGCAATCAACCCATATCATTCCTTTCAAGAACACTATCCAAGGCCGAAGAAAATTACGCGGCTGATGAAAAGGAGATCCTAGCCATAATTTGGGAGCTCAAAGCTCTTAAAAACTACCTATACGGCAAAGCAAAGGTTAAGATTTTTACAGATCATCAACCTCTAACACATTCTTTGAGCAGTTGGAATGGAAATGCCAGAATCAAGAGCTGGAAGGCCTATCTAAAGGAATATGATTATGAAATATTTTATAAACCAGGGGAAGAGAACGCAGTAGCCGACGCACTGTCGAGAATACCACAGGCACAAATTCATTCCCATGCTTCTACACAACATAGTGCTGAAAACTCTAGCCACGATTTGATGCCTATTGAAGTTCCGATAAACGTATTTAAGAATCAAATAATCATTTACAAGGCAAGCAGAACCGTTCATAAATTCACTATTCCGTTTTCTCGTTACCGTAGACATGAGATATATCGACCAGAGTACACTTCAGACGAACTAATAGCAGACCTAAAAAAGTACTTTAACCCTTCAGTAATAAATGATATTTACATGACCAAAGACTTAATGGGAAGTCATTTCATTGATACCATTTTGAAAACGTTAGAACACGATCATCACAATCGAGGGTCGAAGACTTGACTAACGAAACACAACAAGAAAACAAAAAACAACTGTCAGAAAATTTTTATTTCCCTAGAATGAAGCAAAAAATTGCAATCATAGAGAGGCAATGCAAATTCTGCATATTGACATCTAATCAACTGAACGACATTTGGTACTGACGGCAATAGAAAAATTTTCTTAACTAGCTCAAGCCCGAATCATTGAATCGAAAGCCATAGAAAACGTTAGAACCCCTTTGCGCGGTATTGTATTTTACTTCGTTTATTCCCTAAACATATTATAATGGACAACGAAAAAACTTTTAATTCCCAGTCAGTTAAATTCAGGTTAGAGCAACAAGGTATAGAAATCTATACTGCAACACCATAGAAAAGAATGTTTAACGGACAGATAGAGCGCTGTCAATAAAAATTGTCGGAAATAATGAGGTGTCTCAAAAAAGAAGCCGCTCATCGATATTTCAAAGAACTTTTAGACAGGAGAATATACGAATACATTTACTCATTTCATTCGGTCACGAAGAACCCACCTTTAGAGGCCTTTTATGGCAGGAACGTAAAAACAGACCAAAACTAATACGAAAAAGCTAGATTGACAGACTTAGAACAAAACGAGATGCCGACTTATTAAATAATAATAAGAACCGGAAAAAGATAATTAATTATTAACCGGGACATGTAGTATTTGTGAAAGTAAATGTTGGGCTAGAATCGAAACTTTCCCCAAGATTTAGAAAAGAAGTAGTCAAGTAAAACAAAATCACTACCATTAGGACAGAATTAGGAAAAACAATCTATAAAAGTCATATCAAAACTTAACCCTTAGAGACTACTAATATGGAGTGTAAGTGGCTAACGGAACCATGAATATTTTCGAACTATAATAGCGCACAAATTGTGATAATATGCAAAGGACTCGGGGAAATTAAAAACCTCTACGACTAAATTAATACATTTAATAGACCTTAACCAACTTAAAAATGCATTAGATTTGTTATACGATAGTACCGAAAATAGTCTTAAACGCAGTCCATTATATTCCACTATTCACCACGAGATAAACACTACTATTTACACATTCCAATCAATTGCAGCCTTCCCAAAAAGCGCAAAAACAGATCCTTAAATTGGATAGGGTCAGGCTTTCAAAAATTCTATACAGAAAATCAGTTCAGTTAGTAACGAAACAGCCATCAGCTTACATAATCAGATCAAATTATTAAAAGAACAAATAGTTAACATTAAATACGTAACACAAAGGCCCCGGTTAAATATTGTAAACACACTTCTATTAAAAGAAGACGAACGAATTTAAATAGAGAACATTTTCAAAAAAAGTAACATACCACCAATTTCGATTGAAGAAATCATGAAGTTTTCTGATGTTTCAATTCTACACAACAGAGCTCTACACTTTTATACATTGTTAAAGTACGAAACATAGAGAAAACAGAATACCAAGTCATACTTGTAAAACCAATTGTTAAAAATATTACGATTGTACACCTAAACTCAAATGAAATGTTTGTATACAGAAATCTCACATATGACATTCCTGAAAATTGTAAAACAGTAGTAAATATAAAAGAATGCAATAAGAATAAATTTGGTAACATAAGTAATTTGATGGCATTCCTAAGCTAATTAAGGGAGAAAGAGCGCTGTGTAGTTTTAGCAATGCTTACCACGTAACCGTGGTGGAAGAAATCGATGACGGGATTATTTTACTAAACGACTACAAAGGCAACATAACTTGGAATAGCACAGAACTGCATCTAGAAGGCACCTACTTAATACAGTTATGAAATGAATCTATGCTTATAACAACAAACGGTTCAGCAACTTGGAACCAACCGTTATGAAAACAGGAGTTCTTCTTTTACAGTTTACACCTCAAGATACTGAACGACTAAGGATCTTATCCCTGGAAGCACTAAATGTACTGCATCTAAACAACACAGGACGGCTGCAACATATTAAAGCATATTCAATGGCCAACAACATCTCTCTAATAAAGGTTTTTTTCATTGCTCTGGCTTTTATTTTGGGGCTGATCACGTGTAGTCGAAGGCAAAAGAGTATAACATTGCAGCTAGGGTCTACGCCGGTCATCGAAACGAAGGTCACCGTAATCGTCACACCACCAAACTGTCAAAAATCAGCAGCGGATGTGCAGTGTCCGCTACCCCAGTTCAATCATTCCAAAGCGATTCCAAGAAGATCGAGAAGCGCAATGTACCTAAGAATAACGCAAGCTAAATTACAAGGATATATAGGGCTAGCTTTGGATAAGGGTTCAGCTGCTATTTGGATTTGGAATTAAAGGTTGAATAAAACTTTTAAATCCATTTGTTTTTTTTTTTATTATTGCCCGCGTGGATAAAATTAACTTATTTAAGAAATAGAAATAAAGAAGATTTGGTTAAGTTGTTCAACAAACCAAACCACCTAGAGCTTGTCTATCGCAATCTTTTTAAAAACTTTCCGCTATCCGTCGGGACGATAATTTGCGACAAATATGTATGAATATTTACGAGAGTTGGATGGCAAAGCGTTAAGGGACAAAGAAAAAGGAGACAATAGGCCATCCTGTTTGTTTATTGCGGCTCAACTTGGATTTTCCACCAACAACACAATTTGATCTATTAATGGTGCATATAATGCACTTAAATATTTTACTAACACATTATACTGTATTTATATTAAAAAATTTTGTGAGAATCAATACATGAAATATTAACGAAAACATGCAAGGGCGCCTGGGCCTCTTTGCCTGCGAAAGCAGTAATTCATTACAACTATTCGACATGAAAACAGAAATTGCGAAGTTTCTATTTCTATTTATTGTCCACGACAACAGAGATTTTACATGAAGCTATGTTCACATATTGCATATGGACAAATTTACAAACAATATGTGCATGGTTCTATAAAAAAAAAATTGTTTAAATGCACACCTAATAGATATAATAAATAGATACAATAAATATACTACAAACTTTACAAATTTATATATACTGTAAATCTACATATGTAGATAATAATGTAATAAAATCCACTTACTTGATTATATATCTCAAAAGATTTTATGGAATCAATCATTAGGTCAATTTGTACACATATACTTTTGTATTTTGACACCAATATAAACAATGTATCTATAAATTATATATATTAGTACGATAAAAGATATGGATATTGTTTATGGAACACTTCACGAATTGTCAGAAGATGCAAAGCCAGAATTCACTCTGGCAACCCTTGTGTTAAAACCCCACAAAAATTTTTAGACGACATCCTGTCTGGAAATCACAATCTTCTACATTTATTATCACAAGTGATACTTGTCCTCAAAACTTCAGGGCTACCCTGAATCAACTCAATACATTAAAGAATATACAAAAAGAAAACTTGTTGGACACTAATTTCCTTAAATTCTAAAAGGAAAGTACACCAAAAACTTCAGCGATTCAATGGAATACTATATCAGAACAGTTCTCATAGACCACTCAGTGAGCAACTGCAATATCCGCAATAATAAAAACAAAAATTTTATCCTCTGCGGCAAAACTTTTGACCCCGAAGGATGGCTTTCGCCAATTATAATACAAGTGAAAATTCCTATCGAAGAATTATGGCTAGACGGCACCGACTGTTACGAGCAAGCAAATCCACTTCGTTTACAAAAATTCTCTCAGTTCATGCACAATTTAACTGAAACTTCTTAGGTACGTAGGTACGCAAGATACTTTTTAGTAAAAAAGGCAAAAACGGCTCCTCTAAAAACTCTTAGTCTACCACGCTTTAAACTCCGTGGTGCGCTGCTGTTCACAAATTTAGCATCAATACTGTGGACCCATCCAAATCTGGCAAATTAGAAATTACATCTCTGGTCAAATTCCAAAATCCCATAAGCCTAGTTAGAGAAACAACCACATGCTTAGAAAACTTATCTTGCATCTTGTCACCATCTCCCTCTGGCCCCCGATGGTTAACAGAATCTCTCGCTCTTTGGCCACAATCCCCCATGCGCAACATAGTTGCTTCAAAAAGATACCGACATATTCGGGTGATTGTTATCGTTCTTCCGAGCACACAATGTAATCGCCTACATACTCAAATTTTTAGAGCGACTGAAAACCAAAGTAAAAGGAGCGCCACACTGCCAATGCGATACAGTGAAGCACCTCAACTTACAGAAACCAAAGGTCGCTCTTATTACATAACCTCAAACACGTAATTTCAGCCGCGAAATATCATTGCTAAAATAATCAAAGCTGATTGACAAAAAGAGCACACTTTCAGTACTAAACCCATTTCTGGACACAAAAGGTCTGTTTCGTGCGAATGGTCGTTTTGCCGATTCAAGCCTAACGTATAGGGAAAGTCATCCTATAACCACACTAGAAAAATCACCACTTGCCGAATTATACTTTAATTATATTCACTTACTGTTGCTACACCGAACATCTCCTAATGTAACAAATAGTCCGCCAAGAGTTTTATTTCCCACAATAAAGAAACATTTTCATGTGCAAATGTTTGCACGACGCAAAAGCGGAAAATATGAACGCAGATTACGACAGCACTTCCACATGAGCGCTGCAATTTTGATCTGGCCTTCACCATAATAGGTGTCGATTTTGCTACAACTTTTCAGATATGGACCTCAATGTTAGGGTCTCTCATTCTTATGAAAGGCCACGAAGTTGCTTTTGTCTGTTTTATGACGAAAGCAGTGCACTTTGAGATATGTATAAGTCAAAAAGAGAGATTCTTTCCTTGCGGCATTTGCACGCTTGGTCGGACGGCGTGATTTTCTCAAGCTTTTTTTCGTGAAGCTCAAAGAATCTCTGAAAAACAGTTTGTCGAATTCACCAAAGATGTTTCACCTGAAATTGTAAAAAGGTACGCTCCTCAGGGCATTAATTGGCAATTTATCTCCTCAGCACTCCGTTATGGGTCAATTATTGTAATAATCATAGCTGATTCCTTGCAAATCAAAATAGCTGGCAATTACAAATTCCATTATGCTGAATTTACTACATTAACAAATCGCTTTGTATCGCACCGACGACCTGCAAACCCTCTTTTTCGACAGACGCGGGTCTTGCACTACACTTGTTATTCGATACAAAGCGATCCCGCTGAGTCATATGCACCATCCGGTCATTTTTGGTTTACGCTTGCTATCTTATTAACACGACATTTCATTTGTAATAATTCCTTATAACCATTTTTATATTGAAAACAAAATATACATATATCGGAGAAAGGAGTGAAATTATTTAAACGATTAAAATCTAATTTATTGGGGGATCACTCACCGCTGTATTTAAAACTTTGATATTCAGAAATGCATTGAATACTTAAAATGAAAACATCCGTATTAGTTTTGTATCTTTAGAAACAGTAGTAGTAGTAGTATCTGACGTTATCGTTTTTATTCTGTTACCAATTTTCTATAAGAAAATGTAGCGGAATCGATGTCGAGTCAATGGTGAGTTTAGAAGTTTAACAAAATATCATTTAGAAGTGATGCTGGGGGTGCTGAAAATATCTGCGGTGTCATCAGGTGTTGTGTATCAGATGTATTTTAGCGATTCGTTACATTGAAATAGTGTATTAGTATGTGCGACTGTTGGGCCGAATAGAGTGGTGTATTGATGGGTGAAATTGTACATTATAAACGCAAGGCTTAAGCTCATTTAGTCAAGCCCACCCACCTACGAACATTTACGACGAACATTTATCCTAGTAGACGCTGTAATTGTTGCAGGGTTGCTAGGGAAGCGTCACTTTTGCGGCCTAGACTACTGATTCCAAAAACAAGACTCTGAAGGGGGTGCATATTGTTAGTGTCATACTGAGAGAGTTGTCTGCGGTTGTCTGACTATGCCGCGGTTCCATTGGGCAGGTGTCTGACCGACGTCGAGCCCCCGGCTCTAGTAAAGGAGAGTGTGATCCATCCTCTCGCATATATGTCTCAGGCTGTCAAACTCGCACTCTTAGGTAGCATAGGTTAGCGCAAAGCAGTTGGGGCAATATCCATGTGCTTGGGCCACTTGCTTGTGTTGCAAGCATTGTGTTGCAGATATTGACGAAGCGTATGAGAACCTTTCTGATATTGCATTCCATTGAATCCACAGAGTTGTGTCCTTTAGAATTTAAGAAAATTAGTCCCCAGTAAGTTTTGTTTAGATATATTCTATTATATCTTAGGGTTAGTTATCTTATTTTTTTTAAATGGGCCCTGCGGTTTTCAAGTGCTTGTATAGCAAGTGATAATGAATTTCAAGCTTGTGGAAGAATGTGACTTTCAGACAGGATGTCGTCTACGTATTGTCGCGTAGCAGACTAATGAGACATTTTTTTAATTTTTATTCAAATTTAAAAACCGCTGAATTACATGTGTTACAGGAATAATATACCCACCGTTTTCTGATCGAGAACTTTTCGCTTTATAGAAGTCTTCACAGCACTCCACTAAAGTGCGATCCGGTTACGCTAAATGATATTAGGAAGAAAAGATTTTGTGCTGAAAACTTCTCAGATATTTTTGGGATTGCTTCATTCAGTATTCATTCAGTTTGAGCACTCGTCAAAGACGGACAGCAGCAATGAGAAAATATACAAATTTTTACAGTTTTTTTTCCATAAAGGCGAAAACGTTAGCCAGGCAGCTGAAAATCTGAAAAGTGTTTATAGTTCTGATACTGTACCAGCCAAATATGAGCAATTTTGGCTTCGTCAATTCCGTTCCGGTAAAAGATGTAATGGAAATGATGGCAAAGATACCCACGCTCTGGAAAGCCAATCTTCGAAAATATCGATAAAATAATGGAAATCATCGTGTCTGACCATCAAGTAAGCAATGTTTCCATTGCCAAAGCTAAACATTGCAAGAAAACCCGTTTGGAAATATTTAAATAAGGCTGGGTAAAAAAAGACACTTCATGTATGAATCCCAACAAAATCGATCCATTTCTGAAAGTGATAGTTACTGGTGATGAAAAGTGGGTCACTTACAACAACGTTAAAAGAAAACGGTCGTGATCGAATAGCGGTGAACCGACGCAAACTGTGATCAAGATAGAAATGATGGTCAGGAAGGTTTTGCTTTGTATTTGGTGGGTTTGGCAGTGAATCATTTACTATGATTTCAACAATTAGCCCGTATGAAGGAAGCAATCTCCCAGAAGCGGCTAGCTTTGCCCAATAGGAGAGTAGTTGTGTTTCATTAGGACAATACCAGGCCAAACAGAGCGATTGTGATTCGGCAGAAGCGTCAGGAGCTTGGTTGAAAATTTTTTATGCAAACACCTTATAGTCCCGACCTGGCACCAAGTGATCATTTCCATCCCATCCTGAATGAGCTTGTTGGTGAATAATTCGTATTAAGAGAAGCCTGTGAAAATCAACGACGCCAAATAGAGAGTAGGGTTTCTATGAGAGTGGTATTATGAAATTATTTTAATCATTGTTTATTGAACAAAACGGTGCATATTTTACATAAATCGGATCACTCTGACTATGCTAAATGACACCTTAAATTTAAGGCAACAATAAGAGATTAATTTTTATTATACCTAATACTACAGTTTGCTGGCGAAAATGGCTGAAATCGGTACACGGGTTTTTCAGATCTATATACCACTTAAAATGACTATCGTTATTGTAGTTTCCCTGTGCTGAATATATGGTTAAAATGTTGGGTTATTTGAGTAAAATTATCTTTCCCGTAACCCCAATATACCCGTTGTAGTGATAACCGACTGACTGACTTTAAACCTTTTATATTGCTTAATATGTGTTTATTAAAAATTTTCAAACATTTAAAAAATTAATAAATGATATTTCAATGAAATTAAGACGACATTTTATATTGATCCCAATATGGTTTAGAATTAAAAATTAAATCGGCCTAGACCTTGTGTAACCAGCATACCCTACAATAATGGTTTCGCCCCAATGGTTGATTTTTCTCATACATCCAACATATAATACTAAATTTCGTTAATTTTGTTAAATTTATATCGCGTAAGTCTCAATGGACGATTTCTCAATAAAATTAAACGGGACAATTTCAATTAGTATTATGTGATTCGGTGGTAAACTTTATGGTCATTGCATTTGCCTACAGCACTACTATGATTTCAATATAAACATATCGGACATGAAGCAAAAAGTAGTAATGACACTAAGTGAGTATATGACCTAGAGTACAAGTTAATAAGATGGCAAACATTATTATAATTTGTTCACATTTTCATAGAATAATGATTATTGAATTCTCTCGCAAAGTTTTTATACTCTCGCAACATGTTGCTACAGAGTATATTAGTTTTGTTCAACTAACGGTGGTTTGTAAGACCTAGAACAAATCGAGTTAGATATAGACCATATATTTATATATATATATATATATATATATATGTGATCAGGATGAAAAAACGAGTTGAAATCCGAGTCACCGTTTGTCCGTCTGTCCGTGCAAGCGATAACTTGAGTAAAAATTAAGATATTTTAATGCAACTTGGTACACGTGTTCTTTGTCACCGTAAGACGATTGATATTGCAGATGGTATTGCATTAATCCAAAACAGATAATGTGCTATAACTAAGCAGCAAATTAAGATATAAATGTGTTATTTGGTATAGAGGATCCTAGTAAGGTGGGGCATCTGTGTGTGGTGGGGCCCGGCTCCCAACAGGTTTAATATACATATCTCGGAAACCGTTAAAGCTATATCAACCAAATTTGCGCCGACTAAGTTTTTCGAGCATCTCTTCATATATTGAGAAAATTAGTGAAATCGGATAATAACCACGCCCACCTCCCATACAGAAGTTAAGTGGAAACTATTAAAAGAGCGATAACTCGCTGAAGGAACACAGAAGGAACAGAAACATTAAATCTTGTAGCGAATATGATACGGAAGGGTTGCATAGGAATCCTTGCAAAGTTTTTGTAATAGGCGTGGCACCGCCCACTTTTAGGAGAAATCTCATATCTCAAGAAAGCCTTAACCAATTTCAACAAAATTTTCTACATAACATTATATTTGCACTCTTATGTCACATTGTCACAATGGATGAAATTGGATAAAAACTACTCCTAGTTCTCATATAACAAAGTCATAAGTTTCATCTGATACTTTCACTTTAAGGTATATAAGTCGATAAGACGATATTGGAACAAAGCTTTCCACGAATAGTATGTTCAATCTCTGCCATCTCATGCGTAAAAATAGTTGAAATCGGATTATAACTTTACAAGCCACCAGATACCAAATAAATGGACCTCAGTACCTTTATTTGACTGACTTATCTGACTGACGAAAACTTCGGTATATCTGTAAGGTATTGTAATGAAATTGGAGTATTATCTTTCCATGATAACAGTGTACTCTAGTATCAAAAATGGTGAAAATCGTGTAAATACTATCCCTAGCCCCTTATACCTAATATACAGATTTTCAACCTTCCTGTAGACTTAATACCATATATAACGGCCAAAATATGAGTAATCTCTGAAATTGAGAGAGCGTCTCTTTCAGATAACAGTGTGTCCATATGCTTAAAATGGATAAAATCGGGTAGGCCTTATATACCTAATACAAGGATTTTCGACCTCCGGGTAGACTTTATACCTTATATTTCGGTCAATATATAAGACATTTTAGCAAACTTAAGTGAACGTGTAATATTGGATATACCATAGTTTACTGCCGAAAATGTATGAAATCGGTGAACGAATTATCCCAGCTCTACTACATATAATGATTTTCGTTATTCTAGCAGACTTTATGCCGAATATGTCGGAAACTGTGTGAGTTACATTCACAAAATTAGGTGAAAACATGTTCATGTTATGTTATGTTTCATGTTATGAAACACATAATGTGATCAGTGGTGATCTTCCTCTATACCGAAAATACCCGATATAAGAATTCCCGACATTCCATCTGACTTCAAACCAAACAATGAAAGTACATGAGTCTATGGCCTGTAATATAAGTTTATAAGATACCAAATATGATTGCAATCCATAACAATTTCTTGGAATAATGAATGTTGAATTCTTCCGCAACATTTTTTAATATAAAGTTGTGCCAGCATCTGAAAACATTTCCCCGCCTCTGATCCTTGCACATTGGGAGAGTGAACGATGTGCTTTACGTGGGTATCTGCCGTTGTACAGCCCGACTTCACGGTGTTCAAAAACACAACGGATCAATACAATACGTTGGTCGGCGCCCCGTTAGTAATAGCTTTTTTGCTAAAACTATCGGTACTGATAGGCATTGTGGAATGGACACAATAACAACCTTGGTAGGGCTCGAGGCCTAGCTAAAACCTCTGCCGTAATATGGGTCCGACACCCGGTTGCTATGCAACTCCACACTGAACTGTACCGCCCCGGACAGTTCTACCCGCATTCAGGTATTAAACCACAGCCACCGCCATACTCCCCGAAGGGCCTACCACAATGAGCAGGATGGAGCGACAAGCAACTCCACCGGGCTCCTGCTCCCCGTGGCACCAGATTGAAGTCTCCGGTCAGACCTTGTAGCCTAGGCTACTTCCAGTTGAGTTACCCATTCAACTCCGACTGGTGGCATTTTGTAGCTTGAACTACAATGCCTCTTTAAGTGTGTGCATAATACATTTACAGCCATGTTTCTGACATGGCTAAGCCTATTTATAGAGCAAAGTCTATTTTAAATGCAGTTCATTTTGTGGATTTTAGTCGCCTCTTACAACAGGCATGCCTTACCGCGGGTTATTCTTATCCCCCGACCCGCAGGGGGACATTGTGTGAGTATAAAATGTTCGGTTACACCCGAACTTAGCCTTTTCTTACTTGTTTTTTAATAAATTTAATTTTAATAAATCCATATTCACTTCGCCGGTTATTCATTTGCGGAATGTTAAGATCTCTTTCTAAGTAATGGTGTAAAAATTAGTTATTTAATAGTACCCAATATGCACTAGACCCATACCCACGAGCACATTGGCCAATGCAGGCCACTCCTGGGCCATTGCTTTCTTCAGACGGTCAAATTGTTGACTGTACACAGCCAAATTAAGCGTTTGGCCGTAGGGGAGAAACTCATAGTAGCAAAACCTTCCAAACCGTAAATCCTAGCTTGGCCACCATTTGCGTCTGCTCAACGCTTTTCGACTACAATCGTTTTCGCTTTCCCTTATCGTAAATGACAAATTTTCCATCACCAATAACCGTCAGCTTCAGAAATTTATAGATATTGTTGCTTTTCAGCAACGATTCGCAGATGGAAGCTCGGTCCTTGAGGTATTTTGCGGTAGCTCGTGTGGGAACAAACGGTTTTCGTTCCATGTTTTGCTTGGGTAACCGAAACATTTCTTACTTCACGGTCGGATTCGATGTTTCTATTGTTTTATCAATATTTCGAAAATTGGCTTTCCAGAGCGTGGTGTACCTTTGCCATCATTACCCATTACATCCATTACCGAAACGGAATCGACGAAGACAAAGTTGCTCATGATTAGGTGTTACAGTGTAACAACTATAAACACTATTCAGAATTGCAGCCGCCTAAATATAGCCGTAAAATATAGCGTATTTTCCTAATGCTGGTATCCATCTTTGATGCGTGCTCAAACAATAATGAATAAAGTAATCACAAAAATGTCGGAAAGTTTTTTAGTGCCAAATCTTATCTTTCTAACGTCATCCAACCTAACCCGAAAGCACATACATAACACGAGATACAGATTACTAAATCAATCAAGTGGAAAAATAAAGGATTTCTGTTTAGTAGCCGTAATATATACATATGTATATATCTAAAAGAAGGCAGCGCGAAAGTGAAATAGATAAAAAAACAGGTATTTTTATGTGTATGCACTTGTGTGTTAGAATGTTGTCTATTATATTAACTTATGTATATATTATGCGCTTTGCAAATTATGTTTGTTACGTATATATATGCAATATATATATATGTGGTATATCAATGTGCAAATAAAATAATGTTGAATAAAATTAAAATTGAATCAATAGCTTATTTATTCACATACAAATTGCGCTAGTTTTAAGTGACTTAATGTTACCCTAAGCTTACTGTGGGTCAACGCCAGCAGCGTCGAAATTATTGACAGAGCTTAGACAAAGCGGAAACATATGGACTAGAACTGGAGATATCTCCACGCGGTGCGTTCGGCAAATTTTTTGAGTGGGTTTCCTTTCAGTTTCAATTGAGAAGAGCCACATCAAAAGTGCCATTGCAGTTAGGCCAGCAGAGTCGCACAAAATAGTTAGTTTTGCATCAATCGAACTTAATCGGAAATCCTTGCCCTACCTAGAGGCCGTCTAATACTGAATAAAAAAACTTAATATGTTGAATACATAGCTTCTTTATTACAAATTGTGACAACCTTAAGTGACTAAATGTTATCCTATGCTATCTCTGGGTCAAAGGTAGCGGCGTCGGAATTATGGGCAGGGTTTAGGTGGAGGATACAGGCTAGAGCTAGATAGCGCTCTACGAGGAGTAAGTTCAATATTTATCGGTGTGGCTCAGAGTTTTGTATTAATGCAGGCGGATGTTTACGTTATTGATTTATTTATTTTAGCGTTCGTTGTTTTCAGTTACTGGGGATTTATTTTATTTAGTACAAATTTGCAATTGTACTTGGAGTTCGTTAACTCATTAACTTAATTCTATGTTGTATTTATTCATGTTCCATTTTCTCCTTTTGTTTTCTTCGCATATGTTTGCTTTCCCTTATTTAGTGAATACAATGCTGCGTATTGTTTTCTAAAATAGAAAGGGTATGCTGAGTATTTTTAGCCTTCCCGGATGTATCTCTATTTGACAATGGCCAGTAAGAGCTCTTGCAGTTGCGGCAAAATGAACCTTGCTAAGAGAAAATTCTACTATGCGTTCTACTCTAGGAAATAAGGAACTCATGGTCGTACAAGAGATAGTTGTTAACCAACGCTTGCTAAGCTGTCGCGAAGTCCATAGATTCAGTCCTAAAACGCAAGAGGACAACAGAGATCCAGCTTTTTCCCAATCCGATGTAATTGATCTCATTGGTTTTGTACCTTTCAGCAATTCCGGTATGAACAGGCGTTCAACTGAGTCAAGCTTCTCATCAATGCACCGTTTACCGACTATATGGACGGT
Organism: Bactrocera minax; assembly: GCA_021498325.1. Taxonomy (NCBI): domain Eukaryota; kingdom Metazoa; phylum Arthropoda; class Insecta; order Diptera; family Tephritidae; genus Bactrocera; species Bactrocera minax. The sequence continues at coordinate 484,553 of JAKEEE010000095.1, forward strand.
TGCTATGTGCGGAATAATATTGAGTGTTATTATAGGTTTCTAGGTGTTTAGCGAGTGTTACTCCTCCGAGCGCCCTCCACTAGACAAATACAGCTCTACTCAATAGTTCCTCTGTAGCAATATAAGGCGACCGATGCCTTCTTCACTCTGTCAAGGAAAAGCCTCTAATGCTTCCCCTTGTTTACAGGAGGAAGGCGAAAACCTCCTCATTAGGGATCTGGGATGTCATTCCTGTTTGTTAGGGTCCCCTCTCAGAGCCGCTATGCACTTCCCGGAGAGGTGGCCCCCTTTAATGGTTACAAGGCTATCTCAGCTACGAGGCCAAAACGCACGCTCTTAAGGGGCGCTGCTTTCAGAGCAGCCCACGCAAAGAGGGAGTCATAGCAACCTCTACCAACCCCTTCAACTTAACGATACAGACATAAAATGATTTTCTGCGAGGTGTCACCCTTGCATACTAAGGTAACGGAATATCTCAACAAACGGCCCAGGTTAGTTGAACCCATCTAAGAGTCCTATTCGAAGCGCTTTTTGAAAAAAGATCAATGTTCCGTAGGAATCAAAGAGCCGTGGAATCAGCAGGTAATACAGCTTTTATATTAGATAGAACCATAACTTTATAAATACATATATACACAGAATTTAATAGATAATAAGTGGAAAACCTTAATTGCAAATACGAGTCGTACTTTTTTTTTTTTTTTGGTTTGCTTCTGACATCCAATACCGCATCTATAAGGGTAGATGGAGCATGAACAAAATGTCCCATTTATTGCGGTAGAACTCACCACTGTACTTAAAACTTTGATATTCTCACTTTCCTGAATACTTAAAATGAAAATATCCTTACAATTTTTGTAAGTTGGGGTGAAAAATAAAGATATCAAATAACATATTAATTGTAATAAAATAAGTATAGACGTGCGGTGCCAATAGTCGAGCGAATGACCACCACTATTTCTGGAGTTATGTACACTAAACTTAGTGAAATTGCTTTTTTTCTAGCATTTTTAATACAGTGCGTAAGTGGACGAATTAGGAATCACACCCACTTTTATATACGGTTATCTTGAAAGCTACCAAAAGTTGGATAAAGAAAATCATCAAAAGCATTACATTTATATGTAAAGGTAGTAGGTATTGGAGGTGATTCCTAATTAAAGATTACACAGTGGGCCTGACACAACCCACTTTTAGGTGAAATGTTATATCTCAAATTTGCCCCATTATAAGGACACTCTTATGTTAATATTACGAAAAAGGACGAAATCCGACTGTGAATATATTTACTTCCCAAGCAACCTAATTTTAAATTCCATCATATTTTACAATTTCACATTATATACATCGAGCATCTATGAATATTTCGGAACAAAACTTACTGAAAATAAGATACAAAAACAGACTTTACAATGAAATTAAGGCATTGATTACACCATTTTAATCATGCTGTACCTACTGTAGCATCACTTATTATTGTAATTTGTCATTTCCGTTAATATTTTAATTTGCTAAGACATACAGACATGTGAGAACAATTAGACCTTAAGTGTGCTTAACCCTATCGTTGTAAATAAGATGGTACCTTACATTCGCTACATGCAGACGTGCCTAGTCACAGCAACATACTTACATTCATATTAACAGCTAAGTCACAAGCCCCCTGTACCCCTTTAATTTGTTTTTAAATATATAACATTTCATAAATGGTAATTAAATATATAATTTGTTTGATTTGCCGCTTTTCTTAGCTATCAAAGAAGCTTAATAGCTCAACATGTGGGGACCCCTACGTGATCGAGGTGTGCTTTCATTTGTGAGAAAAGTGAAAATTAACAAATATCAATTGGACTAAAATTTAATGAAATTAAAATCGTGTGTTGCAGTTTTAGTGAAATATTTTCTTTTTTACTTTTAGCGTACTTTTTTCTGCAGTAAACGATTGTTTCATCGAACATATTACATGTAAATTTCGGAAAATTTTTTAGCGTAATTTTCTGCCAAGCACTACTACGGTGAATTGAAAAATCTGTTTTGTAGTGAATTTCTAGAAACAGTTATTACAGCAAACTGGGACACTTAAGTACCGTAAACCGAGTGCCGCTTTTTTCTCCAATGGTTTAATAGGTTATCTCGACTACACGTTACTGCGCTGATAACCTAACCTCGTTTTAAATTTTTATCGAAAATATTTTAGATGCCGTTGAATCAAATAAGTGGTGCATGGATGAATATGCTGTGACGGTATTAATTGATTCATTAACAAGCAGGAATCAAAGTTCTTGGCCATTATTGGTCCATTATTGGCAGTGATTTACTTATCCAATTTAATACGAATTTCGCTAATTTGAAGGCTGCCCTAAAACGCAAAATATGAAAACACAGCGGCTCTCATCGTTGCGTTCTGGACATCACATTCTGGACAAACACCAACGAATCCCCACCTAACATAGTGAATACAAATCGCTCACGTTTGACGCTATTAACGCTGTGTAAATTCGGTGGATCCTATATAGATGTGGATATGGACAAATTTCTTTTCGATATTCACATGCATCATCGACAAGGATAACGACCTCAAACGAGTGGACAAACTTCAACATTTGCGTTCCTGCTGGAGCAGTGCTGCCATTGATACCTTACGATCGTTGGAAATAAATGGGACTAACTATAAAATTGTGCTAGATCTTTTTAAAAAAAGATTACATAATAAACGTCTTATTTTTCAGGCACATATCAGAGAGTTATTCGGGATGGAAAAAGCAGATGCAGACATCAGCAAGTTGCGAGCGTTGACGGACAAGATCACTTCACACTTATGCGCTTATGTTGCAGTCGCTGGGATCAAAATAGCAAGTAGCGGACTGCATAATGGTGCAGTTAGTAACTCAGAAATTAGACAAAGTAACTTAATCAAAGTACGAAAACTTGTGTAATAAACGAGTTAAAATCGCGAGAATCATTGGCTGCATTTTTAGAATAGCGGTGTCGGACACACGAAAAAGTCGAGCATGCAATGCAAACACAAGTTGATACATTTGGTAATACCGTGAGTACACATCAAAGGAAATAATTTATTGCTTCAATACCTTACTGGGTGGTTATCTATTTTGTGGAAGCGCTAAATGACTGATTAAGGTTAAGAAACTAGAAAGTTGTTTTAACTGTTTGAAGAACAAATGAATAAAATGGCTTTCAAAGCGTCACAAAATATAACATTTTAATAGTTTACCAACAGCGTCAACAAAAGTCAAGGGGTATCGTTACTACCAACTACTGTCCGAGCTTATGCTATGACTGCTACGCTGTCAGCGCAAAAATGTAGAACCTTCCTAACCGCAACTATGCGCGACTCACATCAATCTGCCAGAAACTCGTTAACAGGTTTTTCTCATCACATCCGACGTAGTCGACTTTCTTTCGAATATATCAATTCGTTTGGCACAATGAAGCGCATCTTTGGTTACATATACAAATTTATAACCATTAATAAATCACAGAAAAAATTACAGCTCACAACTGCAGATATTCATCGTGGGACTCAGTTCTCGAACACATTATCCAAAGAGCACAGTTGTTGCCATACAAAGTTAATTTGAAGAAGAATACCTTCTTCTAGTAACGTTGTCTGACTGTGTAAAATGCATTTGGCAAGTCCAACGCTACTAGCATTGGTCTCTCACAGGATGGTTTTGATTTAGAGCACGAGTTATCTGGGCGTGACGGTAAGTGCTGTGATGCTTTGCACTTTTTGGAAACCGTGTTAGTGCTTCGATAGACTCAGGTGGTAAGTGGAAGTGGGGAGTAACAAGGATTCAAGCGTCTTCATTACTGGGAAAGGAGAGTTATCGGGTGATAAAACTCCCCTAGGTTTCCTGGTTTCTCGGGTTTCAGTAGTCGGACCACTCTTCCGTCTTTCCATACACCGGGTAATTGGAGAGTGGACAGCGACAGGTTGAAAACCTTGTTGAGATATTTTACTGACGTTGAGCCTAGGTGTTTTAGCATCAACGTCTTTAAACCGTCTGGGCCAATGGATTCGAATAATTTTGACTTGTTGATGGCACCATGAACCTCGTCGTCAGTGAAAGAAATTTGGGTGCAGTCTTTTGGCAGTTTGCGCAGCCGTCGGCTAACCCGTCTTTTGGCCCTGTCCACAGGTGCAGAATAAATTGTCGGTTGAAGTAGCTTGCGCACTTCTTCGGATCCGAGGAGTCATAATTATCAAATTGAATTTCAACCTGGTTGTATGTCTCCTCAGGTTGGACAGGGGTTTGACAGCACTCCAGAGCTTGCTCACACCGGCGGAGAGGTTGCAAGACCTCAGTTGCTCTACACATTTCGTCCGCTTATGATGGTTTACCAGATGTCGAATCTCCAAATTGAGATCCCCTTTTCGGGGTTCACAGGGATCGATCTGACGAAAGGTGTCGCGTTCGTTTACTAAAACTGTAGTTTCGGCTGGGAAATTCGGGCGGATTTCCCCAATTCGTCCAGCGGGAATGAAGCGGGCGGTAGCAGCAGCGATCAGCGACTGTAAAGCCGTCCCATTTAGCTCTGTTAAAGTTAACAGAGGAGCGGTTGTCCACAGAAATAAAGTCGGTGAGTTTTTCGTTAGTGAGAATTATGGGCAGGTGGTCTGATGCAAGAATTAGCATAGGTCACCAGGTTATGCTGTTAATCAGGCCACCGCAAGCAATTGCGATGTCGGGCGGGCAATTACAGGTACCCATAATTCTGGTGTGGGCGTCGTCGTTCAATGGGCAGAATGTCGAGTTCTATATTATATATATACTATTATTCTACATTATATATACATTATTATTCTATATTATATATATATTATTATTCTATATTATATAAATATATTATTATTCTATATTATGTATACATTATTATTTTATATTATATATGTATTAATATTCTATTACATACTGTGCAGTCTAGTACTGTAGTAAACTGTTACTTACCCAGAGTCGACCCCAAAATACCAAGCTTACGTATGCAAATGTATGCAAATAATACACTTTTTGCCTAGGATCCGTTCCCATCCAAACAAGACATTCCCCGAACCTCCCTTTAGGTGACTTCGCCACAACAAATGCTGAATGAGTAGCTACTCTAGGTTAGGCATATACTCACAAATACAAAATTAAGAACGAATAAGTTAGGTACAAGTTATACGCTAGTAAAGAAGCATTTTTGTATTAAAAACGATTGTGAAATAAAAAGGCATCTTCAGTTCAATAACGCCTTTTATTGGAACAGCTTTTAGTGTAACTTGCATAATGTAGATTTTTGCATATGGTTGTCTAGTGGTTGCTATAGTCACGCTAGGAGCAATACACAATAAGGTGTAAACGAATAGGGGTTTCGAACAAATTGTCATCAACTGATTACATTAGAACAGTATCACTATTATATTAGTAATGAAAAGATCACATACTTCAATCCCATATTTTCTTCTTACCTCAGTTCGGAAGAATTCAATAAAAATTTCCAAAATAAATAAATGTGTATTTCAACAAGATATAAGAACATAATATTTAATTTTTTTTCATAATATTTAATTTTTTTTCATAAAATTTGTTCATAAATCAGTGAAACATGTGCTTCATTCATTTTCGATTATGCTAATAACACCAGTAATTTGCTAATATTAAGACACAAGGAGATTAATATTAGTTTTTGAAAGAGTGCTCCCTAAAAATTTTTCCTCGTCTCCTCTTATAGAAAGTGGCGTTGATGAATCATTCGACTTTTGATCGCGAACCATTGCACAACCTTCCCATCTTGAGCCTTTGCAGTTAGAACAGCTAAATTTTGGAAGCCTAAAAAGAGTAATTGTACGATTTCCACAGTCCTTGCATTGAAAAAATCGTTTCACAGCGTCTATTATTTTTAATGAATGCTTCTCAGTTTTACATCGGTCAGCAGCAGAAAACGACGTATACTTACAGTCCTTGCATACAACAGCTTTGCAAGATATAGTAAACGTTTTTAGCATTTTTTCTTCCATTGCTTCTCTCTTTTCGAACTTAATAAAATATTTTTCTTCTTCTTCTTTCTGGCGAACGTTTACTAAATCTCTATGGCTTGAGCCTGTTTCAAAAATACCTGATATACGAGAGTCATGGTTTTCTACAATTCTCCGGCGTTTTTGAATTTTGGAATTATTAAGTACCTCTAAAACACGTTTCTTACCCTCCATTGATCCACGTATTGAATTGGGGTTAACTTTTTTAATAGGACACTTTTTTATTACTTCAAAAGCTTTCTGCTTGGCCATTTGCTGCGTTTCTGCATCTATTTATTTTAATGAAAATTGAGTTTTATATTACAAAAAGATTTACTCCCTATTGCGAAAATCTACTGGGATTATAGTTGCCGCTATGCTCGCGTTGTCCTATTCTATAAGAGGATTTTGCTTTGCGGAAGGCTACTTAAGCCAGTGTACTTGAAAACGATGAGTTTATATTTTTGGTATGCACTATTTAAAGTATTTGGGAGGCATTGCTGAAACGTGTGAAATAAATCTGGGGTACTCACACCGTAGCTCACTTTGATCCCAACGACATCACTTACAACAAAGACAGTATGTTTTAAGAACAATACGCAAAATGATCATGGCAGGAAAGTTGGCTTGCGCTGGCACCGTTTTGCACGTGATGGATCACTCATCACGAAAATAACGGGACAAAAATCTATAGTCTTTCGTTCACTACTGGCTGGCATTGACTCGTATTCACTTAACTATAGCAAACGCATTTGGCTTGTTGTCTTTTCATTGTTGTTGGTTCAGTAGGAATATAGTCGAAGTATTGTTTGGCTTTCCGAAAACTATCTTGTAATTTTTATTGATGTTGTTGGGTGGCTCCAGAATTAAATTTTTTGGTCATTTGGTTAGTTCTTTCGTACAATTAAACAATACAATACAAAAATCGTACAATTAAACATAAAGAAATGGTAAACAGTGGGATTCATAAGAATTTAAAACCGTTTAGATTTGAATTAATTTACACCTTCGTCACGAAATTACTAAATTTTTGTGCGTTAAATTACTTAGCTTTTCACTTTGATTAATAACAAAGTCTGAAAAATTATTTACTATCAATTTATGAGAATGCATCATGTGGGCACAATTATAGGTTTACAATTTAGTCATAATAATGCATCAATAAAATATTTCACAATAAAAAATTGTGAAAGTATACATTACTTGAAAAACTCATAGTGTTTAAACAGCAACGCCTTTCTGAAGATATATTTGGATAAATTGATCAGTTAGAAACGTTTGTAAATAAATAAACGAAATAAATTGTTTCAATTTCACGATGTACTTCACATATATTTTCTTAAAGATATTTGGTGTATTCAAACCCCCAAAATCCACAAAATAGTCTAGGCAACTGCTCAAGATCTGATTTTGACATTTCTGCGTCCTATAACAAGGAGGCATTTTAAACTATAACATCACAATTGGTGACAGCCGATGTCAACGCTTGCGGTAGATAGTTGATGGTATAAGGTTGCCGAACGGCAAATATAATCGCGCTTTTATAGATACGCAATAGGTGTGTTAATTTGATTTACCTTTAAATTTTATTCTGCTTTCATTTTCAGAAAATTTTTTACAAGCATACTTTGACAAATGAGGTGATTTGACGTGTTCCAAATCTCTTTTTCGCTGCTTTACATCTGGTTCAACTTTAGATGCAACTCCATAATTACCTTTTTGATATATGTATGACACATTAGATTTTAAGGTATTCGTAGATATATTTTCTATTGCTTTGTTGTAATTTAATGAATCCAATATTACTCTATCCTTTTGTAAAAGTTTTTTGGTACTGAGATGGCCAGATGTGCTTTTATTACATGCTGCAATTTTTGGCATTAACTATATAATTAAATATTTGTTTATCTTATTTTCTTACCAATATGGGTTTTTCGATATTCACCATCTTTAACTTTTTCTGTTGCAAAAGGTCGAGCAATTTTTCTGAACTCTTTTTGAATGTGGAAAATGCAAAAATCACTCTCTTGCAAATTTATGAAATTAGTGCACTGTTTTCCACTCTTCGTCTTAGCTTTGCATACACCAAAATCTTTAGATTTACCCAAAATCAGTACTTTCTTTGCTGTTTCAACTGAAAGGTTAGCTATGTCTTGTATGGACGACTTTTTCTCGTTAAAAGAGGGATTAAGAATAGCCACACAAGTTCCTGGAGATGTCTTCCACAATTCTTTGTGAGCATTTTTAAACAGATATATTGTGATTGTTCTCATATTTCTTTGGAGATCCGATAACTTCCAAATTGTAAAACAGTCGAAATTTTTTGAGGTACACTTTACTTCTTTAGATAATAAAACTGCAGCAATAACCCAGTCGGATGGAGTTTTCACATCTAGTCTTCCTAAATCATTGAACGTAACAAATTTTCGGCCCACCATTAGTTCCATTAACAATTTACTCGATATTTGCGGACTCAATATTCTTAAACCAAAAATGGGGTCAACATCTATATGTGCGTCTTTTTTATTGAACGATGTCACCATTGTATATTCGCATCCATTATTCATTTTTTTAATATTTTCCAAATTTTCTATCTCATTTACAACTTTGGTACTATGTTGGCATACTTTTTCCTTTTTTATATCTTTGCCAAAATAAGCATTAGCTGTAGATAGTGGGTTATCTACATAATCACTAAATTCATTGAACTTGCGTGGCAAGAAATTCCCCGCATTGTCGTCACTAATTTTTTTTAAGCTATTTACACCAAATTGTGGTTCAAAACATTCTAATTCTTTATCATCAACTTCTGCTAAGAGTGCATCTAATGTTAAAAGTTCATCATCTTTAACTAACATTTCATTACGAATTCCGCTTGCCATGCTATCAATGTACTAAACCCAATAAGTTTTACTGAAGAATAAACAGATATACTTAAGCTAAAAGCCCCTGCTACACGTTCAATATTTATTGTCACATATGTGGATCGCGAGTGAATGCTTCATGTTAAATATTTATCACACCAGCATTTATTCGTTGTAAATCGCGTTTTTGAAAGAAAGATTTTAAAAACCGTTTCGCTATAATATTTGTTTAATTTTTCATAAGTTTTTCTACAAAATGCCGCAAGAAAACCGAAGGAAAGGGTGTTTTGCTTTGAAAAAAAAATTTCAAAGAAAGCACTGGAGCAGAAATGGTTTAAAAATCGTGAAGAATTCCACAAATCTTTGAAAATGAGAATTTGTTTATATAAATGCAGTAGAAGCTCGATAAAGTTACGGATTCTAACCTTTTCCGTGTTATGAAACATACTAGTTTGAAATTGAAGCTTCAAAAATATGAAAATCCATGGTTAAATATTAGCCAAGACATCTTCATCTAATTTTTTTAAATCTTGTATTTGTCGGCGACTAATAATCTCTTTTGCATATGTGTTGCTGACAGTGCTGTGATCAAAACAAAACAGGTACGACCGTTTTCTTAAATAAAGAAACAAGCAACTGATGACTACAAACATATACATTTTGAGACTGCGCACATATGTATCCGCATTAAATATATAATGGTAAATGCCGTTAAATTTTTTATTTCTATTTCTCCTTTTTTATTACGGTATTATTACTGTATAAACTCCAAACTTTTTCACGAGTCGGATAGCCGCGGCGCTTGAGGATTTCCGCCAAACGGGTTTTCATTGGATCTCCAAGCTTAGTAGTCTCTCGAGTTGTTGTTTCAGATCCCTCTTTGAATATCGCATTTTTGATCCTGGTGCCACTAGCTAAAAACAACCCCAGACCATCATACCTCCACTACAATGCTTCACAGTTGGATAAAGATTGCATTTGTTGTATGCTTCACCTTGTTTACGCTATACTTATTGGCGTCCTTTTATGCCGAATATACTATACTTCGACTTATCGGAGAAAAACGTATTATTCCAAAACTCAATCGGCATGTTTATATATTTACATAGTCAAAATGCTTTTTTCCGTTAATTCGTGAAACCAGTAGTTTTTGGTGCTACTCTACTACGTGAATCCGCCCGTTTCAAATTTCTCCGCGAAGTAACTACCAAAATATTTTTTGCAAATCTTTCATGAATCTTTCTCCTTACATGAAATTAATGCTGTTAACCAAGGATTTTCCTTTACCGCATTTAATACTGACGTCTTTCACGGACCGTGAATTTCTGTGGGCGGCATTATCGAAGTTTTGAAGTCATAATTCCTGTAGCTTTCAAAATTTTTGTTTCGATATAGCCTGAACAGTCACTGTCAGTCACATATACACTGAACAGATATAGACGGAACTATCGTCCAAATGAGACGTGAAATTTCGCGATTTGATTTTACCTCCTGACAAATTTTAATATTAATATGCTTTCGACTGTACTGATTGGTTTCGGATGGACACCAATGTAAATTTTTAGATCAAGTTTATAAAAACCAAAAATTTTATTTAACTTTTGTGATTAAAAATGCGAATACAATTAAGGGTAATAAAAAATTTGCGCAAATAACTTGAAACACACACTAATGCAGAGACAGTACTGAATCTTTGTAGACTTTGATAGCAGTTATTGTCATCGCGAAAAATGAGAGTACCCTTATCTCGTCTGCTGGCGAACTTAGTAAAAAAAATTTACGCCATCATTCTGCGTTTAATACTGTATGAGAATAACAAAATTTGAGTTCAATAAATTTATTAGTTTAAAAAATACTTTAAAACAAAATTTTTTTGTTGGCTGCTTATAGACTTATAACGCTGTCTGTATGTACATTAATATGTATATAACAATGATAAACGACATGCAAGAAGTTAAAATGATATCAGAAATATAAATATACATGATTTAAAAAAATTAAGACTTATGAAATTTTTTAAAGTCTCGTATGGCGACTGAAAGTTTTATTTTTCCGTCTACTTAACTTTCGTTTGTCTTACCTTTTTTGAGCTTTTACTGAATTGATAAATAACAAATTTTTTATTAAAATTGTAGGATTTTAATTTTTTTTCAATAATTCGTTCCTTCGTTTCGCGAATTTATATCACAAAATTTACTAAGTCAATATTTATCGCGTGGTCCACAATCCGAGATTCGAAAATATTTAAATTTAATCCTGATCGATCAATATTACACATATTCAATAAATGTGTTCGATAAATATCGTGATATTGGATTTTCGTCAATAAATATTGCAGATGTTGCAGTCTCATGTGCTAGTCAAGAAGTGCTAGTTATAGCACAACAAATAATTTCAGAGCATAATGGTTGCTCCCGATTGGCAATTCCTGTTGCCTTGACAACTTTATTGCTGTACTTATTACCAATTTAGAGCGGTAAAATTCACAACATATAAGTTTCCTTCGCCTGGTGGTTTTATATTTTGTTAAATTGCAATGTAGCTAAGTGAAATGCAAAATGAAGTTGTCACAAAATTTGAATGGACTAAAACTAGCAGATAAATACATAAATACACACATTTGCATGTTGATTTAATTGTCCTTGATAATTGTTAGCATATATATACATATATATATATGTGTATATTATATGTGTATATTAGCACATACATAATACATATATATATATATACGCTGCGAGACGATGGTAACAGTTCATATTTCGAAATTTTTTTTGTAATTTTAGGGGTAAGCCCTTTTTCATATTTCTGTCAAATGTTGTTTACTTTTGTCTTAATATCTATACATATAGAACCAAAATCAAACAAACTCGTTAAAAACAAGGCAAGCGCATGAATTCGTTTGTTGTTTGCAAAGAATCCAGCCTATATAATTTCAGATAGAAATTGCGATTTCTTAAATACTGGATCTATTTACCTACAAATAGGTTGGATTCTGAGAAGATCCAGAATAAAAGTAAGTAAATAGTGATACCTTTTAATATTGGACATAACAATAGCCACAATATATAATAATAAGAGTAAAAATAAAAAATTTAACCATACATTGTTCGCAGATGTCTTAAATATAATATTTTAGAATTGTTAATAATTTTAACGTGATTAGCCAAATTTTTATGGGATATTAAATTTGCATTATTACGAGTGCATAATAGCATAGTGCTAATGCTTTTTATGAAAGATAAATCAATAAACATTTCAACTATTATGAATCATTTTTAATTAATGCAAACTCATATTCTTGCAATATATTGCAACAGATGAAACTTGATACACAACTTTTTTGTCACCATAAGAAGGTTGGTATTGTAGATCGGCGTAATCGCACTATTGCCAAGCCCACAAAGTGCCGTTAATCGAAAACTTATAAAATGCTATAACTAAGCAACCAATTAAGATACTAGCGTGTAATTTCGTACAGAGAAAAGTAGTCGGCAGGGGCATCTGTGGTTAAATAAATTTTGTAAAGTGGCATGTTTAATATACATATCTCACAAACCGTAACAGCTATATCAACTAAGCTCGCTCAGAACAACTCCCTCTACCGCATCCTCATACAGCGGGAAAATTATTCTAATCGGAGAATAACTACATACAAAGGTTATGCTGAAAACTACTAAAAGTCCATTAACTCGCCGAAGAAACACGCCAGAAACATTAAAATAAAAATATAAAGATAATACGGAAGATATGCAAGGAATTCATGTAAAATTTTTGGAATGGCTGTGGCACGCCCACATTTCCATATTTCATGAGCCGCTATACAAATTTGAACCAAATTTGGTACATAACATTATATTTGCATTTGGATGTTACATTGTGAAAATAGGATCGGAATCGAATGAAAACCACGCCCATATAACACAATTTTAAATTTCATCTGATTCTTTCACTTTAAAGTATATAAAACAAGCATTAATTAAGATATTGAAGTGAAACTTTGTACAAATAGTGCCCTCAAGATATGCCATCTCATTCATAAAAATGGTTGAAATCGGTGCATAACATGCCAAATATAAGGACCTCAGACCCATGGCTACTTCGTACCGAAAATATTGATAAATCTATGGATATCGTAAAGAAATTCGAGGATTATCCTTCCATGATAATAATGTGCCTAGTATCGAAATTGGGGAAAATCGGTTACATACTTTGATTTGACAGCTTGATACTCTCGTAACATGTTGCACAGAGTATAATAGTTTTGTTCACTTAGCGGTTGTTTATATCACCTGAAACTAATCGAGAAAGATGGAGAGTTATATAATATATATCAAAATGATCAGGATTATGAATAGAATTGAATTTCAGATGTCTGTTTGTCTGCCATGCTAGCGATAACTTGAATAAAAATTTAGATCTCTTGACGAAACTTGGTCACGTGATGCTCGACACTCTGAGGAAATGGGTATTTCAGATAGGATCAAAGTGCGTAAGAGTATCTGTAAAACCTGATTAAAACCACGCCCTATATAACCGTTATAACCACTGAAAGCGCGTTGTCTCACTGAAGGAGCATGCCAGAAGCATTGAGTTTCACAACCAGTATAGTACTTAAGGGCTTCATAGGTGTGGGTTTAAAAATTGGACATTAGGAGTAGCAACGCCCACTTTTGGATGAAACTAAAACTAATAAAAAAAATCGCGGGAACTGCTGAAGGAATTGAACTAAGTTTCGTGCATAGTATTATGCTTGCATTCTTATGTTACAGGGTGAAAACGAGAGAAATCGGAAACCAACTACGCCTATTTCCCATACATCACAATTTTAAATTCCATATCATTCTTTCACTTTACAGTATCTTAGGCAACTACCAATAAAGATATCGGAGCGAAACTTTGAACAAAGAGTGCCTTTAGAGGATGCCATCTCACCTCTAAAAAATGTCGAAATCTGATTATAAGTTTTCAAGTCTCTAGATACCCAATGTCTATGTCAGACTTTATACCGAAAATATTAGCCAGTCTGTGAGATATATCATTGAAGCATATCATATTCAGAACAGTGTCTGTCTGAAAATTTTTTTCTCTGCTGTCAAAAATGCACAAAATCGCTTAAATACTTCCCCTAGTTCCCATGTACATAATATAAGGATTTTCATCCTTCCGGTAGACTTTATGCAATGAAATTCAGATTACGTCTTTTCCTGGTAATAATGTGTCTTGATGCCAAATTTGATAAGATCGGGCCAATACTTCCCCTTACTCTCCTATGCCTATAAATATGAAATTTATAAGATGGGACCAATACCGCCCCTAGTACCCATACAGCGGTTATTAGGAGAATATGCGTGATATTTTAAAAGATTTAAATGTTTTCTTAGCCATAATATGGTTTAGCGCTGGCTGTGAATGAAATCGATCTAGACTTTGGCGGCGCACTTCAACTATAATGATTTTGGTCGCACTGGTTGACTTTTTCCTCAAATACACAATATATTAAATTTCGTCCTTTTGGTTGAGTTTACGTCTCTATGGAAGAGGTCTCAACAAAATTAAGTGATAATATGTCAATTAGTATTATGTCATATTAAAAACCATTTCATATCATCATATTAAAAGCTATTAGTAAAAGTTTATATAGTAAAAATTATGACTATTGTATCTTCCCACAGAACTAATATGTCGAATTAAGATGATTTGTTTTAGTTAGAATGACCTTAAGAGCGGATGAGAAAGTAAAAGATAATATGATGCTAAATATTTTTATATACTGGCAACATGTTGCTACAGAGTATATTAGTTTTGTTTACCTAACGTTTGTTTGTAACACCTAGAACTAATCGAGTTAGATATAGACATATATATATGTATAAATGATCAGGATGAAAAGGCGAGTTGAAATCCGAGTGACTGTCTGTCCGTCCGTGCAAGCGATAACTTGCGTAAAAATCAAGATATTTTGATAAAACTTGGTACACGTGTTCTCTGTGACCGTGAAACGGTTGGTATTGCAGATGGGCGCAATTGGACAACTCCCACGCCCACTAATTAAGATATAAACGTGTTATTTGGTATAGAAGATCCTAGTAGGGCGGGGCATCTTTGAGCAAAACTTTTTGTAAAAGTGGGTATGGCCCTGCCCCCTAACAGGTTTAATATATACATCTCGGAAGCCATTAAAGCTATAGCACCAAACTTGATTCGAGAAATTTTTCAAGTATCTCTTCATATACTCAGAAAATTAGTGAAATCCGATAACAACCGCGCCCACCTCTGATACAAAAGCTATGTTGAAAACTACTAAGAGTGCGATCACTCGCTGAAGAAACGAATTAAAAACATTAAATCTTGTAACGAATATGATACTTAAGGGTTGCATAGGAATCCGTGTAAAGTTTTGGTGAAGGGCGTGGCACCGCCAACTTTTAGGAGAAATCCCATATCTCAAGAATGCCTTAACCGATTTCAACAAAATGTGGTATATGACATTATATTTGCATTCTTATGTCGAATAGTACAAATGGACGAAATCGGATGAAAACCACGCCTACTTCTCGTATAACATAATTTTAAGTTTCATCTAATCCTTTTAGTTTAAAGTAGATAAATCGATCAGCAATTAAGATATGAAAATCAAGCTTTGTACAAATAGTGTTTCAAGATATATCCTATCATGTGTAGAAATAGTTGAAATCGCATTATAACCCTTCAAGCCACCATATTCCCAATATTAGGACCTCAGTGCCTCTATCTGAGTTTTTATTGAAAATATCGGGAAATCTGTAAGATATTGTAATGAAATTAGAGGATTATCTTTCCATGATAATAGTGTGATCTATTATCAAAAATGGCGAATATCAGGTGAATACTTCCCCAAGTCCCCATATACCTAATATACAGATTTTCAACCTTCCTGAAGACTTTATACCATATATAACGGTCAATATGTGAGTTATCTCTTTGAAATTTAGAGAGCGCCACTTTCTGACATGTGTGTGCCCATGTTCTTAAAATGGATAAAATCGGGTAAGCACTTCCCCTAGCCCCCATAAATCTAAAACAAGGATTTTCAACTTCTGGGCAGACTTTATACCATATATTTCGGTCAAAATGTAGGATATCTTAGCAAAATTAAGTGAACGTGTAATATTGGATCTATGGTATATCTACTATATTACTGCCGAAAATGTGTGAAATCGCTCAACGAATTATCCAACCTCCCATATACTACATATAATGATTTTCGCTATTCTCGCACACTTTATGCCGAATATGTCGGTCACTGTGTGAGTTACCTTCAAGAAATTGCGTGAAAACATGTTCCATAATATACTTGAATAATGAAAAGAGTTAGCGTGATAATTTGGAATAGGAATTGGAGTTTTATGTAGAAAAGTTGTGAAATCGATCAACGAATTATCGACGAACGAACGATTACCCCAGCTCCCATATACTATACTATATTAGAAAGAAAAATTAGAAAAAGCAGATTTCCAGCTCTGCAATTCTCAAAGAACGCATTACTGAAGCTTGGAACAGTATTACTTCAGCAGAATTGACAAATTTAGTTGCTTCGATGCCACGACGGCTTCAGGCTATTATTGATGCAAACGGTGGACCAACTAAATACTAAAAAATCAGGTTACCTAATGTTAACCACAAAGTTTTCGCTCTAAGAGAAGTTATGTATGTACTGTATGTAGACTTTTGTCAATCCTGAATTAACGTTTTTTTGTCATAGCTTTACTATTTTATGTTAAAAAATGGATTTTTTTTTTTGTTTTTCATGATAAGGAAATATATTTGAAATAAACTGTATCATTAAATTTTCCAATAAACTTTTTTTACATTAAATCCAACGGAAATAGGGGGCGTATGTAGACTTTTGTCCGCTACTGTATAATGATTTTGATTATTCTAGCAGACGTTGTGCCGAATATATTGGTCACTGTGTGAGTTACCTTCACAAACATATTCGTGGAATATATGAGTGGAAACACATTCGCTAATATACTTGAATAATGAAAAGAGTTAATGTGATCAGTGCAGATCTTCCTCTATCCGAAAAATGCCCGATATAGGAATTCCCGTCTTTCCATCTGACTTTAAACCGTTCATGTTGATCAATATGTGTGCTATATTAATGAAATTGAGTGGATGGGGTTTCTTAACCACAATGTGATTTCGTGCTAAATATGAAAGAAATCGGTCTAAACCAAGGTCTAGGCCGCTTATTCCTAATATAATGATATCCTTTTTTCTGGTTGACTTTTTCCTCATATATCTAACATATTTATTAAACCACTTTGTTTGAGTTTCTATCGCATATATCACTTTTGAATTAATTTGGTAGATTTTAATATAAATATCTCTGACACGAAGCAAAATATAACAATGAAAGTACATGAATCTATGGCCTGTAATATAAGTTTATAAGATACCAAATATGATTGCAATCCATTAACAATTTCTTGGAATAATGAATGTTGAATTCTTCCGCAACATTTTTTAATATAAAGTTATGCCAGCAACTGAAAACATTTTCCCTCCTCTGACCCTTGCACATTGCGCGAGTATAAAATATTCGGTTACACCCGAACTTAGCCCTTTCTTTTCAATTTCGGCAGTCACACATTTCAGAAATTTTTGGCAGTAAACTATAGTTTTTCCAATATTACACGTTCACTTAATTTTGATAAGATATTCTACATTTTTACCGAAACATATGATATAAAGCCTACAGGAACTTTAAAAATCCCTCTATTAGGTATATGCTGGCTAGGGGTAGCACTTACTCGAGTTTCACCATTTTTGATACTAGAGCACACTATTATCATGGAAAGATAATCTTCCAATTTCGTTATGATATCTTACGGATTTACCGATATTTTCGGTAAAAAGTCATATAGAGGTATTGAGGTCCATTTATTGGGTATCTGGAGGCTTGAAAAGTTATAATCCGATTTCAACTATTTTCACGCCTAAGATGGCATACCTTGAACGTACTATTTTTCCACGAATACGCTTTCTTTCGATATATATTGATGTTCGATTTATCTACCTTAAATTGAAAGTATCAGATGAAACTTGAAATTGTGTTACATGAAAAATAGGGGCGGTTTCTCTTGGCTTTCTTCGGTTTTCACAATGTGAAATAAGAATGCAAATATAATGTGACAAACGAAGTTTTGTTGAAATCGGTTAAGGCATTCTTGAGATATGGGATTTCTCTTAAAAGTGGGCGGTGCCACTCCCATCACCTGAACTTTACACGGATTCCTATGATTTAATGTTTCTGACGTGTTTCTTCAGCGAGTTAAGGCACTTTTAGTAGTTTTCAACATAACTTTTGTATGAGAAGTGGGCGCGGTTATTATCCGATTTCACTCATTTTCTCAGTCATATGAGGAGATGCTCGAAAAACTTAGTCAACGCAAGTTAGATTGATATACATTTAACGGTTTCGGAGATATGTATGTGAAAACTATAGGGGGCCGGGGCCATGCCCACTTTTACAAAAATATTTGCCCACATATACCCCACCCTACTAGGATCCTCTATACCAAATAACACGTTTATATCTTAGTTTGCCGCTTAGTTATAGCACTTTATCTGTTTTCGATTAATGGCATATTGTGGGCGTGGCAGATTTCCAAATACGCCCATCTGCAATACCAACCGTTTTACGGTCACAAAGAACACCTGTACCAAGATTCATCAAAATATCTTAATTTTTACGCAAGTTATCGCTTGCACGGACGGACAGACAGTCACTCGGATTTCAACTCGCCTTTTCATCCTGATCATTTATACATATATATATGTCTATATCTAACTCGATTAGTTCTAGGTGTTACAAACAAACGTTAGGTAAACAAAACTAATATACTCTGTAGCAGCATGTTGCCAGTATATAAAAATATTTAGCATCATATTAGACAGTCACTTGGATTTCAACTCGTATTTTCATCCTGATCATTTGTATATATATATATAATATATGATATATATATATGTCTATATCTAACTCGCTTAGTTTTAGGTGTTACAAATAACCGTTAGATGAACAAGATAATATACTCTGTAGCAACATGTTGCGAGAGTATAAAAATTATATTACTTATATATATATATATATGAATATTTTTAATATACTTACTTTTGGCGATATTTTAATATATTCATGTATATATATATGTTGTATATATATATATTATATGTATATATGTATGTATATTATATGTATATTTTTTGTAGTTGCACAGCTCCTTCACTTCCTTTTTTTAATGCAATAGGACCTTTCTGTAAGGCTGAAGGACCAGGAATAAATAGAGAATCATTTTATTTTTATCACTTTTCACGATACTTAAATTCGATTACAGCTGGCACAAATGTTTGAAATGAAAATTCTGTTTTATTTTATGTGTTCAATTTGATTAAATTAATTATAAGTCTACAAATTGTTTTTTCAAAATTTAAAAATTTGTTTAAGGAAAACATCTACATTGATATTATTCAAAGTAATGCCCATCTGAACGTAAAACATTTTCCTATCTTTCGGGCAATTTGTGGATTCCATCCCAAAGGAACTGCGCCTGCTTGGCGGCCAGGAATGAATCAAGAAAAATTTTGATACCTTCTGATGCGATACATATTTCAGGGAGTGCCTTCTGCAACGACCGGATCAAATAGTAGTCAGAAGGAGCAAGGTATGGGCTATAAGGCGGGTGAGGCAAAACTTCCCAGCCACTGTTTTCCAAATAGTTTTTAATCAGTCAACATGCAAGCAACATAACGCCGAGCGTTGCTTGCCGAGCGATGATGTAAAAATATTGCCTCGTGTCTTGTCGCAAATTCCAGGGGTTTTCCGGCAATCGCTACTTCAATTTGATGAGTTGTTGTCGGTAGAGTTCCCCATTAATGGTTTCACCGATTTTAGAAGCTCATAATACAAAGTGGTGATTGCCCTTCCGATCCCTTCAAATGGAGAGGTGGGATACAATGGTGTTATGGATATTCGGGTTTGCCGTTGATTTGGCTAGGTTTCACATATGATTTTTTGCGTTTAGAATTGTCGTAATGGATCCATTTTTCATCACCAGTCACAATTCGATGCAAAAACGACTTCTTTTTGTAGGATTCAAAGAGCAGTTCTGACAAGGAAAAATCCTTTCTTGGCTTCCATTCTTATGGCACCAAATGTCCTTGTTTTTGAATGTATCCGGCTGCTTTTAAAAATTTGAAATGTTTGTTTGAGTTATTCCGAAATAATCTTCGAGATTTTTTTGTGTTTGGCAGCAATCCTCATCCAATAATACATCTAGTTCCTCATCTTAAAATTTTGTTTGGCCGCCCAGGAGTTTTTTCGTCTTCCAAGGTAAAATCACCACTTTTAAATCGTGCAAACCACTTTTGGTACATTCGATCAGCTAGAGGATGTTCACCAAAAACTTCCACCAAAATACGATGACTTTCGCGTGAAGTTTTCTTCATATTAAAGTAATGAAGAAGAACTCCCCACAAAAACACTTTTTTGGGCAGAAAGTTCGACATATATGAGTAAAAAAAAGTTATTGTTGCTTACGTTTCAAATGAATGACATATACTGAAAAAGACACACAAGGACAGTAGCTTTCCAATGCACGTTCGGAATATTAGAACAATGGAATAGTAGTAGTTGCTCCATCTTTTGGCAAACTTCACGAATATAGTTATTGACGCATAATTACTATTAATTTTACACTGTGAACTTATTTTAATTAAAGTTACTTGTGAACATTAGAACACGTGCGGGTGACACTAACCGGATCAAGCGAAATGACGTAGTCCGGATCAAGCGAGATGATCGGTTTCTATGGAGTGAAAAATAGTTGCTAAGTGAACAGTATTTATCGTTAGCGGTGTAAGCATGCGAATGTTGAAAATAGGTGTAGTGTCCTCATGTGTGGTTTATTGGTGTGTTGTTTGTTTGTAAATATAATGCTTATGGTATATTTCGTTAGAAAGATATCGAACTTTAAGTAGTTTTGAAGATACGACTTCCATGGGGGTGGGCGTATTTATTATTCGATATCAATTTTTCCTCGACAAGGGGTGCGTCGGAAAAGGACTGAAACCGAGGCGGAAATGCCAGCAGCAATATTCACAAAAAACAGCATAACTTAACTCTGGGACAAACGCTAATTCTCATCATACAGTCTATACTAGCTCAGACTAAAATTATAATTGACTAAAAACTTGGAAAAATGTATAAAAAAAAGTTAAGTAAGCATTGGAAGAATAGTTTGTTAAGTTTAAATAAACAAAAACTAATAATATATTTTGCGATTCTCAGTTTAAAATTATTTATCAAATAAGCTTCGAGATCAGTTTATAACATGCATTTGCTATTTGCCTCTGCCGAACTAACGAAGCTAATTAAAGAATAATAAGTTTGTGTAATTTTTTCTCTGAACGAGCGACTACTTAATTCCTTTCAGATTAAATAAAAATAAAATATGCCCCGTAGTTTTCAAGTTACTGTAATTTGTATTTTGAAAAATGCGACTGTAGGTAACACCTTCATCTTTATCAACTGGCGCAGAAGAGAAACATTGGATATAACCATCTGTAATGAAAATACATTAGTCCACGTAACGGGTTGACCTTTTTCATTACAGCACATCTTTTCCGATCATGGGTATATCGACTTTAAAATTAACATTGGGGGCTTAGAGCAACTGATGTATACGAACAAAAGTAATTCATGGCGTGTATTCCTCGCAAAATAGATAAAGTAAATGGTAGAGCAAAACAATTGTACTCTCGACCTCTGTCTGATAAAAAACTAAGCTGGAGAGAGCAACCAGAAAACGCAGGGCTTCGAACGGTCCTCGAAATTCCCATAGAAGAGTCATTGTTCTAAAGTACTATCATTTGGTTAATTGATATGTTCGAAACGACTAATGAAAAAGATCTTTTTAAAACCAAAGGTGCAACTGGTGCTTTGAAAACTCAACATAGGCTCTGGAGGTCAACCACGATATCCGTCTCATCAGCGTCTCAAGGTTGTAGGCTTGACCTTGTTACACAGGCTAAATGACAATACGTCCGAGAAAAGGAAATCTCTGGGGAAATAAGCACAGTATTTTCTTTCTCCCGCGGAGAAGAATATGCCAATGGTGCATCAATCGACAGCACCAACGGTGCAGTCTATGTGTTCATCGATGTGTAACAGGTGTGATCGATCAAAGTGTGTAACAGGTACAGGATAATCCACACATAGTATTAGTATTACTAAATCTACTTATTTAATAATAAAACTATATATTTTATATCTATTGCGGATTAGGGCCACAAATCGCCGTAGCTCTCTATAAATTGCATTTTTATCTTTTTCAGAAAGTTTATCTAGAGAGAAACGTTTAATAAATTAACGTATTCAAATCTATCTTAGTAACAATGATATGTTTGGGTACAAGTACCGATAACGTAATGCTGAAGTTATTTAAACAAAAAAAAAAAAAAATACGAAAGTCAATATATTCGGTATGTAAGGGAAAGGTCAAGTCAATTTAACGCTAAACCATATGTGGTCAAGAAAACATGTTAATTTAAGTAAGGATAAGTAATGGGCTGATCCTCGCGCCAAAGGTCATGAAGAATTTCACTTGGACAGCTGTGAACGCTGGTCCTTTTTGCACCCACATATCTCAGATATGGATATACCCCCATGAAACAACAAAATTCTGCGAGCGTTTCAGATTTTTAGCCTCACCTAATATATGCCTGTTGGACAGTGTCAAGTCAGAAGTTCTGCAAGTGCGGGGGATGATTCTTGCTAAGAACAAGTAGTTCAAAGGACCTCATATGTTCCACCATATCAACAGGTTGACGACTAGAGCCTTTCAATGAGGGGAGAATTTTACATTTGCGCGCACTGAGCCTACGATTAGTATACCAACTACAGTGATGAGCAAAAGTTATCGCAACATATTGTTCGACCGGAATTACTATACTTCTCCACGCAATCCGATACCACGATTTCACTTTGGTTAATTTCTCGTTCGTCATTTGGCGAAAGGAGCGAAAGTAAAACTTGTACAGTTAATAAATGTGTTTGAAATATTGCCGCTGATTTTCGAAACCTTTATGAAAAAAATATTAGAGTTGCTTCGTTGTCGATGATTTAAGTTTGACTGTATTTGGTATAGTGTATAGGAAAATACATAGGAGGGTAAGGGAAATCTTTTAGGAGAATTGGCACAGAGAGCTAGAAGTTAGATGACTATTGACTAGTAAATTGACTATGATTTCAATGGTTATTTCCAAAGCAGGATGATAAGAATCCGCTTGTAGATAAGAAATCTGAGAATTTACCGAATTTGTGCGGAATTAAATTAATTTGTTTAAGTTCCAACTCAAACAATTCTAAGAATTGTTAAAGTATATCTGAGTCCAAACAGGTATAATGTAATCATCAGTAGCTTTCCATGAGATACATTATAAGTAGATATCGCTCAGAATATTCACGGAATTAAAATTATTTATCCTGAAAAAATCTATTTATTACAGAAGCATGCTGCAACACACATAAATAAGTTCGATTGAACCATTAAAAGTATGCATTTCAAATCAATTAAGTCCGTATTAGGAACATGCACTTCTTCTGATGGAATTGAAGAGTGTACTGCAAATAGAACACCTCCTTCGATTTTATTCAATCGATCATATCTGAATATTTGAAATTCACTATATAATAATAATATATCCTTACCAAATATATGTGGTCATGTTTCTGTAAAAACAATTACGTTAAATTCAATTCAATTAATACCGTTAAATATAATTCGGTAAATTTTGTATAAAGATCTCTATAGTTTTGATAATAAATATTTTCCGCGGCTCTTTTGGGTATTTTAGCAACATTAGCATCTGTAGTATCTCATGTGTATCTTTCCACGTTTATAGTCCAATTCTCGTACGAATGTACCGGATGACCAGAATGCGCTATCTAGAAGCACTTGAAAGTTTTAAATATCATAAATTATTTTCGACAAAATGTCAATCGAGGTAAAATTCTGGTACTCTAATCACATGTTTTTTAGGAGGTATTACAAATAAACTTTTAAAAGCACCCATAGCTCCAATATACTCCATATAGTGATTTTCGACTATCTAGTTGACTTCATACCGTATATATCAGCCAATATGTGTGATATTTTAATGAAATTAAGTGGGCATGTTTCTTGACCACAATGTAGTTTCGTGTTAAATATGAATGAAACGTCCATGGCTTTGTCCTCGCTACTTAACATTTCCCTCATATACCCAATGTATTAAATTACGTATTTTTTGTTGACTTATCTCAATAAAATTAGGAGAGAACATTTCGAATAGCTGTATGTCATTCGGTATTAAGTATTACTGATATAGGTATGTATCTTCCCATAACACTAATATGATGAAGTATACGATTTGGTTTTTTTTCCAAAATAAAAGGAAAGTAAGAAGAAGTAAGAATCACCGATTGATATTGCTTTTATTAATTTTTCATAAAATCAGTGGTTTTTTGCACACGCTCCTCATATGTGCAATGTGTGTGCATATTTTAAATGAATGGTTTTAATAATGTGCTATTATTCTATTAGTAAATTGTACAAACTCTTTCTTATGAAATTACATTATGTTATGAAATATAGAAAATTATTAAATGTTTGGTCCGTACTTCTTTGAAATCGTATATTTTAATTGAAATTTTGGCATGCAATGAGATGTGCTTGTATACATTAAAGTATTTCCATATAAATCTGTACATGGATATATGAAATAGCCTAACGTGCGAAACTAATGTAAATATAAACATAAAAAAGTATAATTTTCCTTTCATATTGGAAGAGACTTTATCCTAGTTATGAGATTTTGTACCTTCCTGCAAAAAATTATGAAATTTTCAACGAACACTGATGTAAATTGAGGATAAGTGTTTATCCATTGCAAATTTGACCGTTTCTTGGACAATTGAGGATGCAACACCGAAACGAGTTTCTTAAGCTTCATTCGATTTGGATTTGCGCCGTCTTCCGGTCCATAAGCAAACGAATATTCCAGAGCTTAAGCTAAAGCAAGGGGCTATTTATAATCGAACAATATAAATTTTGAATGTTATTAAAGATATTTTTCTTGAAATCGCCGCGAAGAGTTGGATGGGTTCCTTATTAGGTTGATTTTTGCTATAGCTTTAGCTCTTGTGTCGTTTGGGATAATTGTATTATTATTACCAAGTTGAAGGTCTGTAAATTCCGCTCTGAGGTTGTCGTTGAACTTATAATAAATTTGGAACCTGATGTATATTATTTCCGAACATTTCAGAATTGCTTAAAATAAGTACTGAATTTATTAAAAAAAAAATAAATCATGATAACTATAAAATGTATAATAATAATAAAATAATACAAATGCTTAGATATATTAGTGGAAAAAATGATTGATGCTTGCCTTGATTACATAGTTCACAAAGATTCTACGCATTTGATGAAACCAATTAAGAACTAGGAAGAATAAGTTTATAAGGACTTTTTGTCATTGATCAAATTTTTGGTTTCAGAAACTAGAAATATTTTGGAAGGGTATGATAAGGAATTGATTTGAGGAATTAATTTTTAATATATACTTCTATCTAAAATGTAAATCAAATCGTTCTGTAGTACAACTCTTTGTATTCTCAAAGAAAAACTAAATGTAAAGTTTTGTTACTTTGGGTTGGCATTAATTTTTTTTAGTTTATCAGTTACGGGAACATGACTCTTAATTTTATACATATTTTAAAATTTTCGCTAATTATTTAATAAGTTACGAGTCTCTCAAAACCGTTAAAATACTTTAAGTAAGATTATATATATATTTAAAATAATTGATATAATAATAAACAGAAATTTTTGCGCAATATGTGACTATAGTATACAAAGAAACCCGTTTCTTAGGATTAGCATTCAACATTTTTTCGCAAAGGCAAGACCATTCAACTCCATAATAATTTGACATAGTGCTAACATTACGTTCGTAGTGAGAAGTCAGTATTAAATATTTTAAATCATCTACGTCCCTTGCGTATTGGAATGGACTAACGCCATAGCACATTTCATACAGTATGCATCCGAGCGACCAAACATCCGATTTGAATTCATATCCTTCACCTTTCATAAGTTCTGGTGCCATATATAGGAATGTACCAATAAGACCTTTTGTTGGCTTATTACTAGAATGTATTGTTGATATACCGAAATCAGCAATCTTAAACTTATTATCATTGTCTACTAAAATATTTTCTGGCTTGAGATCTCTGTGAATTATGTGACGAATATGTAAGTATTCAAGTCCCAATAAGATATCATATATAAATGAATTAAATATCTGTTTTGAAACAGCTGGGCGACGGTTACTGTTAGCATTAATTATATCACGTAAGGTTCCTTTTGAGGCAAATTCCATTACAATATTTACAGTTCCTTCGAATATAAATGATCGGATAAATCTAATAATGCTTGGATGCTTTACTTGGGAAATGATATAAATCTGCGAATTCAAATCGTTTAGTAATTAGCAAAACATTTCATATCGCTATATTTAATGCCTATACCTCATTTATCAGCATTTTAAGTTCTAATTTTGGTTTGCGAATAACAATACGTTTTACACAAACATGTATGTGATCATTTGAATTAGACCTACAAAGAAACACCTGCCCAAAAGATCCTTCACCTAAGATTCTTACAGGACATAAACTTGAATCTCCAAAATCCATCGCTGTGCTTTACAGTATAAAATTTAATAAAGGAGCACTACATTTGCAGTACTTGCCCAAGATATAGGGTTGCCGTGCATTTGATGAGAAAAATCTCAAACTACCTTCTAAAACGGGTACTGGTTATCAAATTGAACAGTTGCTGTCAATAATGTTTACGTTGAGGTACGAATAAATGTGGCCACTTAACGCAGGTGCATTGGCACTAAAATTGTCAAATATTAAAAACCACCCAAATCTCAAATCCTTACTATTTGGAAAAGTTTAATATTTATTGTCTTCATGCAAATCGGTAGGAAATTTCAATTTCTGACAGATGAATTTTAAATTTTGTTATCTCTCGTGGCGAGCACGAAGGTTAGACTTTTGTCAAATGTGTTCACGAAGAAACAACAGATTATGTAAGTTATGTAAATTATTATTATGTAAGTAATAAAATATATTGTTCAGTATTTATGCATATTTCTTTATATTAAATAATAAATATTGACAATTATTTTTTAAATTCAAAGACAACCATATAGAAAAGTTACTGCGAAAGAAATAAGAAGCTTTTTTTTAATGGAAAAGGCAAGCTCATATAAAAGTGAAAAGCAAGTAAAAACAGAACAGAAGGGTTAAATTTATGTGTAATCGAAAATTTTACGCTCTAGCAACACTGAACATTCATTATTCAACGAAAGTGTGAATATAAACTATACTATAATCATATTTGGTACCTCACTAACTTATATATAGGTCATAGACTGACTTAGCTTCATTACTACATTTTGCTTCGTGTTCGAATGTTAAAATTGACCCAATTAACTCAAATGATAGTATATGATAAATTCAACCAAAAGAGCTGAACTTAACATTATATATAGCGTATGTTCAGAAAAAGCCAACCAGAGAATCGAAAATCAGTATAGCAGTAGAGATAGGGGGTTTAGACCAAGGTCTAAACCGATTTCATTCATATTCAGCGGTTAACTAAATTATGTATAAGACAGCATTTCCAATTAATTTAATTAAAATATCACACGTATTGTCCAACATAAACTGTTTAAAGTGAAGTGGAAAGTCGCAAATCCCTATATCTGGTACATTGAGTCTGGGGGATGGTCGGGACTGATTGCAGCAACTTTCGTCATTGCACAAGTGTACTTGAGAATATGTTTCCAAGCTATTTTATGAATATAACTCATATATTTACCGACATATGCGGCATAAAATCATATGCAATAACGAAAATCATTATATGTAATATATGGTAGGTGGGATATTTCGGCATTAAATTATGGTATATCCAATAATATACGCGTATCTAAGTTTGCGAATATATCTTACATATTGATCGATATATACAATATAAAGCCAACCGGAAGTTTGAATTCTTATATTAGGTAAATAGGGGTTACGGGTAGCATTGATTTTATTAATTTTTATCATCACGATAATTATCAAGAAAATAAACTGTCTGAATTTTGTAAAGATACCTGACAGATTGGTATGGTATGAAGTCAGCTGAGAGTTTCAAATTTTTTATATTAGGTAGATGGGAGGCAAGGGAAGTATTTACCCGATTTTATCCATTTTAGGCAAAAGGATGCACGGTTATCAGCGCGAGGCGCTTTCTGAATTCCACTGAGATAACACACTTATCGACCGATACGTACGGTATGAAGTTAACCGGAAGTTCGAAGAAGCAGCCTGGGAATACCTGGGAAGTACTACCTACAAGTCCAACGCCGTTTGCGTGAAGCAATCAGAAAAGAACTCCCGGATTTGTGGAAAAACAATTCATGGCTTTTGCACCACGATAATGCACTTGCTCACACTTCGTTGCTTTCGTTGCAGAAGTGTTTCGACGATTGGAAGAAGCGCTGACTTAAGTGCGTAATAATGAATGGAGACTATTTTGAAGGCGACAATATTCCCGTTATTTTTGAACACACCTCGTATATTCGTTAATGTGTACGATATCTTAACAAAAGAAAAATGCACGTACAATCTTGAATATACTAAAGTTTGGTGGCAAAAATTAGTGAAATCGATCTGCGAATTACCTCAGCCCCATATACTTCGTATAATGATTATCGTTATTTTAGAGGAGTCGTATGTCGAATATATCAGCCGATGTTTGAGTTATCTAAATAAAATTTAGTAGAAATATGTTCTCGAGCATACTTTAGTTTAATGTCCAAAGTAAATATTATATGCTCAGAATTTCCCCTAGCCCCAGTGTCTCCGATATAGGGATTTCGATCCATATGACTTTAAACCGTTCATATAAGTCAATACTTGTAATAATTTGAAAGAATTAAGTGTCTTCTCACCCACAATACAGTTTAGCACTGAATATGAATGAAAACGGTCTAGGCCTTGGTGTAGACCCAATACCCAATGAGATTATTTCAATTAGTACTATACCATTCGATAATAAAAATTATGAGTATACCTTCCCACAGCGTTCCCCACCTAATATCGTGAATATCCATAGAAGATTTGTTTTAGTTAGATTGATTTTATGAGGATATGACATCACAGTTTATCACAGATTACATAGTTTATATGATGTGGAATATGATTGCAATCCATTCACAGTTTCGTCGAATAATAAATGTTGAATTCTTAGGCAACATTTTTAATACGAACTCGGAATTCAATTCGTCTCGTCATCCTGATCATTTATAAATATATAACTCTATATCTATCTCGATTAGTTTTATGTGTTACAAACAACCGTCTGGTGGACAAAGTTAATATACTCTGTTGCAATATGTTGCAAATGGGTCTAAATCTGGGGCTATTAATAATATAATGATTTCCTTTCTTCTGACTAATAATATCCAATATATTAAATTTAGCCACTCTTGTTGAGTTTCTATCACATATATATATAGCATTGAGTTAATTAAGCTGATATTAATATCGCGACGAACACAAAAGCCAGAACATAACCGAATTGACGATAACTTGCCGGAATCAGCTACTTGGTGAAATTCGTAGGAGCCAGAATGTTCGAGTGGCCATGTGTTGGTAACGATATGATAAGGGCTGTCAACGTGTCAGTAGACACAGTTCTAATTAACAATTTAGATCAAAGCGACATATTCTAGTTAATCAAGTTTTTTTTTTAGGTTAGCAGATATAATTGCAAAAGCAGATTGAACAATCTCGACAATTTTCAAGAAACTGACTTTAGTTCCGTTTACATCCACCCTTACTTTCCTTATAAAAATTTTTTAATTTCCATTTCATTATTTCAAATTACCGAATATAAATATATAAATAAAGCACCAGGATGATATCGGAATAGAGGCTTGCAGAAATGGTTTCTTTGAGATGTGGCATCTCCCTTCTAACGTCGAAATCAAGACATAACTATTTAGAATATGTAAGCCCAGTACATATAGATAACTTTTTACCGTATGCTTTGTGTAAAAAGTGGTAAAATTGTGTCCATACTTCCTCTAGCCCGCGCATATATTTAATAAACGTAATTTCGAACATCTACTTGACTTTATAAAATATATATTTTGTAAACCATATGTATATATATATATACATCATATATTATTATTTTTATATATATTTTCCTGTTTAATGTATAATCTTGAATAAACTATAGTTTGGTTGAATGGTGGTTGGCATGAATTTGATCCACTAATTACCCCAATCACCTCATACCACATATAATGATTATTGTTGTTCTAGTGGTCTCTATGCCGAATTTATTGGTCATATATATAGGAAAACTATCTGCTCAGACCTTCCCCTAGCCCAAATATACTCGATGTAGTGATTTATCACTTTTCAGCTGACTTCAAACTGTTTACATATGAAAATATTTGTGATATTTTAATGAAATTAAGTGAAAATCTTTCCTTAAGCATAATGTGACTTTGCGCAAAATATGAACGATCGGTTCTACACTTTGAATATAATGGTTTACGCCCTTATGTGGACTTTTTCCGCATACACCCAATATTTCAAATTTCGTCTATTTGGTTAAGTATATATAGCATATATCACAACAAAAAATGTCTTAAAAATATAAATGAAATATTTTGTCAATCGGTTGTAAAAATTATGACTATTGTATTTTCCACAATATGATGAATACAGTAATTTGTGTTAGATAGATTAATTTTATTAATCATAAAAATTAAAATACTTCGGACATGAAGCAAAAAGTACTAATGAAACTGAGTCAATATGATATGACTATGTTGGTATAATGTCAAATATGATATGATATATGTAATACATTCACAATTTCATCGAATAATATATGTTGAATTTGTACACAACATTTTTTAATATTTAGGTTTGCCAATTTAGGTTTACCTTATTTTACCTTTATTTACCTTTATTTCAGTCATCCAAAAATGTTGTGATCTTCTACCTACCGGTTGACTCTATGTCGCTAATATGGAAGACATATGGGAGATAATTTATTGGTATTAAATGAACGGCTGCATTAGAACTTTTGCTGTTCATTATTTAACTATCACAACCAATTTTCTGTTGTGTAATTATAATGAACTTAAGTAATTGTATTAGCAATACTTTGAAAACAATTTATGGTCTGTTTTATAATAAAAAAAAAAGTTTAATGAAGTTCATGGAATTTTTATATTCTCTCAACATGTTGCAATAAAGTACTCGTATTATAGTTTTGTTCATCTGACGGATGTTATATAGAAATGATCAGGATGAGGAGGTGAGTTGAATTCCGAGTGACGAATTGATTTCCGAGTCAAGCGATATTTCGAGTAAAAATTTAGGCACTCTCCCAATTAGGATATAAAACTGGAATTTGGTACAGGGAATTAGGGAGGTACATCTGCAGGTTGACAAAATTTTAAAAGTGGGCATGGCCGCGCCCTTAATAAATTTAATGGACCTCGCTAAAAACCACTGAATCAATATCAACCAAACATGCTAAAGAAAAATTCCTCCGGTACCTCCTTAGACGGTGTAAAAATGGGCCAGATAGGATTAGAAGCACACCTGCTCCCCGTATAACGGTTATATTGAAAATTAGTATAAGTGCGTTAACTCTCTGAAGAAACACGCAATAATCATTAAATTTCACATAAAGGATGGTACTTAAAGGCTTCAAAGGAATCGGTGCGAAAACTGGACAGTGGTCCTTAGGGTAAGCCATCTCTTACTTACTAAACTTAGTACATGTGTTCTTTGTCAAATAAGACAGTTGGTATTGCAGATGGGCGCAATTGGACATCTGCCACTCCCACAAAATGCCTTTAACCGATAAATTGCTATAACTAAGCGGCATATTAAGATATAAACGTGTTATTTGGTATAGAGTATCGTAGTAGGGCGGGGCATCTGCGGCCAAAAATTTGTGTAAAAGTGGGTATGACCCCGTCCTTAAATACGTTTAATATACATATCTCAGAAACCGTTACAGTTATATCAATCAAACTTGCTCCGAGTAAGTTTTGCTGGCATCTCATCATATACTAAGAAAATGAGTGAAATCGGATAATAACCACTAATAATAATCCGTGTAAATTTTGATGATGGGTGTGGCACCGCCCACTTTTAGGTGAAATCCCATACCTCAAGAACGCCTTAACCTATTTCAACCAAATTTGGTACATAACATTATATTTGCATTTTTATGTCACATTGTGAAAACGGACGAAATCGGATAAACACCGCGCCTACTTCTCACATAACACATTTCTAAGCTCCATCTGATCCTTTCACTTTAAAGTAGATAAATCGAGCATAAATTAAGATATTAGAATAAAGCTTTTCACGAATGGTACGTTCAAGCTATGCCATCTGATGCATAAAAATTACATGCGTTGGCAACACTGCTTTAAATAAATAAAAATTTTTGAATTTTTATTTGTTTTCTTTTTAATAGATTATATATCATATAATTGATATATCCATTGGGGTAGAAGGGAAGCGTCTATCCTATTAACGATTATCCAAACTTCCATCTTCATGGTTAGTGTCCATGCAAAACCCTATTTATACTAATTTTTTTATCAGTAAACAACAATTTCATAAATAAATAAATTAGTAATAATTGTAAAAAAAACATTATCCATTATTAGAAAACTTATTAGAAGTTATAACAACATTATTAGAATCATTATTGCTGTTGCATATATATTAAAATGTTACATTTTTGCCTCTACTAAAAAAAAATAAGAAATAATTTTATGGAGCTTATCATTTTAAGAGAGAAAAATATTTCTAATTAAATTGTCTAATTCTCTTGTATAATTATCTAAATTCTAAATAAATTAAATTAAATTAAAAAAATCATTGTTGTTGCTACGTATACTAAGCAATATTTAAATGTTCATTTTTGCTGCTACATATACCATACTCTTCTTATCTTATCTTTATAAGAAATATTTTAAAATTTTTTGCAATTAGTTAAGAAATCTTGTGCATTATGATGTATTTGTATAAGTTTTTTGCTTCTGCTTCCGATTTCCGTTGAGAAGTATTTCAATTACATGTATCTGGGCCATCTCTTGCATTTTATTTTGACCAAGGATAATTCCATAATGGTTTCCAAAAAAGCTTCAAGATTCGCTGGTATGGCAGACAATTCGTTTTGATGTTCATTTGGAATAATACGTGAATACGTATTATATATATGAATATCATATATTCACGTATATATATGAATTTATATATTTCCATTAGCACGATTTTTGTAATTTTTTGTATTGACATAAACAATGCTTATGAATAACTCTTAATATAAATATTTTCGATATATATATATACACATACAATATATATAATAATATATATACAGTATTGATTTCATTATCATTAGGTTGAAAACAATAAATATTGAAAAAGTGAGCTGAAAAGTTCCTATAATAACTACCTTTAACTCTTTTTTCAATAATATTATATTTGAAATTATCTCTATGAATTGATCTCTCTCTATGAATGAATCTCTATGAACCTCCAATATCCATTTCTGTTTTAATGAAATTTTCTCTGAAAGCCTCGATTGAATCATCTATTGTAAATTTCTTTTGTATTTGCCTATTATGTCGAGTATTTTTCATTTGTTTTTTATTTTCTCTTTCTTCTTCTTGTTGATGTTGTTCCTTTTAATGTTGTTGTTGTTTTTACTATTGTTTTTGTTGGTGGTGGTGTTGTTGTCGTTGTGATTTCTGATTTTTCATCATTAGTTTCATTCTGATTTTTAACGCGAAATGATACATGAATTCTCACATATTCACTACTAATCGGAAATTTTATATCACATTTTAAATATTTACTAAATTCACCTACAAACGTTTTAGTTGTATTGACAATTTCAGGATTTAAACAAGGACGACTAGTTCGTTGTTAAGTTTTGATTGAAATAAGCAATATTATTAAATTGAATGTGTCCATCTTCTTTTAAAATATTTGTTTAACTGATTATGTCTGTTTAAGAGATATTCATTTAATATGTCTGGATATAGTTTTTCACATTAATTATTTAAATGTTCTTATTTTGCAATGTTGGTGTAAAATCTACTTCAAGAATCTTTCCAATTTCGCCATTTTTCAAAATACGTTCCTTTTCAATTTCACGATATTGGAAACAGCTAATCCTCGACCTTTCGTTTCTTATATTCAACATTATTTCATCATCAACATTACTTCAAATGGTTTCATACTTAAGATTGAAATGCCGATAAAATGCTTTCTTCGATTCTAATATGCCTCCTATACATTTCCTTTTCAATTAGACCTTTTCGAAATGCTTCTATAGCATCATCAGTGGTAGCATATTTTGATCAAAGACGTTCCGTTTCAAAAATGAGTTTGGGTGTTGTCGTTGTTGCCTCTGCTGTGGTTAATGTTGTCGTTTACAGTTTTGTAGCTTCTTAGAAGAAAAAGTCTTCCTTATATTCTAGTTCCTTACTTCATTGTAAATGATGAATTAATATTTAAAATATCAGTGTTGAGAAGTGTTAAATTGAATTGTATGTTTTTTAAATTTGATTAAATTTTAGGTGTACTAATAAAAACAGCCGTCGGTAATGTATTACCCATTATTGTGTTTAACAAAACAAAAAACCACACAGGACTAATTTCATAATGTATATTGTTATTTTTTCGAAGTAAATAAATTATGTGTAAACATAATAAAGTATAAACTGATACTAACTAAAAATAACAATTTAAAAAATCTTATATATATAAATGAAAAGTATGACATCATCTCAAAAAAAAAATAAAAATTTACAAATACATTTAATTCTCTTTAAATTTAAATTTAATAAAATTCTTCTTATTTCCTTCGTAAGCGGTATATATTCAAAAATCTTATCATATATGAAACAATAGAGTGAAGTGTCTTTTGGTATGATTCCATCTGTTGTCAACACAATCTGAATATCCGTTCCGTATCCGGTTTTGATTGTTTCATTTTGATGAGATACATCTAAAACATTTATTGGTGAATCCTTAAAGTGTGGTGGATCCTTTAATCGAGTGTTAGAATAAGCTGTTCTTCTTGTGAATAATAATTTGTTTGAAATTTCCTGTACATATCATATAGCAAGGAATAACGACTGTGGCTAAATTTAAGTTTTAAATCATTATAAGGATATGAATAGGAGTTGAGGTGAACTTTTACATCTCTTAAATTACAATGCTTAAATTTGTTATCATTTCGATATGCTAAAAGTATTAGGCGTTGTCTGCGATTTTCAGGAGCTAGTTTAAGAATTTACTCCATAAAATATGTGTACTTTGTTGAAGCATCGGATTATAATACCTATCCCAACTTCTAAACGATGTACTAACAGGCATTTTTTTGTTAATTGTTTTTAAAATTTTAAAAATTTGTAAGCGTCTAACTTGTAAGCGAGAGTTGAATACGTGGTATTTTCGAGGTAATGTTAAAAATTTTTAACTCAGATATTTCTTTGCAACGGATGATTTTATAACATTGTTATTATCATTTGCACATACTAAAATCAATTCATGTTTAGTATTAACTACAATTTTATTAAAATCTTCAGCAAATCCAAGTAATAGTTTTAATGGAACACAAAACTTGGAATGACAGCTACTACAGCTACAGAGTCAACAGAGTCACCAATTCCTGACCATCCAGCATTTTTTAAGGCATTAAGTTCATTATTAGTTAATGATACAAGATTTTTCATATCTGTTGGCAGAGTCACCAGAGTCACCAATTCCTGACAATCCAGCATTTTTTAAGGCATTAAATTCGTTATTAGTTAATGATACAAGATTTTTCATATCTGTTGAAATGCCTAATTTACGTCTATGATTGATTTCTACCCCATTAATTAATTTCATATCGAAATTCTTTAAAAAGACATGTCATACAATTATGTAATGAATTTATATTAAGTGAGACTAAGCTCCTTGACCAAATCTTTTTCTTTCACTGGGTAAGACATATAACTCTTGGTTTTGAATTGCAATACGGATTTCATCGTTATTACCAAAATATTGTAAATATTGTAAATAGCTGTAATAGATTTGTATTTTGTATGTTTTTAATTTTAAAAATATCTATTGTCCAAATTTGTGTAAATCCTTTTTCAAAGGCATGTTTATGCTTGCTTATTCGAACGTGATGATTAAGCTTTAGAAGCTAGCTTTAGAAAACTAAACAATTTTAAATGACTGCAAACAGTTTGTTCTTTTTTCATTTGAAGGATTTACTTCATTAGGTTTCATTTGAAATGTTTTATGAAATGTATTATTATATTTATCAACTAGCTCCTTATAAGCTACCCAACGGTAAGTATCTTGAAAACTAAACTTTTTCACATCATTCCTTTTGATATTCGATTAAAACGTTGAATTATGGATGCCTTTAAAACGCTTTATGTGGAATATGGATTAATTTGACTAAGTTTCATTAGATGCTCAAATTCAGTATTGAAAAAATCTTTACCGTCATCAGTTTGAAAATTTTTGGAGCTCGATGGTTATTTTCGTAAATACCATACGTTTTGCGAAATCGTGTCTATTATAGTTAAAAGATATCAATATTTATTGTCAGCTTTATATTGTCTCATTTCTACTGAATCAGCCTGCAATAAATCACCAATTCCTCTTTAGCGCTTGTTTATGTATTGGGTTGTTCGGAAAGTCATTTCGTTTTTTCCCGCCAGAGGACTTAATTACGTTTTTTCGAAATTAACTTCACACTTAAGCCCCATAACCATTATATGTCATGAGAGCTGATATTGCAAGGCTTGTGTGTGAAAAAGTTCAATTAATTCTACCCAGTAGTTTTTGGTTGGTGCCTTTTTAAATATGGAGAGCAATAAGCAGCATTTTCGTCATATTTTACTTTTTAACTTCAGAAAAGGTAAAAATGCTGTCCAAGCGAGAAAAAAATTGACGGATGTGTATGGAGAAGGCGTGTTAACAGTACGCCAGTGCCAGAACTGGTTTGCAAAATTTCGATCCGGCAATTTTGATGTCGAAGATGCACCACGGTCTGGAAGGCCGGTCGAAGCTGACAAAGATGCGATAAAGGCATTAGTTGATGCAAATCGGCGAATCACCACACGAGAGATCGGTGAGAGGTTAAATTTGTCGAATTCAACTGTTTATGGCCATTTGAAAGGCATGGACTTAACCTCGAAGCTTAAAAAAACGAAATGACTTTCCGAACAACCCAATATTTCGTTGACAAATTATTTTTTCCGTATTCATCTCCATTTTTGGATGTGTGTTTGTGCGAGTGAGTTACTCTAACCTTCTAAATATGAATGTAACTTTTTTCTTACATTTAAAAAAATTTTTTAAAATGGCTGCTTTATCATTATCACTTTAACATCATCCACTTTGTCAAGATAGTTAAGCATGAAACTTTCAATATTTTCAAATCTTTGTTCAATTTTATTTACAAGTTCTTTACTTGCACTAAATAGACCATTGTTAATAGCTTTTTGCATTAGTTCAACATCTTCTATAGTACCTTTTTTCATTGCAGATTTCAATGAATTGATTTGACCATTAACAGTATTTAGAGCGCTATTATGATTATATTTAATCTCTTCGATTTTAGTATTTAACTTTTTAATATTTTCATTAATATATGTATACGTTACAGCATCATTAGGGTCTATAAGTGTATATAATTGCTAATCTTTTTAAAACGTAGAATTAAACTTTTTTGTTCTCTATCAATATCAATTTCAAGCATCGTATTTAGAAAGTACATTATTCTTTGTTTCATGTAAATGATGGTGATTTGATGAACTCTCACCAAATTTATTTGCAGTACTCATTTTTTTTCTTTTTTTTTGTACACAGTTATATTAGCTTCTTTAAGTTTTTCGATAATGGAAATTATCTCTTTGTTATGATTATTATTTCCAACATTCGTTGATGATATAAATAATCGTAGACTCTCTACTAATTCATTCGAATTATCTCAAAA
Source organism: Bactrocera minax (assembly GCA_021498325.1). Lineage (NCBI taxonomy): Eukaryota > Metazoa > Arthropoda > Insecta > Diptera > Tephritidae > Bactrocera > Bactrocera minax. The sequence goes on from JAKEEE010000095.1 coordinate 522,649, forward strand.
AACGCAACCCGTTTTGTTATTATATAAAGTTTTCAGTGATATAGCACTTCCGCTCTTTAAGACGCTCTTTTGATATTAAGTACTTTTCGTATTATATGTTGATATCTATTCTTTCTTCTTTCATTTCCAAATTTCCATTTACCATTGTTATCTACATTATAACCACACATTTTATCTAGATGTTTATTATTTTTGAGTAATAATAGATTTATTGATTAACAGAATTTATTTGGAGAATTATTTTTAACTTTTTTTATTAGATAATTTAATAGGTTTTCTATCGTTGTTCAATTGGGTTTGCTTTGTCGTTTTCCGAAAAATAAGTTTAATTTTTTATGGTTATGCTTAAATCAAAATCTTCATTAGTGTTTTTCGTTTTAAATTGCTTTGAATTTTAACACGTTTTTTTATCGTGATTCAACTGTGTTTTGCTTTGTCATTTTCCTAAAAATAAATGTAATATTTATAATTAAATTTATATTAATATTAATGTAAATATAATAAATGTAAATATTTCTTTGCATTTGCTCAAGGTTATAATCTACAGAATTATTTTTACGTTTTTGTGTTGTTGTTGACGTTGTGTCTGTTTTGTAATTGTTTGTGGTTACAAGATTTTGTATTGCATTAAAGTAAGCGTTATCCTCACATTTTCTTTCTCCATTATTTGTTTTGTTTTTAGATTTTATTGAGTTATTGGATTTGAAAATTTTTATACTTTTACTGTTTAAGGTTTATTATCTAACTAACATCGTCATCTTCATCAACATCATACCTTTCTTTTTTTATTGCTTTAGGTTCTTTTTCTTCATAGATCATATTCGTTTTATTTTCTTTAATTTTACCCACAATTTCACTCAAAGTCTCTGTTATTGGTTGAAATGAATCTTCCAACATATGAAGGATCAATTCATTGATTAAGTTTTGAATTATCTATGTGTGTGTACGTGTATGAGTAGTTGTTTAAGATTCTCTTACTTCACTGGTCTGTATCTGGGATATATTTATTTGCTATGAGTATGTATCTGCTATACATCTACTATATATTGTTTGCTATTGATTGATATGAGGAACCTTTTTTATTGGATATATTTAAAACTTATCGAATCATTTCATTTTCTTTCCTTTTCTCCAAACATATATAGATTTATTATTTGCCTTAATAGGTACAATGAATTTTTTTTGATAACAATATTTCGGTTGGTATAATTCTTTGAGTAAATAAAAAATATATTTAAAAGAAAAACCAATCGGATTTTCTACTAAACTGAACATTACTTTTGCTTTAACACAAGTTGATGGTCCTACGATTAAACCCCGTATTGAATTTGGTAAAAGGGAACTATGTTTAGTTTTATGTTTATCATCACTAAATAGTAATAAACTTTATCAATATTTTTTACTTCAATTGTTATTAGTTGCTTTAGCAAACGCATTTTGTTAACTGAAATCTTTTCAACATATATAATCCATCATTTATAACAAAATTAGGTATTTGGGTTTTAAATGCTGACAAGTGTATATTATATAAATATATTTTAAAGAGAAATTTTTAAATGTATATAAATTATATAAAAAAAAAAGCATGAAACTGGAGGTGGTATTGTAAACAACATAATATATAAATTGCCATGAGTTTTATGCGTCAGGAACAAAATTATCAAAGCGTTTAGGAAGAGGAGACAAATGGAATAAATCAATTTGCTGCAGCTTGCAGAGAATACGACAATGCATATTCACAGTGAAAAAAATTAACCAAAAGACACCAAGCTGATAAAGTTCAGCTGAAAGGGCCTGGCAACGAGTAACATCCAAAGACAGTGATTTAAAAGAGCGCGCAGCCGCTTGGTTTGTAAGAAACGCGATAAAGACAAAATTAAAGTTGGGTTGGGAATTTCTGAAATCAAAAGAATTCAATAAATCGAAGAAATTAAAAAATAAAAACGGAAAATGGAAAATGGATAAATGAAAGAAAAGAAGGAGATACAAACAATTGGAAAAAATATTTAAACAAGCTATTAACAAAACTAAAATTCTTTTAGAAAGCGAAAAACCTAAAGATATCGAGGGTGCTATTGCACAAAACGCTATGCATACAAAGCAAAATTTTCTATACCAAGGATTATTCCAGTACCCAAAATCGATGGACTTCTTCCATTAATTCCCATTTTAACAGCACCAGCCGCTCTTGGAACTACTCAATCAAATATTTATATAAAAATAAGAATTACTCGATCAAATATTTATAAAAAAATAAGATATATTAAACAAGGAAAATAAGATCTGGAAAAGATTAAACGACACAAGAGATATATGGAATCAATTGCTATCGGTAAAGGTTTATTCCTTAAACCATATAAAGAAGGGTATGGGCTATTTTACGGGCCTCAAACGTCACCATCAAAACCATTTAAGTAGTCTACCCAATTGACCATTAACAGACATTGATTTAGGCAAATATGGTAAAAAACTTCAAATTTTCAGAGGAGTATTCATGCGTAATTTATTACCTAAAAACCGCTAGATCAAAAATAATGTTGTTAATTTAGATGACGCAAACGGTATTTAAACGCATTGTGTAGCGTCCTATAAGAAACATAATTATAAGGAATATTTTGATAGTTTCGGAAATTTTCAACTACCACTTGAAATTGTTAATTACCTAAAAACACCTGTAGAATACAATTATGTACGAAAACAAAAATTTAATACTAACAATTGTGGTGGACACTTATGCTCAAAATTTTTGAATCAATAATACTCTTTAAATTAAATAAAGTTGTTTCATTTTTATTTATTTTGTAATTTTTTTAATTCTCTTTATTTATTTTGTAATGCCCACATGCATATGTTTCAATTCCACTTGCTTTTACAAATCTCTTATTATCTAAATTACTTAATACTCACTTTTTCATATGTTTTGTATGAATTTCGTAACATTTTGATTGGAAAATATTTTTCTTCATATTTTTTCTTATTTAATAAACATAATCGAAAATCATCAAAGGAAAGCTTTTTATACAAATACCTTCCACTTTTTTAATTTCCTTATGTTCTTGATCAATTTTAATGGAGTACATTTTTACTCTTAAACCAAAATTCTTTTATAATTTTTCCGTTGACTTCATCCTTCATCATTCCCAAAACCTGTTTATTTAACAATGGAAAATTTAAAATATTTGAGCTTGAATATTTCGAAGTATTAAAGTATAAGCTAATATCAGCACGATAATCTTCATAAAAATCGTTTGTTTTAATATCGTAAATAAAGGAGTCTGTATCCATATAATTAAGACTAATATTTGTATATTTTGGTTTTATGTAATCATAATGGAAGTGATACATAAAAAATAAGACATAAAAATCAATATACATATATAGCATTCTTGTAGACAACATGAGCTTTTTCCATTTCAATAGATTTCATATTTTTAGAAAATTTAAGTGAACTACGGAAATTAAATTTCGCTATTAATGCCATTCCTTCCGTTATTCTCCCAATCGGAAAAAATTTCGTTCAAATTCAGTTTTTTCCAATGATTATTGATGACGATTGATTTAAATCAATATTTTTTTTCACCCAATCTGATTCATTAAATTTAAGAATTCTAACTATTTACTTCAAAATCATTCCATGGCTCAGACACTGTTGAAGATTCCTATAATGTATAATATATTTTTCTTTATGTGTTAAATCGGTTACTAGTTTCACATCTTTCATATTTTCATTCTTTTTATTTTCTGGACATTCTAAATCTGTTTATTTGGTGGATATTCTAAATCTACTTCTAATATATAACCAATTGGTGAAACATTTTGTCCATTATTTAAATTTTTAAATTGAAAATTTCAATATCCGCAACCCATTCAAATTTTGAAAAAGGTAAATATTGTGACATTGCGTAACGATCTTGCGTTAACATCTAAATAAACAAGACAATTTGATTCTTTATTACGATTATAATTACTCAAATATTTATTATATAGGACTCAGCTCTGGTTGCCGTGATCTCATTCATTTATAGAATTTCCTTATCCTAATTAATGTAAGTAACACATACATAGTTGTGTTATACATATACATATACCTTAATCCTAATCTACTGTACAAAACGACATTATGTACACATACCTTAATCAAAAATGTTCTTAACGGAATAACATAATTGCCTCTTATATTTTCGTTATTTTAGGATCATTTGTGATCCTTTACCACAGCCAGTGCAATATTTGTATTACATATAATAAATACTTCAATCTCTATTCAATATAACCGTAATGAACGTTAATTTCAAGTGTTGACAGAAATGGGCAATTGATAAATACATATCTATGCTTAAGAACACATTCGTATTTGTTGGTGAAAAGAAACATTTATATCTGTGATATGATATTTGTTTATGCATAGTTTACAAAAATATCTTATCTACAATTGCAGCCGTTGAGAACTGTTCAGAACTCTGAACATATTGCCCGCATTGAAGTGTTTACATTTCAAAATAATTCAAAAATTTATACATATTGGGCATTTTAATTACATTTTTCTATAGAAATTGGCGGGTCGAACTCGTAATGGTTTTTCTTATACATGCTATTATTTTCATTTTACTATATTTTATATTTTTTAATGTAATTTTAATTTACTAATATTAATAACTAATTTCTGAAGATATATCCTCCTACCGGATAAACCTGCCTTGCTGCAATACAGATGCGTCGTATGACTATTGTTATGATAATTCCACCAGCAATTAACAGGATTGGATTCGCAATTTTCATCCCGTAGTCCACCATATGATACCATTTTAAGTTCAATGGAAACCCTTGGATGGATGGATCCTTTTAATTGAAAATTCTTTAGGCGAAGAAGATGTGAGGTAAGGTTAGTTCCTGGTATTTCAAATTCAATTTTCAACTTATAGGCCCAAAGTTTTATGCTTTCTGTCGTTAAAACGCATTTGTTATCTAATTTTATGATACCTTGTTTGTCCAAGATGATAGTTTTCTCACTACCATTGCAGTTTGTTTTGGCCTCTATCATTGATGGCATTGAAAATATCCAAGTGTTAAGTGAAGAGAACTGTAACCAAAATTCTTGCCTTGTCATAATATTGACTTCACAGTTAAGTGGTATGACTGTTTTATTTGCTAATAATTACATCTCACGAGCTTCAATATCTCCTACGTTAAAGATAGGATGCCCTTGTGGGCATATTTTCATTCTTACCATACGTTGACATCTGTACAACATCTCGTCGTTCATACTATAGAAAATCGTTTTATTTTCTTGACAATAATGTGACGATTTGTTTCCTTAATGCTCACGAAATACCCCTTATGTAGTGTGGGGTATGGGTATTCTGTATACATTTGGAGTTCCGTTTTGGTAACTAAAGGAATTTTTATATTAAACAATATAAAATCTTTAGTTTCAAAGGTTTCCATTCTTGTGCTGAGTTTGCTGGCTGCTTCAATGAATAATTCGCGTTTCATTTGTTGAGAGTTCGAGAGAGTTCGAGAGTTGAACTGATTGGATAAATTGAGTCGGTCATTGACTTAAAATTATTCTAATAGGCTTGATTTCGACGTTTTAGTGCATTTAAGGTAACGTCTTCCACTGAAGATTGGTTTCGCAGCAAGCCCAGCAAGTAATTTTCGTTCTTCTTAGAGTTCTCTATTGTTGTGGTTGAACCTCTGCGTGGTCTTCACCCATCAGCCCAAACATGGAGTAATATAATGGCCCTATAATGGGTAACACTGACCTAGACTTCCGTTGCATCCTCCTCCTCGTGAACGCGATGATGTCATGGAGCATGTTGAATATTTAAGTATTTATTGTGCAGCTGCTGGATCATTGTGTTTACTTTATCCTCCTCAGATATTGTTGAGTCTTTTAAGTATTTCAGTAAACTTGATATTTCCTGTCTTTCAAACGAGTCTTTCTTTTTTGGACTTCAGTTAAATATTCATTGGACCATCGCTTCTAGAATTCTATCGAATTATTTTCTACCGATTTTCAATGGTCCCTTAACGTATGCTAATTTGGTTATAATTTGTATCAGCGATACTTGATAATGGCTCTTCTATCAAAAAATGGCTTGGTGTTAACACCTGGAGATCATTTGGCTTATTTAATAATGGGGTAATAGGCCTTGAATTAAGTACAGCTACAATTTGTATCATAGGTGTGGACATTTCTTCAAAAGTCATTACTTCTTCAACTAAATGGACAAAATGTTTTTAACTGCTTTAACAGCCGCTTCCCATAGTCCTTCTACATGTAGTTAGTATATTTATCCAGATTATTTCCCTTTGATTGCAAAATTCTGATAATTATGCTTTATGAGAGTCTTCTTGAAATAATTTGAAAACTTCATGAAGGCTTGTTGGCTGCTCCAGTAAAATTGGTCCCATTATCTGAACATATGTTATTTGGGCAACTTTGCCTAGAAATAGATCTTCTCCACGTACCTATAAATATTGCTGAAGTTAGCTCTTATACGACTTCTTAGGGTACTGCTTTCGTAGAACAACATACGAAAACAAATACATAATTTTTATCTGCCTTTTTTCCACGTATTTTGTGCTGTATCCAAATTGAACCGATGAAGTCTATTCCTCATTCCTCATTTCCATTATAAAATGGGCGAGTTCCTATTTGGCTATCTTGCGGTAAATTTCCCATTAACTGATGTAGGGGGCGAGGGTTTGCTTTAAAACATCTGTAACATTCGTTTGCAATCTTGCTTGCTAATTGTCTATCTCTTAAAATCCAAAACTTTTGCCTATTATTGCTAGTAACCTCTGTGGTCCAATGTGTATATGCTTAAGGTGTAAATGATTTATTAATAAGCGAACTATTATCATAAGGGAGAATCTTCATTAGCGAGAAGTATAGGATGCTTGGCATCCTCTGTCAGCTTACTACTTTGAATCGTACCTCTTACTTTTATAATGTTATTGTTGTCTACGGTTGGAGCTAAAGTGACTAGTTTGGAATTTTTTGGAAGTTGTTTATTAGAAATGATTAGTTTTGGTTTCAAGTAAAAATATTTTTTTGTACGTGACAAGCTGTGTAATTTAATGTTTCTCGTTTATAGAAAATTTTATTCATTAATGGCTTTTTCCTGATAATGTCTAAAAATTGGAATATTTTAGCCATAACGTTATGTAGAAATCAAAACTATTTTTATGTTTATATTCTTTGGAATTGTTTGTTTTTTCGGCTAAGACAATAACTATCTTAGATTTCTTTATCTCCGGAATAACTAAATTATTAATGTTTACCTTTTGTTGGATTTTATAATGAATTGTATTCAGAATTTCCGATCTTCTGAACCACAATTTGTTGTTGATGAGTTCACTTTCTGACACTCCTCTAGAAATTATGTCCGCCGGATTGCCCTTTGAGCAGATATGCCTCCAATTATTTATGTTGGTATTGGTTTGCATGAAACTGACACTGATACAAATATTTGCCAACGTCCAGGATCGAGCTGTAACCAATTCTATACTATTGTGGAGTCTGTATAAGAAAAAATAATACACTTAAATTTAAAACGTCTAAAATTTTTTTGGTTAATTCTACTAAGAGGACAGCGGCACGTAGTTCCAACGGCGGTAATGTTATTGTCTTTATTGGCGCTACTCGTGATTTAGCTGTACGTTTATTTATATAATTTTCACCTGTTTCGTTTTCAGATTTTACATAAACTACTGCCCCATACGCTTTCATCGAAGCATCACAAAATCCGTGTAGCTCAATATTTATCTGTTATTTGCTCAAAATTCGCCTGGATATTCGTATTTGGTTTAAGAATGGAAGCTCGTCTTTGATTTTGAACCAAGTGTACACTATTCGCTGTGGCGGTTTTTCATCCTAATAAGTTTTTGATTTCGACATCTCTTGTAATAAAACTTTTAAACTGTGATGGGATTCACAAAGTCTAGTAGGTTGAATAATGTGGAAACGTTTGAAAGAATGGTCCTTTTTGAAAATCTTGTCGTTGCACCTCCAATTACAAGTTATACGAGAATGATCGTCGAATGGGGTCCAAGTGACACCTAATGCTTTGACATCGTTGCTAATTTCTCAATCAATTTCTTATTGTCCTGGATTAACTTGACATCATCTAGATTATCTCCTCCTGTAATTAGATCATCCATGTCACAATTTGCATTGATAATCTCCGCTACGTCTGAGTAATCTTTTCTTTCGTTTTCTGCAATTTTCTGAACACACTTTACTGCTAAATGGGGTGCAGCAGTTGTGCCATTAATTTACATTTGTAACTTAATTTTAAGAGTGTATTTTCGCAATGTTTCGTTATCTTCATCGCGCCAGTAGATTAATTGATATTTTTCATCCTTTGTGCGAATTTTAGTAAAACGTTAAATAAATCTTCTTGCAACTTGGGTCCAGAATGAATTATTTAATTCAAGGAAATATTCTTGTCTGTTTTACATGATGCATCGAAACTACTCTTAATTTAGTAGTTGTGCTATCCGATTTTAATACACAGTGATGTGGTTAATAATACTTCGACTTTAACATATTAACATTTTTTATTTCCATTTTGTGGCCTAATCTTAAGTATTCATTCATAAATTGTTTATATTGCTCTCTCATGGCTTCATTATTTTTAAGTTTTCTCTCTAGAGAAAGGAATCTTCTTTTTCCTTGTAAAGAGGAATCTCCTAAGGTTATATTTTCCTTTTTGAATGGAAGAGCTAAAGTGAATTTAGCATCTGCAGAAATTTTAAAATTATTTTGAAAGTGCTCCCCAACAATGTGTTTCTTCTTTAGTTTTATTAACATCTATTTTCAAGTGATTCTATTTCCCAAAACTTTTTTGGCTGATTATCTGGTTTTTGATCTAAATACGTTAAAAGACCACAATGCGCTAATTCGGAGATTATGTTAGTTGATCCGTATATCAGCCACTCAAACACACTCTTCTGTAGTTTGTAATTTACATTTTCAATGGTTATTTTATATTTTTGTAATAAATCAGAGAATATGTCCGCACCTAAGAGTAAATCAATCTTACCTCGAACACCAAATGAAGGGTCGGCCAGTTTTATATCTTCTGGAATTTTTTGAACTTTTGTGTGTTCTGTGAACAAATGTGACACAATCTTTTGTACCACAATGGTGTTTAAATTTGTTTCAAAAGCGTGAACAATTGATTTCAATTAAGCATTAACTTTTTCATTTGTGTTTGTGTCCTGTTTTGTCCAATTTCTTCCTGGAAAAGTGTTATGAGGTGAACTTAAGACCCACTATCTAATAAGGCACGTGTCTTTATAATTCTTCCATTACGGCCTTTCATAACAACAATTGCTTTTGTTAGCAGCACATATTCGCAATCACCTTTTAAACTCTTATTTTCTGTTTTCAATGATTGTGCTTTTTTTTTGTTGTTGTTGTTTGGTTGCTTGTTTTCGAACATTTATCTTTGTGAAGCCATAAATGATGGTTTCCTTGTCATTTAGGCAATTTTCGGTTTTACATTCTTTTATATTATGCCTTGTTTTAAGACATTTAGTGCATAGTTTGTTTTTCATTGCTGTATCCCACTTCTCCTGGGTAGAAAGAGCTTTAAATTTATAACAATTAAATACATTGTGTAAAGTATTACATCCCATTATATTAAAGACTGCATTTTGAAAATTTGGTGATGTTTTTGAAACTTATGCTGCTTCTATGATGATGTTATGCTATGATGTAATGAATTTAGAGTCGGTATTTCCTTAGGGCTTTTAAGAGAATTTTCATACCTAAGTCTTAAAATGTTTTCCAATTTTTGTACAAACGTGTAACATAATAAAGCTTGTAACAAATTTTCTAGAGACAAACTGAAACTTTCTAATGTTTGTGTACTTTCAGAAAATTTTTCTTGATATTTTCGTACACTGAAAGCAATCTCAGTCACTACCGGTGCATTTAAAATTTGTCTGAAATAATTGTAGGCTAATAACCTTTTATTTGTAAATTTTTCATTAAAAAGGCTCCAAGCGACAGAAAAATTCATCGAGGTTGAAGGCAGATTTGCAATACAACTTGCAACCGATCCTCTTAGTTTAGTTTTTAAAATGCACATTTTATACGTGTCTGAAACATTTTGAGAGACTACGAGTTACTCAAATAATTCTTTAAAAATTTGCCATTGAGCGTATTCTCCCAAAAAAAAAATGGGAAGGTTAACTTGAGGCTACGTAAAATTAGCAGCACTTTTTTTGCTTTTAAATTTTCATTTAAGTTGTAAGTTTAATTTAAGTTGTAAGTTGTAAACTGAAATGGCTTTGCTTACTTTTGCTCAATTCTGCTCACACTTCGTTACTTGTTTGTGAATTCTTGGCTAAAAACAATACTGTAACGATGCCTCAGCCTACATATGCGCCAGACATGGCTCTGTGTAACTTTTTCCTATTTCCAAAAATAAAGAGAACCTTAAAGGGCTGTCGTTTTAGAAGTATAGATGACATTAAAAGCGCATCGTTGAAAGAGCTAAAGGTTACCCCAAAAATCGAGTTTGAGAAGTGTTTCGACGATTGAAAGAAGCACTGGCATAAGGGCATAATGGAATGGGGACTATTTTGAAGGCGACGACATTAATGTAGACGAATGAATAAATACTTTATTCAAAAAATGAAAATTTCCGTATATTTAAATATCACACCTTGTATATTTAAATATATTAATAGGAACCGTAATACTTTTTACAGTTGAATTCCAAAATTCCAAGCTTTTTGAGCATGTTCGTAGTCAACACATTTTCATGCTTCATCAGTTAAATTCTTATAAAAAAGTGAAATATCTGGTAGTTATGTTTCTTTGAGCCGTTACACTGAGGTAAGATAATCATACGGGAAGACACCTTTACATCTCATCAAGTTAAATTCCTTAATATTGGTGAAGAAATATTTTATAGTAAAGTAATTTGTTTCAGTTAAATTATTTGCTTGAATTTGTAAGCTCGATGACATAAACACAAGCGAATCTAAAAAACGAAGTTCGAATTTCTCTTTGTCATTAATATAAATTTTCTTTGATATGGAAATATATAGTTCTTTATTTAGCGGTTCGATATTTATATCACCATCAATAGAATAATTGTAAAAATTTTGTGATTTGATATTTTAAATTACACTCATTTTGTGCTGGACCTTTATATTCAGCAGTTAAATGACAATGACCGCTTAAATCCCCTAATCTGTCATCGAAACTTAAAAATTCTTTACAAATATGACAATATATAATTTCTTTCTGTTGATTTTCTTGAGTAGGTGTTAAACTTTTCATTTGTATTACTACACTTAAGTAATTTTTATAAATATTAAAGACATCATCCAAAGAATTTTAAAAAATCTTTTGTAGAATCTTCTAAATTATATATAGGAAAGTTATCTCAATTTGAATCATAAAAGCACATAGTATAACTGCATGCACATGGAATATGCTTCTGAACAGATTGTGTATTTTTTATACAATTATCTATACGTATAAATTCTAAAATGCATTCAAAATCTGCATATATAACGAATTGTACTTCTAATTCTTAACTTTTAATATCTTTTAATTTCCTAAAGGTAGTTCGGTTACAATTTGATTACAATCCTCTCGATGATGTGTTAAAGCATCTACGTTGTGAAAATGTGATAGACAAATGTTGCATACACTGGGCAGAAAAAGTCTGCGTACAAGGTACCAACAAAAATAACTCTTTGAAAAAAAGACTTTTATATACTTTTTAAAAAATTCAGTTTATTTTATATTTATTAAAAGATATTATATTTGTAGTTTTAGAAAATAAAAGTGATTAATTTTCTAACAATAGCATATAAACAAAACAAAACCTACAGACGACTAGAAAATCCATTAGAAAAAGCCTACGTACAAGGTACTTAAGTCGAACAAAGGTATTCCTCTTCCAAATTCCGCTTAAAATTTAATAGGAAGTCGGATATCCCCTACGATTTAAAACTTTCGCAAGGCTTTTGGCATGGAATCAACAAGCTTAGGGGTTTCTGTTGAAGAGATTTGAGCCCATTCTTCCTGCAACAAATCCTTGAGCATAGCCTTTAAGGTAATTGTGCTGGCGTATTTTTCGTTCAAGGGAATCCCATAGGTGCTCTACAGGATTCAAATCTGGTGATTGTGGTGGTGTTCGAAGCTGCTTGGGAACGTTATAGCTTAACCGACCAAAGCTTACCAACCAATAACGTAACCAAAGCTTAACTATGTCTGCTGTATGATTCGGGTCGTTATCTTATTGAAAATGGTAATCACTTCCTAGACCAAATTCTTCCGCGCTTTGCTTCAAATTTCTTTTCAAGATATTAAGGTATCGTATCGTTTCGGTGACGTATTATTTGACTTTTCGGTAATCTATAATATATAAAAATATTTATTATTGAAAAAACATTTATTTTGCTGTTTCATTTTTATGTTACCTTTAAAGGTTTTTTATCCAGACATAGTGAATTTTTGAAATGTCTTCAAATTGTAGAAGATTGATGTGATAAAATTTTTTCTTTGGAAAGTAATTTTTTTTATTTTACTTTTACTCATTTTTATTAAAAATAAAAGTATAACTAAATTTTGAATACATCGTTTTTGTAATATTACATGCTCCGGTAGACAGTACAATAAGATCATCTGCACTCAGCTGATTGTATTTTTCCGGCTCTAGCTCCATATATATCTTTTCTCCAAATTAGTCTTTTTCTTCCCCATCTTCACAATTTTCATTGATGTATTAATGGGGAAAGCCGTTAACGAAAGTATTGGTTTTAAATTAATATTTTTCGATTGACTCGAATTTATTTTTAATGGAACTTTATCCGTTTTTAGTTTGGTGATGACTCATGATGATTGTTACATAGCCGGTTGACTGCGATTCGATACTTCAACGACAAATTCAAATATCCGAAAGGTGATTTAATAATAAAGGTTTTAATTACGTTTACTTTTTGCAAGTTCACATCCAGTGTAGATAAAGTTGTTATAAGATTATAGAATCATTTAAAAATGTTACCAGTGGAATTAAAAAATATGGTTTTTAAATATTAATGTTCTTGGACAAAGGTCAAGATATGATTTTCCAATTGCAGCAGTATAAAACAGCACACCCTTTCAAATATTCAATATACGATTTACATAAACTATATTGTATGTGGGTATAAACGATGTGGGTATATAACGTGGTATAGACGATGACATAACAGATACAAACACGTATGTGTTTGTTTCACACATGTTTCAACACTTGTTTCAACACATGTTTCATTTTCCATCAACGATGTAAAACCGCTGAAAGATTATTTAATTTCTATGCAACTACACTCCTATTAATATATATAAATAATGATATTATAAATAAAAAAAAACCACAATAACTTAATTTATTCAAATATTTGCTTCAATATTTTATTGCGATATATATATATACATATATACATCGACGTGTAATTGCAACAATGCAATACTTTTTGTGATAAATACATATATTTTCTCTTTAAATGAGAAGAATAATGAATAAGTTCCATACATTGCTTGTTCAATTATTTTCTTCGATATAAAGATTTTTTTCTTTAGTAGAATCAATAATGTAATATTAATATTATTCATGTATTTCTTTTGCTTTTGCTTTTTTTGCTGATAAAAAATTTGTTTAAATAGGTTTAACTTTCCGTCTAAATTTGGGTATTTTGTTGTAAACATCATTTAAGTATTGTACTTAAAATTAAAAAAACAAAGATGGATCTCTCGTTTTCGATGGAGCATTTAGGTGTAAGGTATTATTGTCAATTTGTCGAAGAATTAGAAAGAAAGTATCAAGATATGGAAGAAAATATAGAAGTTTCTCCTTCGCAGAGAACATTTATAAGAAACGAATGTATCTAGATACAATTATATCAGTAATGCCGAATTACCTCATATAAAGACCTCGACTATGAAGAAAGTGAAGGTTTCTGTTTGGCAATTTCTGAAGATGGTCTCACACAAGTCAATATTCGAGACCCTGACAAAACAGAGTGGTAATGGGGGCAAATAGTTTTAACGTCTTATGACTTCGTCTTTCGTTTAGAGCCTGAAGTTCGCGTACTGGTTGACCTCTGAACACAATAAATATACTTCATGCGATCTATGTATAGGCAGGCATAAACTAAAAACTTGGCAGGAGTTTAAAAAATTAAATATTAACGACAGCTAATAATAATAACACGGTACTAATAATAGTACAGTAATACAGCTTGTGTGTGCAAAAACATTTACAAGTCCGAAATTACAATTATAAGTCCTGAAAATTGCCAAGAAAAACTATGCTGCTAAAAATGAAAGCAAAATATTATTACCGACAGCAGTCGTTTCCATAGAACACCCAAGGGAGCTGCTAAAACTGAGAGTATTAATACGAGACCGTAGACCACGTAGACCAATTGTCACAACGATTTACTCTGTTTGATTTTGCTTTTGGCGTCAAATGTGTCTCAACACTCAACACACGAATTTAGAGAAAATAGGCAAGATTATCTCCGGAAACCTCACAGTAACAGCCTTCTATAAGCATGGGTTTGCTATCCCAAGTGATACAGGCTATCATAACAAGAGCATCCCATTAGAAAAGATAACTGAGTACCGTATTACAGAATATGTCAAAAAATTATTTCACCAAATTCTAAAAGGAAAGTGCAACAAAAAATCTGAGGATTCAGTGTAACCCACACAATTTATATGATATTTCATGGGTAAAAATCCTTGGAAGCGTAAATTGTTTTCTCTAACACCAAATGCTAGTAGCAAAGGTGATGGCAATTCCTCGAAAGGTAATATTGTTGGTCAGATTCTGTAATCGCTCTAGCCTAGATAGCAAAATCACATGCTTGAAAAACATTTTCATATATGTACATGTATATATGATAATTTATCGATAGTGTTACCTGCAATTATAAGCAAGATATGTTGATATATCCTTTGTTGGAGTTCAAGGAAAGAGTGAAAAACAGTACGTAGAATTCATTAAGATAGTGCCACCTGTAATTATAAATACTATATGTTCCGAATAATCTTTAACTTGGCAATTGTCAAAATTACTACGTATTAAGAAAGAAATTTAGATTTGAAATATATATTATTCACAAGTAAACAAAAAATAAAAAATCTCTTATATTAACATAGAATATGTTGAAAACAGTTGGAGATTTAAATGAAGTAAGCACAATAGTGCAACCTCTCTACTTGACGTTTGACTTTATGTCCATAATATGTGTTAAATTATTAGTTTTAACAAAATAATTGTTTATCATACACATACACTATGAAAATGCATTTATATATATTGTTTCAACAACTTTCCCATTGTATTTTTTGCTGATGATATATATATATACGATATAAATATAAAATATATTTGGAAACTTTTACTTTTCATTTTTAAATTTCATTTACTTTATTGAGTACCTTTTTCATTGATCCTCAAATTCAAACGGTTAGCCACCATATGAGCCCTAAAGTGCTGATCTTGCGCCTCGTAATTGATATATCGATATCGCAACATCCGGTTTTAGTATTGCCGTAAATATTGCTGGCTAACATTGGCCACTGTTGCTAGGCGATCGTGTTAAACGAAATCCGTCCTCGGGCTTCCTGAGGCTGTCGCTCACAACTTGAAGAGTTTTCTTTGCTTATCTTCTATTTTGTCTTTGATGAATTTTGAAAAAGACATACAGCATGGTCATGGCATCCAGTAACCTCATCAGCATTTCATTTCAGTTTCTTAATGTGGACCCATTGATGCGAATCTTATCGTAAAAAGTAAGAAGAAAGATACCGGTAACCATCCTTTCAATTCCGTTAGCAGGTGCTGTGGCGTTTAATTCTTACTGATTATAATCATGCCATCATCGACGATCACTTCAAGGCGACTTGGTCTAGTATTGCAATTGGCACATACATGTGGGACGTGTTGATTCTGATTCTCGACAAAATGCGTTACGGATACCCAATATTACCATACATACATACATACCATATTTGGCAACGTTGTTTTGTCGGCAAAGCTCAAAATGCTCCAATTTTTGGACAATAGAACGGGAAATAATGCCACCTTCTTACACTTATGCTTAGGGATAGGACATTTATATCTATATATCTACACTACTACTATAATCTAACAAAACTGTAATAAGAGATACTTCCATAAGTTCGGTTATACCAATATTTGTAGAACGCATGTATGTTACTTTGTGAATATCTTCGGAATAAGAAATTGTGCTTTCTAGTTCGGAAATCATATAGGTATTTATAGCTGATAGCGAATCATATAAATCGACGGTATCAATTTAATTTGTTTTAGAATTTATTATGTTTTAGAAATTATAAGTTCTCATTGTCTAATTCCGTTCTGACACAGTCAAATTCAATATAGATATTGATAGAAAAGCGTATAATTATCGAGCTTGCACTTGCAACCGAAAAATTCAGTTACATTCGCCGCAGAATCTTCGAAAATTTCTTAGAGATCAACACCGGGTGAGGGAAGGCTCAACGATTTGTACAACGAGATACGTCGCACTGCAGGAGAGTCATCGCGAGTATACTGCATAACCTCTGGGTACAACCATTATCACAACCAATGTTCCTATTAGCGACAAAATTAAAACAGCTGATTCTATCACAGAATGCTTACCATTAAGGATATAGGACAGATTTTTGAAGTCAGTTCCGAATTGCGATCGCAGAGGAGTGAACTGTTATGCGAAATAAAATTGCTGCTCTTTCAAAAATGGTAGGAAAGTTAAAGGGGAGTAACCACTCCAGCAGAATACAACGCAACAGATCTACATCCCGTGGTAGACCGGGTATTCAACATACGCATACTCTTTGGTGTAAATACCACTAAGTGTCGGCAACAGTGCTCGTTCACTCCATCAGATATCAGTATATAGTTTTCGTCAATAGGTCAGCTCGGCTAATTCTATATCAGAGCTCAGAACACTTTAATAAACCAACCGATCTTCGCTTTTGCATTCACGACAAATCAGCAAAAATTAGTTTCTTAATAGACTCAGGAGCGTAATAGCGAATTCGAGGAAATTACCGAGAACACGTCCATATCTCCCCCTTCATCCCTACGCTGAAGTCATGCTTAAATTAAATTTAAATCTATGTCCTTAATTTTTATTGACACTGGCCAGAACGCCGTGTTCAATAACATAACATAAGCACCTTATGAATATTTCAAAAAATGTTTTACTCAAAATTTTCTGAATGTTTTAAAGGGAGCTCCGAAATCCCATGTCCATCACGATCTGGCATACTTCAGTTTTTCACCATATTTCGACTACTGGTCTACCAATCTGTGCGCGACCACGACGCTTATCCCCAGAGAAGCTGGTAGATCCTCGGGAAGAATTTGGTACTGCTAAGCAAGGTCAATAGTAGCCGTCCATTTAACAGCAGCTGGGCAAGTCCTTTGCATCTAGTCCGTAAAGCTGACGTCTCTTGAAAACCGTCCGGCAATTACAAGGCGCTTAACGCTTGCACAATTCCTGACCGCTACCCGACACCAAAATTGACTGACGAATACAAGCAACATCTTCGTATAGTATCTAACCGTTTAAGAAATTACAATTTAACAATCAATGTTACCAAATCGCAATTCGGGGTATCTCAAATCGAGTTTTTAGAGCACTCAATTACGAAGGAGGGCATTCACCTATTACCAAGCCCTGTTGAAGCCATAGATCAAAACTAAACAGATCTTTATTCTAAAAGAGCTTAAATGTTTTTTAGCAATGATAAATTTTTATTGAAGATTTCTTCCAAATACCTTAGAGATCCAAGGCCCTCTATACGTTATGATACCGAGGAATAAGAAAAACGTTAACACCGTTTTAGAGAGGAATGAAGATACTAAACGCCACTTTGAGGCGGCGAAAATTAAACTGTCAAACTGTGTTGTGTTAGCTCATCCATTACCTGACACAAATCTTTCCTTCCGGGTAGATGAGTCCGATTTTCCAGCTGGAGCAGTTTTACATCAAAAGGGCCAAAGGACCAATTTCAACGGCTGAGGTCTTTTTCACGAATATTTTCACTAACTGAAACGCGGTATATATTGCCATTCGTCATTTTCGATACATGATAGAAGGTCGTATCCGTCACGGATCATAAGGCACTAGTGTTGGCATTTCGACAATGGTCGCTTCCAACTTGTCAAGTTTTTCAGTTGGATTTCATATCCCAAATTACTGATATCCGGCATGTTAAGGATGAAAAGAACGTAACCCTTGATCTACTATAGCGAATTCATTTACATACGACAGATATCGTCGACTACGATACCCTCGCTGTCCATCAGGATGCTCTCCTTCCATCGCTAACGAGGAGTTGCATACAAATCCTAATGGCACCATTCGAAATTCACTAAAATTTAAATCTTTCATGTTATCTCTCAATTCTAAAAATGTTGTTTGTGACGTGTCAACCGGACGTATTGTCCCATCGATCCCATTGACCAACGCAGAATCAATCGCAGACACCGCATATCGAAATTGTGGGTACGTTTCCAATATCGGAAGGCAATCGATATTATCTATCACTGTTTGACAAGTTTATGTGATAGTCAGATGCAATTCTGATTCCCAACGTGACAGCTCCTATTGTATCCAAGGCTCTGTTAAGCGGCTGGATATTATGTTTTGGAGTACCCATTGACCTAACATCAAATATCGGTGGTCAGTTCGAAATACCATATCCCAGCAACTACTAAAATACCCAGCAGTATCGTATTTAAAAACATCACCGCACCATCCACAAGGTAATGGCCCCATGGAACGATGACATCGCACATAAAAATCTGCCATTTTATGCCATGAAATGGATCAGTGAACGACTTATTTGCCTCTTATTCTACTTGGACTGCGGTGGACATATAAAGACAACGTTAGCTCTATTCCGTCGGAATTAGTATATGGAACATTATTGTGATTATCCTAAAAACTTTTCATCAAATAATGCAATAATTAAAACGGAATATAATACTTATTGGAGCTAAACTGTATGATGCGAGAGCTGCGTCCTATTAAAACAGCTTGGCATTAAAAGCAAAAAGTATTTTTTCTACGGCGACCTCAAATCCATCTCGACCATCTACCACCCCATCCATGACTCTCTAAAAGGAGGATACTGTGGCAACACCACTTTATTTTTTTCATTTAATTTTTTTTTTATTTTTATTTACTTTTATTTAAAAATACAAATATGCCTTTGACATTTTGTTTTGTATTGTCATTTGTATTAATTTTTTGTGAAACAAATAAGTTTTTCTTTGGTGAAGTACAATACGGGCGAATTTCGTTTAGGTTCCTTTTCTGCTACAGTCGGCATTGCATTAACCATATTGCATATACGCGTATGAAAGCAAAGAAAATAATTGGACACAATAATTAAAATATTTTCATTTGTTAATACTTGGGTAAATATTTATTGTAAGAAATGAGCAAAAACATATTTTAATACTCTCCTTATTACAAAGTGTAATAGTTCTGTTCACCTAGCGGTTGTTTGTAACGCCTAAAACTAATTGAGTTAGATATAGACATATATGTATATGTACATAAATGATCAGGATGAAGAAACGAGTTGAAATCCGAGTGACTGTCTTTCCGTCCGTTCGTCCGCACAAGTGTTAACTTGAATAAAAACTAAGATATCATGATGAAACTTGATACATATATCCTTTGTCACTATATGAAAGTTGGTATTGGATACCAAGTACATCCACAAAATTTCGTTTATCGAAAACCAATAAATTGCTAACTATGCAACAAATTCAGTTATAAATGTGTTATTTGGTGCAAACTTTGGTTTGGAAAAACTTTCGTGAAAGTGGGCGTAGCCCCGCCCTCCAATAGGTTTAATGTGCACATCTCACAAACCACTAAAGTTATATCAATTACGCTTACTCAGGAAAAGTTCTTTTATCAAGTCCTCTTATGCTAAGAAAAAAAGTGAAATCGGATAACAACCATGCCTACTTTTCATATAACACAATTTTAAATTTCATCTGATCCTTTCACTTTAAAGTAGATAAATCAGGCATAAATTAAGATATTGGAATAAAACTTTTCACAAATAGTGCCTTTAAGATATGCCACCTCAAGCGTAAAAATGGTCGAAATCAGTAAATAAGTTTTCAAGCCCCCAGATACCAAATATATGGACGTCAGTGCTTGGCTAACCTTTTACCGAAAATATTGGTAAATCCGTAAGATATCTTAATTAAATTTAAGAAGTATTATTTCATAATAATAAGTTGCCCTTCTGTTAAAAATGGGGAAAATTGGGTAAATACTTCCCCTAACCCCCATATACCTAATATAATAATTGCAACCTCCCGTCCATATAGACTATATAGCCCATATGAGCCCATATCAATATATGAGGTATCTCTCTCTCTCTTTCTGATAACAGTGTGTAAGTGTGTATTAAAAATGGTAAATGATAACAATATACTTAATATAAGAATTTCAAACAATCACTTGACTTTATACGGTTTATATCGGTCAATATGTAAATTATCCCACCTTCTATATTAAATATAATGATTTTCGTTATTCTAGCAGATAATCATAAAATTCTTTATAAAATTGCGTGGAAACAAATTCTCTAGTGCACCTAGGTATCGCCAAAGGTTAGTGCAATCAGTTTAGATCTTCCCCTAGCCCAAATATACCAGATATAATAATTAGCGACTTTCCAGCTAACTTTGAGTCTTATATGTTGGTCAATATGTGATATTCCAATGTAAATTAGTGGAGATTTTCTTGCACATAATGTGGTTTCGTGTTAAATATGAATACAACCGGTCCGGACCATGGTCTAAGCCACTTATTCATAATATAATGATTTCCGTCCCTAATTGGGGAGATTTTAATATAAATATCTCCGACATGGAGCAAAATACACTAATGAAAGTATGTGAATACATAACCTGTAATATAAGTTAATAAGATACCAAATATGATTGCAATCCATTAACGGAAATTTTGTTAAAATAAAGTTATGCCAACAGATGAAAACATTTCCAGGCCTTTGATCCTTGCACATTGCAAGAGTATAAAATGAGAAATGAGAAATAAAAAAAAGAGTATAAATAAACAAAACACCCGAACTTATGCCTTTCTTACTTATTATTTGTTTATTTCATTAGTTTCTATACAATACTCTTAAATTTGTAAATAATTGTGTTGTTAAGTAGAACAGGACACTTCGAAAAAATGTTGATGTGAGCAAGCTTGGGACCACCTAAATGTATATGTATGAATAGCTCTCAACTCTCCGCAAGCTCAAAACTCAAATAAAACAGTGACGGTCACATTATCCAGTGACTTGCCGATATTTCATATCATATACCTATACCTATAACATACACCTTTAATCATACTCTTTTTCTGCTATAATACAGCTTTCTCACAATTTTGTTAAAGTTAGATTAAATGAAGAAAACTGCTTTTAGAAAGCGCACCAATTCTTTGTATTTTAGCCTAGTTGTTAAACACAAAGCTTAGCATTCCGTTAAATTCGAGTTCAACATTTTTTACTTTAGATGATTTAATTTAGTACTATTTTCAATTAGTTTTAAAATTAAATATTCCTAAATTCCACTATTTGCTGAATTTATTATTAACTATTCAAAAATCTCAAATTAGTCTGTCGCATAACAGATATACAAAAGGGTCTTCAGATTTCTGTTTCCGCTGCAAAAATCTGTAAAAAATGTGCAAAATAAAACACATCCTTTTAAGTTAAATGTATACACAAAATTTCCCGTGTAGTATGTTGGACACCAATATTAATTACGACAAATAAATGTGTGACAAATGACAAATCAATGTACATATCACATCCCATCATGTAAACTATATAAACTTCAAAACGAAATCTTTCTGTAAATATATATATATATTTTAGAAAATTTAGCTAACGAAATATGTTTGTGAACGGCTCCTGTTAGGTAAAAGATTGTAACAGTAACATAGGTAACATATTGCACAAACACAATCAAACGTTTCCAAGTGTTCACCCAGGCAATTACGTTTGCTGCCATTTCTATGTGAATGGAGAACCCTAAAGTTAGAAAGAGTAAAAACTGCCGATACTAATAGCATATGAAATACTGTTATGCTAAAAGAGGTAACAAGTGTATAAAAAATTTCAAAAAGAAGAACTTACATTGGACGACGCTAAAGCCTAATTTTGTGAAAAAATTTTGCGTTTCTGCAAGTAAGCAAATTTGTTTTTATAATATTTAAATGAAAAATAATTTCTTTTAATATCTTTGTAGAAAACGAAGTTAGTAAAACCTTTCATAAATGTAAGCATTAAACTTTTGTTTTGTATATACAATCAACGCTCAGAAATTGGAATCTTCAGTAATTAGAATTTCCAAAAATTAGAATCAGAGGTTGTAATAAATTATATATTCTGAATTTTTATTTGAAAGGGAGAATCCCCAATTTATTTATGTTGTTCGCTATTCGTTGTTTTTTCGCCACACATGTATGTTTTTGACTAGTTGGTGTGTGAAATTTGATACGTATGTACATATTTTAACAGTATCTGTTTAAAATCAAATGTAATAAATCGCTTAAATGTCAAATTAACTTACGAAAAGTACTTAATCCTTGGATACAAAAGACCAAATCTTGAAAAAGCTTGGAAAATGTGTTCAAGGGAAGCGGTTAGCTCTAGATTTTAATGTGGCGCCATCTGTAATCAGCTATATAAAGTCAAATATAGCATCAATTTTAAATACTGTTTCTAGCACCTATAATGGGGCAACAAAAAAATCATTGGATATCGCTGAATATTCAAAAAATGGAATCAATTCTTTATAAGTAATTTTTAAACAAATGCGAAAGAAATGTACATTAAGTAGGCCAATACTAAAGGAGAGAGCCAAACTAATATTTAAATAGGAATATCCCGATAAAGGTGAAAATGCATTTTTTGCAACTGATACATGGTTTTCCAAATTTAAAAAGCGTATCTCTTTTTTTTTTATTTGTGGCGTAATCTTCTCCTGATGTTGCTTAAATCACTCCGTTTATTCACAAATTTTGTGCAAAAGTCTATCAGATCGGATTAACGGAGGCCCAAATATATAATGTAGAAGAAAGCGGACTAATTTACCTTTGTCTACCTGATAAAACATACGTTTCTGCGTTCGAAAAACCCACCCCCAGATATGAAATCTAGAAAGAATGAATTTCAATTTTGCTTGGTGCAAACACCGATGGATCACATAAATGTGTGCCATTAATAATTCGGAAAGCAAAAAAAAAGGAGTTTAGATCCAAATGATAGCATTTGAAAAGAAGGCTTTGAAACATGGAGTGAATGTGTTTGATTACGGATCTGCATATAAATTCAATAGTGATGATGAGTCTTCAGATAGCATCGAATACGATGATACTGAGGTCTTCCCATTTATCTCTAATTCTACTGTCATTAAAAGCCTTAACAATTTAATAAAATGGTGCAGTTATAGTAAATTGTTTCCCACTAAGCACCTACGCAATCTTCTGACCCTCCGCAACGATATAATTGCTTCAGATTTAAAAAAAAAAAAAAAACAAAACAAACAAATATGACTGACTATATGCCAAGTAAAGATTACTTGCGAAGTTGGTGAATGAGCCGTATATTTTATGAATTAATTACTTAGCTTTGAACATTATCGTAATTATCTTTAGTTTTTTTACAGAATACATATCGACTTTTCATTTGTAATTGGAAAATATATTGATTGCAATTGGAGTGAATCTAAATGTTTAATTCGAAACAAAAACGCATGTTGCTAGAGAGTATATTAGACACCTAGAACTAATCCCTCATATATGATCAGGATGAAAAGACGAGTTGAAATCCGAGTGACTGTCCGTCCGCCCGTGCAAGCGGCGGCAAGCGGTTCTCATTGACTGAGAAAATGAGTGAAATCAGATAATAACTACGCCCACCTCCCATCCTAAGATTATGTAGAAAACTACTAAAAGTGAGTTAACTCGCTGAAGGAACACGTTAGAAACATTAAATCTTGCAGGAAATATAATCCTTTACGTATCCCCCCATAGGGATCTGTGTAAAAATTTAGTAATGGGAGTGGCACCGCCCACTTTTATGCGAAATCCCATATCTCAAGAACGCCTTAACCGATTTCAACCAAATACGTTCTTATGTCACATTGTGGAAATGGGCGAAATCGGATAGAAATCATTTAAAACTTCTAAACTTTCACTTTAAAGTAGATAAATCGAGCAGCAATTAAGATATGAAAATCAAGCTTTGTACATATAGTGCCTTCAAGATATGCCATCTTATGTTTAAAAATAAATAAAACCCAATACTAGCACTTCAGTGCCCCTATCTGACTTTTTATCGAAAATATCGGGAAATCTTGAAGATATTGTAATCAAATTGGAGGATAATCTTTCCATGATAGATCTTTCAGAGCCTACCATCTTTCCGGTAGACTTTGTACCATATATAACGGCAAACATGTAAGATATCGTAATGAAATTGGAGGGTTATCTTTCTATGATAATAATTTCGTCTGGTGTCAAAAATGGGATAAATCGGGTAAATACCTCCCTTAGCCCCCATATACTTAATATAAAAGTTTTCAACTTCCTTTAGACTTTATACCATATATTACGGTAAATCTGTAAAATATCGTTATGAAATTCTAGGATTATCTTTCCTTGATTATAATGTGCTCTTGCAGCAAAAATAGGGAAAATCGCGTAAATACTTCCCATAGCCCCCATATACCTAATATAAGGATTTTCAACCTTCTTGTAGACTTTATATCATATGTAACGGTCGATATATGAGTTATCTCTTTGAAATTCAGAGAGTGTTTCTTTCTGATAACAGTGCGTCCATGTGCTTAACGTGGATGAAATCGGGTAAGCACTTCCCCTAGCCTCCATGTACCTAATGTACGGATTTTCAACCTCTGGGTACACTTTATGCAATATATTTTGGTCAATATGTAAGATAAAATTAGAAAAAGAAAAGAAAATTAAGTAAACGTGTAATATTGCATTTACCATAGTTTACTTCCGAAAATGTGTGAAAACGATCAACTAATTATCCCACCGCCCCCATATGTAGTGGTAGATGATTTTCGCTAATCTAGCAGACTTTATGCCGAATATGTCGGTCACTGTGTGAGTTACCTTCACAAAATTGGGTGAAAGCATGTCAAATAATATACTTGAATAACGAAAAGAGTTAATGTGATCACTCTATCCCTAAAATGCCCGATATAAGAATTCCCGACTTTCCATTTGACTTTAAACCGTTTAAAACTTGTTGGTTTGTATGTATGTATTTATGTGTAATATTTTAATGAAATTAAGTCGATATGATTTCTTAAACGCAATGGGATTTCGTGCTAAATATGAACGAAATCGAAGCAAAATATAGTAATAAAAGTATGTGAGTATATGGTCCGCAATATAAGTTAATAAGACACCAAATATGATTGGAATCAATCGACAATTTCGTCGAATAATGAATGTTGAATTCCTCCGCAACATTTTTTAATATTAAGTTGTGCCAGCGCCTGAAAGCATTTCCCCGCCTCTGATCCTTGCACGTTGCGAGAGTATAAAATGTTCGCTTACACCCGAACTTAGCCCTTTCTTACTTGTTACCTTTTGTTTTCTTGTTTTATTAATAGAATTAAATTAAAATTAATTCCATTGGAATTTTTTTTTTAAGTAAATTTACTTAATTGTTTGGTTATATATGAATAAAGAAACTTCCAGAAATTAGAATCACCTTAAAAAAATTTTCCAATTTTTACACATAATGATTACCGTTATTGTTGGACTCTCTGCCGAATATGTCTGTCAAATCTACAGAGAGACACAGAGAGATCTCGAACATAGTTTAGTTTAAAGCCGAAAGTAAATGTTATCTGCTCAGGCGTTCCCCTAGTACCAATGTGCCCAATATAGTGATTTCCGCTTTTCCACTCGACTTTAAACCGTTTATGCAGGTATGTGTGATATAGAATATGTGATATTTTAATTAAATTAAGTCTTCTCTCAACCATAATATGGTTTAGGGCTGAATATGAATGATGTCGGTCTCTACCTTAATCTAAACCACCTACCTCTGATATAAATGGCATCCGTTCCTCTGGTTGACTCAATATATTATACATTCAATATATTAAATTTCGTGCCTTTGGTTGAGTCTGTATCGTAAATATCTCCATAGAAGTTGTCTTACCAAAACTAAATGAGAACGTTTCGATTAGCATTATGTCATACGGTAAAAAGTTGTGACTGGTATGTGACTGGTATTATGTGGTATGAAATGTTCGTTGACAACCAGACTTAGCCCTTGCTTACTTGTTTAATCTACAGTTTTGTGAATACCTGAAAGTATTTAGCCGCCTTTTATCCTTGAAAATTACGAGAATATAAAATGTTCGGTTACAACCGAACTTAGCCTTCCTTAATTGGCTTCATTATTGTAATTTCTTTATTCTTTATATATCGGTGTATATTCAGCAATATGTCTGTTTTTAATATATTATGTAAAAACATACATTCTTTGTTTCTATTTCTATTTCAATTTAAATTGCTTATTTTATTAATTTTACTTTGCTCGTATTCTTTACTCAGTTTTTCAATATATTGTGAGCAATGAATTGGCTTCTTTTGAGTCATTGTAAATGTTGTGCAATTATAAAATGTAAATAAAACAATTCGAAATTTTATGATCCAGGCTGTGGGATTTATTCGTTTCATCAACTCCTATGATTCGTGAGTTTGTTAATTTTTTTGATTTAAAAAGTACTCTATTGCGAGGATGTTCACGCCGTAGCTCACCAGAGAACTTACAACCCTAGAGAAGGTGCAGGTTCGACTGCAGAATAAAACAAAGTCTGAAAACAAAAAAAAAAATCTGAATGATATTTATATTCTATAATAATCAACCATTCTTCTAGAGGCAATCAAACATCAATTACGGATTTACAGTTTAAAAATATAATCCACATTATAATTTCGTACTTCGATCAATGATAATGTTCGAATCTCCAATAAAGATTTGTATTTTACACATATTTTATTTTTCTATCATAGTTGTTTAGACAAATATGAATATTGATGCTTTTCTGATTTTTGTCAAGCTGTCTGCACTATTGCCACATTTCGCTTCGACCTCAGCATAAGTATCAAAATATGCTTTCAAATTTTTGCCATGAAAATTTGCTTATTTTACCTACAAAACAAAAGACAGCCATAAATACGTAGTGGTAAGTTCAAGTGTAACAAATAAACATATGAATAAAATTTCTTGCTTCGTTGTTCACAAAGCCTTTAAAAATATTAGCTCTGAAATAATAAAAAATTGTGAATTAAGAGACGGAAATTTACTACTTCTAGTGCAAAATAGTACTATCGCAAAAAAAATACACAACAACAAAACAACTCATTCGAATATGCAGTTTAAAAATTGAGCTTCACAAAAATCTTAATTCTACAAAAGGAACTATTTACGCTCCGAGAGAACTTACGCTTACAGAGAACTTATAAACATAGAGAAGATGCATATTGTATTTTGTATGATGTTCGATTGGCTCGTGTACAGAGACTGAAAAACATCGAGTACGGAATTCACCACCATTCTCTATCATATACGCTATTTTATAGCGAAATATGTGAAACACGCTGTTCGTCAACAGAAAATAGCAATCAGCAAATTTTGTATATGAGGACAGGCATGGAAATATGAATATGAATTTTGCATAAGGAATACGAATGACAAAAATTTTTTTACTTAAAATTATTTATGTAATTTATAAACAAATATAATACAATTTAAAATAAACTAAAGAAATAATATAAATGAAAATAGACTGAAAATAATGTTTTTGTTTTTAATTCTTCTTAGGTCTGAAATTTCTAAATGAATAAAAATATTACAACTTTCATTATTTTTAACAATTTCGGTATTTTTATAAATGAAATATGCTTACTCGTATGTATGCGCATGCACATAATCCAGTTTAGATGCCCAATCGCAAAAATAATATGTTTATACATGCATACGTACATATGTAAGTACGCATCACCAGGAAATCCCATTCATATGCGCAATCTCTAAAACACAACTTGCGCGAATGACTGAGAAACTTTATACAAATGTACGCTTGTGTGTAAACTAGAACGAATATTCCAAGCATCATGAGAACAACAACCACAACCATCCAAACTCTTCTACCCGCTGCAGGAAGCTGTCATCAACTGCTTCGCCTCTCCGATCGGAAAAGGTTGAAATCATATTTTGATGCTTATGCTGAAGTCGAAGCGAAATGTGGCAACAGTGCAGACAGCTTGACAAATCGGAAAAGCATCAATATTCATATTTGTCTAAACAACTATGATAGAAAAATAAAATATGCGCAAAAAATAAATCTTTATGGAGATCCCATAGTATCGATCGGAACATGAACATTCGTTTAACATCTATGCTACATTAGTTGCTTAAATTACGTAACTTTCATTGATATTTGATTGTCTATAAAAGAAGAGGCTGATTTCTATAGAAAATGAATATCATTCTGTGCCTCAACAGACTCCTGACCTCAACAGGACTCTGAAAAATGTGGTAAATGACAAAAGTGCACGCTGCCACTTTTCGCTTCTGAAGTAAATATCAGAATTTGTTTCAATTTATGATTTTTAGCACCCTCATGACAAGGCGTTTTTACACAACGCACGCATGCGGGGAGATGTGCACGGCGCTTGCTTATATGAACGAAATCATTTTGCTTTGTTGATGATGCGCTTGCGTTTACGAATGGAAATGTTTTTGTAATTTATTTTACCATGCATTTCGGAGTCCGTTTAAACTTTAAAGAGTAAGGTTTATCTTGTCAGCATGTAGTTTTTTCTGAACTTTAGTCGAAGTGACGAATCTGAGGAATGTACATATATACGCTTTTATTCGTATATATGTAAATTCGTAAGCACATATTTATATGCGTGCTTGGAGAAATAATAGCAGATGTATTTATATAGATATACATATATATCGAAAATATAGCCAAGTCGTTTACTCATATTTAATTAAATTCCCAAAGAACTATTCATGTGCATATGAACGTACACACCTCAATATAAAGTTTTTAAAAGATGATAACATATATTTGGTTAAAATTTAAATAAATAATTATTAAAATAATAAATATTTCCATAACAAGGACAAGAAATTGCCGTCGGTAAATCAATGCTTATTCGACTCCTTAATGGTGTCATATGTATAAATTAGTTGTACAAATGTTTCGAAATATTTTTTATTAATCCTTTTTTTTATTCATAGTTGAGCTTAAGTTGAATTAAAACAAAATGTAAAAATTTAAATGGAATTTAAAAAATTCACATAACATATGTAATATATGCATTCTTCGGTTCCCTCCTGGTTGAGAATGTTAAGAACAGAAAATGCGTAATTTCTACAGATTCCCTTCTGCTAAGTATCAAATCAATGTTAATTTATTATGAGGTGACTTCCCTCGTTGTGGGGTGAATTCCCGCGCTGAAAAATTTCAGACTTTATTTTATTTCGCTGTCGAATCAGTACCTTCTCTAGGGTTATAAATTCTCTGCTATAACGTCACAGCTCTCATCACAAATGATGGCATAACAATCTCAGTTGTCCTTGCAGTTGAAAGAGCAGGAGGTCCGTTTACCGACTAAGATTTCACCACAGATGTCTTCACAGATAGCAGATGTGTCATTGCAGTTATAGCAAATAATTGGAACCCTAAAGATGAAGTTGCTGCATTATTCGTTGCTTCGAAAGGGTCTGCTCTAGAAATCTTA
Organism: Bactrocera minax; assembly: GCA_021498325.1. NCBI lineage: Eukaryota > Metazoa > Arthropoda > Insecta > Diptera > Tephritidae > Bactrocera > Bactrocera minax. The sequence goes on from JAKEEE010000095.1 coordinate 552,568, forward strand.
CAAACCATTCATAATTGCGAATCGAGTGTTATGAAACGTTGATAGGTGCAATAGGAAGACGGTATGGTAGTGAGCATAGGAAGCAGGTCTTCTACATCGAGTTGTTAAATCACCACCAGAAAGTTAATGAGTATCCGTAGGAATTTGCTACACAAATTGAGAGGTAAGCTCATTTGGTTCATGCACACAAATCCGCGGAGTATATCAAAAACATAAAAATTCCAAACTTCGTTAGTGGAATACAAAATGAGACTATCCGCTATGCTTCTTTAGCATGTCCGAAAATGAGGTTTGCAGAAACCGTCTCGAATATTTTAACGCACGAAATTGCGTCTCCGGTTAGTAATCGAACATTTAATGCGCATTAAGCATAAATGGAAGAATACACTTGGGGGAATCAATTACTTGAGAAGATGGATAAAATACTCTAGACAATTACCGAAACGCGTAAGAAAAATGATGGCGTGGTTAAATGCTTCCCCTGTGGAAAAAGTGGTCATATGGCACGCAGCTGTAGTTTCGAATCTAACCGGTCTAATAATCCAACTGGACGCAAAGCTGAGGATCTCAGCTTTCTAATCAAACAATTCTTAAAACTAAGCGAGCCAGCTTCACCCCACAAATAAGTAGGAATACGAATAATGTTACCGTTAGTGGATGTGTGGACTGCAAAAAGCGCATACTGACTGTCGATCCGGATGTGTCACGTTCCATAAATCGATCAGATCTGGTCAGTAAAAAACTAAGACCGTTAGCTGGGGCAAAGTTACGTATTGCAACTAGAGGAGATACTCAAATTCTCAGAGAAGTAACATGGGAGATCGTAATTGGAAAGGTAGGCTTGTTTCACACACACAACCATATGTTATATGATATGATATATAATCAAGGAAACAAAATCGACATGGAAAACAGGATTATGACTTATACCAATATGTAAGTGCCACTTATGTTCGGTTATGATAACAACTCCAACATTATACGAGTGCTAATAACAAAAAAACAGCAGATTCCATCAAAATCAGAAGCAGTTAGTTGGCAGAAATAGATAGAGATTATGGAGCAAACAAGCTGTGGGCTGTTGATGCCGCAGAAGAATTTACTTTTTTGTTTAATTTAAAAACTAAATTTACTTATAGGAAAAACCCTGGCCATGACAAAACAAGACAAATGTATTCCAGTGAGAATAATTAATGGGTTCAAGTCACCAATACAACTTTCAGAAGAAGCTATATTAAAACGTCATCTCGAATGAGATTAACGCATGGACCGAGGGACTACAGGCAAACCATCAAAACTGTTTAGCCTTATTTTCCTACTTCTAAAATAATACAACATATTTGATAAAGGCGATTCTAAACCAGACAGAACCAAAGACGTGAAACATTTTATTAACACCAAGACCAATCCACCAGGCTCCATGTAGCGGTCCATTAGCAAAACGTGAAGTTGTAAGCCAGACCATCCCTGAAATGAGCGAATGTGGCGTAATTGAACCATCGGCGAGTCCATGGAGTTCATCTGAAGTACTTGTGAAGAGGAAAGGTGGCCACATAAGGTAATTTGTGGATTATAGAAGATTGAATGATGTAACGAAGAAAGACAGTTATCCACTACCTAGAATCGATGACAAACCGGACTCGTTATCAGCCACGAATTGATCCTCAACACATGTTCTGAAAATTAGTTATTGGCAAGTGGAAGTAAACGACGAAGACAAGGAAAAGACGAGTTTCAACGTTGAAGATGGTCTATGGCATTTCACTGTAATACACTTTGGATTATGTAACACTCCTGCCACATTTGGGAGACTTGTGTGCCCGGTATTAAAGGGATTGTACTAAAAGATCTGTTTGGAGTACCTCGACGATATTATCATGTTGCGTAAAAACTTCGATAAACACCTGAAGAACCTGGGAGAGGATTATTGACAAATAGTTAGCGTTGGTCTAAATCTGAGCGCTAGAAAGTGTTCTTTGTTCAAAAAGGAAGAAATCCACATAGGACACAAAGTAACAACAACAAATGATTAAGAAAATGTCCACAGAAAGATCCAGATTCGGAACGGAGACTCCAAGAGGCATCGCCAAATGAAGCAGTACAATTCGGGTGGAATTCAGGCGAGAATTGCCATAGATGTAGCTGATCCATTTCTCATCAATAAATTAGGAAACAAATATATTTTGTTAGTCATTGACTATTTCATTAAATGGCCAGAAGTATATACAGTTCAAAATCAAGAGACTGAATCAATAGCGGACATATTTATAAACAACTGGGCAACAAAATAAGGTGTTCCAATAGAATTAAATTCTGTTTTCTGGGTTTCTGGAAAACACGTACAACTGCATTACAACCGCAGTCCGATGACATGATAGAACGATTCAATCGAACTTTAGAAGAACATTTGAGGAAGTAGACAAGTATCAGAAGATTGGGATACCAATATAACTTTATTCCTGATGGTTTATCGGTCTGCTGCATATGAAACAACGGGGCAGACTCTAGCAAGGGTAATTTTTGGTAATAATCTTTGGTTACCGATTGATTTGAAATTTGGAATTAACCCCAATGTGGGAAGGAATAGTATCCTAGAAGACGAGATGAGAGAAACACATGTTATGGCGAGACAGCGTACTCAAATTATGGATAATAAAATGAAGGCAATAAATACGACAAGGCAATGAACTCTGAGGGCCTGAGATTGGGTGTTGTTATATAACCCACAACGGAAGAGAGGCTTGTCTCCTAAATTACTGTTTAGTTGGGAATTACCATACCAGTTTTTAAACGACCTAACGATGTAGTATATCGCAAACGGACCATTGGAAGACCTAGGAATAAAATGAGAAAGTTCATTTAGAACGGCTTGCACCATTTGATACCACAAATATGTCTACCGGGACGATATGACCCAAGTGGAGGGCAGTCTGCGAACATGAATGCCAGAGCAAGACAAAATCGACAACAACTTGCTTGAATCAACCAGACGGCGAAATTTGTAGTTGCCAGAATGTTCGAATAACGATCTGTTCGATCGGTAACCATCTACTATATAAGGGCTGCCGGAGTGGCAACAGGCACAGCTCTACTTAGAGTGTTGCCGAGTAAAGTGCAAGTGAATTATAAGTAAGAATTTGAAAGCTCGAATAACGAGTAATAAAGTGCTAAGTTATTTGAATTAGAAATAAAGACAAGTGCATAGCTATTAAATTGTGCCTTTTATTTAACAAAGCAGTGATCGAAGTCAATGTAGAGTTTGAATGTTACCTATTAATTTAGTAAATCCGTTGCAGTATGTACAAGTTAAGAATCACTAGTCGTTTACATATTTGCTAACCAACACCCATCTTGCAGGGTGGTTACTGATGCTACATGTAGGTATGTAGGTAACTTCCTGTTACCCAAATTTCTGAAATGAAGAAGTTAGTGCATTTGTTACATATTAGTTATAGCAAGAATATCTGTGATTTCGATTCCCTCAAAATGTTATTGAATTTGTTACCCATTTTTTATTTTCAACAATTGCATATGTTAGTATGGGTTTATACACGGAAACTTTTATTAATAATTATAGGCAACTTGAGTCCGGCAATTTTCTTCATTCTCTTTCGTATCATGTTCTCAAATTCTTGCAAGTTTCATTTAAACGGCACACAAAAATATTTTTCTTTAGCTAATTTATCCTTATTCAGCATTTTCTAAAATATTTCAATTATATAATATTACCCATTTTTGTGTACATATTCGCAGATTATTCATTTGAAACCATGCACAATTACACCCATGAAAATATTTTCAAAATGAGAAGGATTGCCAAGCTATGTAGCAGCGAACTGTTACGCACAACAACACAAACGTTGTTGCCCGCGCACGAGCAACTCGGTGCCCTTCGTCTTTCCTCGTCGCCTCCTCGCAAGCAAACTTCTAGTCTGGGCAACAAAAGTCTTCGTGTATGAACGCGCTCTTAGCACATCAGTTACATTTTTTGTCTCTATAACCAACTCCTTTTTAAATAAAATTAAATATTATTTAGTTGTGATTTTTTTATTTAAATAATAAAACCTACTTATTTAAATTAAATTAAATATTAAAATTAAAAAATTTCTAAAAATATGTGTAAATAATAATATATATTATTTTAATAATAATAATTATATTATAAATATATATATATAATTATACAACAAAATTTTAACTATTAAAATATATCCTTATATAACAAATTTAAAAGTAAAAAGCCTAATTTCGACTGTATAATTTTATAAGGAATTACTTATGCTACAAACATAAATATATATTGTTATATATTAACATCACTACTTTATCCCACCTACTCTTAATAATTATCTTAGTTTACAATTTCTAAAATAAAGGTGATGCCAGTCGGAAGCAAATCCACTCTTTCACTGGTACAGTCGGTAAAAAACCAGAAATTGTCACGTTTCGTTTAATAATCATTTAAAATTTTGCTCAATTGATCGAAGATAACTGAAAGCTAAAATATTGTTATGTCATAAAATAAGTAAATGGCCATAGTAAAACTATCTAATTTTTTGAAAGTGTTAAACTCCAACATTTCAGTTTTACAAAGTGGAAAAGCATTGATTTGATTAAATTAAAAAAAACTGTACTGAGCAAATGTACATATAACTGTATATAGAATACATGTTTATATTTATTAAAACTCGTTACCAAAATTAACCGATAATAGAACTAATTGAATATCCACAGCTTCACCAACGTACACTAATCATTGGTGAAGTGGTTTACCATTTTATTTTAGGGAAAATTTTTTTTCTAAAACCTAGGAACTCTCACTAAATGCATAAGTGGAAGGTAGAAACGGGTTTTCGCATAGAAGCGAAATCAATAACTTCACCAACAATCAACGAGTATTTTTGAAGGACAGGTGCTGGCAACATTTGGATGAGAGCAGCAAGGTGCATTGCAGTAAGAAGGGAGGTGCAGACAATTGATTTGACAATGCAGATTTGATTGACAGAGCAGCGAAGTGCAATGCATTGAGAAGTATAAAATTCGTTAGTGGAAAACAGAACGGAGAGAAATTGGTTATTTTATCAGAATTAACTAAATATTGCAAAATATTTTGATGTCGATATTTCGATCGACTTCGATGTAAAGAGTAAATTTAAGATTATTTCACCGAACCTCAAACATTTTTTTAAAATTGAAGACGATGGTAACGCTTTAATAAATTTTGTTGAAGGAATAGATTCGGTGGCTCCTATTGTTAAGTCATTTGAGAACACTTGTACAAATATTTCTAGGTCTTTTAAGATGAAATAACCGCGAATGCAAGAAAGTTTTAATTATTAGCGGCAACTCAAATAATTAAATATTAAATAATTATTTGACCAAGGATGACCAAAAAATTTACCTACGGAGCCACACGAAACAACATCAATAAAAAACACAAAAAAAACCCATAATTCTCGGAATGGCAAAAAGTATTTCGACTCAAAACTATATTTCTACTGAACTAAGCAAAGCAATGACAAACAAGACGACAAACTATATGCATTTACTACCGCCAAGTGAATGCCAGCATAAGCAGAAAACTTATAACCATAGAATAGTTACAAATTGAATTTTGAATTATGTTCGATTGGCTTGTATACAGAGGCTGAAAAACATCGAGTACGGAATTCACCGTTCGCTAACATATTATATATTAAATGACCTGTTTGCCTATTGCATGAATGGCAATTAGCAAATTTTGTATATGAGGATAGGCATAGAAATATGAATATGAATGAGGAATTTTACATGAGAAATATGAATGACTAACATTTTTTTTATAAAAGTTATTTATGAAATTTTTAAAATAACATAATAGAAATGAAAATAAACTGAAATTTATGAAAGAAATAATATAAATAAAAATAGACGGAAAATATTTTTTTTTTTTTTATTCTTCTTAGATCTAAAATTTCTAAATGAATAAAGATATTACAATTTTCATTATTTTTAACAATTTTGGTATTTTTATAAATGAAATGTGCTTACTCGTATGTATGCGCTTGCACATAATCCAGTTTAGAGACCCAATCCCAAAAATAATATGTTTATACATGCATACGTACATATGTACATACATATACATATGTATATGTATATAGTACGCATCACCAGGAAATCACACTCATATGCGCAATCCCTAAAAAACAACTTGCGCGAATGACTGAGAAACTTTATACAAATGTACGCTTGTGTGTAAACTAGAACGAATATTCCAAGCATCATGAGAACAACAACCACAACCATCCAAACTCTTCTACCCGCTGTAGGAAGCTGTCATCAACTGCTTCGCCTCTCCGATCGGAAAAGGTTGAAATCATATTTTGATGCTTATGCTGAAGTCGAAGCGAAATGTGGCAACAGTGCAGACAGCTTGACAAATCGGAAAAGCATCAATATTCATATTTGTCTAAACAACTATGATAGAAAAATAAAATATGCGCAAAAAATAAATCTTTATGGAGATCCCATAGTATCGATCGGAACATGAACATTCGTTTAACATCTATGCTACATTAGTTGCTTAAATTACGTAACTTTCATTGATATTTGATTGTCTATAAAAGAAGAGGCTGATTTCTATAGAAAATGAATATCATTCTGTGCCTCAACAGACTCCTGACCTCAACAGGACTCTGAAAAATGTGGTAAATGACAAAAGTGCACGCTGCCACTTTTCGCTTCTGAAGTAAATATCAGAATTTGTTTCAATTTATGATTTTTAGCACCCTCATGACAAGGCGTTTTTACACAACGCACGCATGCGGGGAGATGTGCACGGCGCTTGCTTATATGAACGAAATCATTTTGCTTTGTTGATGATGCGCTTGCGTTTACGAATGGAAATGTTTTTGTAATTTATTTTACCATGCATTTCGGAGTCCGTTTAAACTTTAAAGAGTAAGGTTTATCTTGTCAGCATGTAGTTTTTTCTGAACTTTAGTCGAAGTGACGAATCTGAGGAATGTACATATATACGCTTTTATTCGTATGTATGTAAATTCGTAAGCACATATTTATATGCGTGCATGGAGAAATAATAGCAGATGTATTTATATAGATATACATATATATCGAAAATATAGCCAAGTCGTTTACTCATATTTAATTAAATTCCCAAAGAACTATTCATGTGCATATGAACGTACACACCTCAATATAAAGTTTTTAAAAGATGATAACATATATTTGGTTAAAATTTAAATAAATAATTATTAAAATAATAAATATTTCCATAACAAGGACAAGAAATTGCCGTCGGTAAATCAATGCTTATTCGACTCCTTAATGGTGTCATATGTATAAATTAGTTGTACAAATGTTTCGAAATATTTTTTATTAATCCTTTTTTTTATTCATAGTTGAGTTTAAGTTGAATTAAAACAAAATGTAAAAATTTAAATGGAATTTAAAAAATTCACATAACATATGTAATATATGCATTCTTCGGTTCCCTCCTGGTTGAGAATGTTAAGAACAGAAAATGCGTAATTTCTACAGATTCCCTTCTGCTAAGTATCAAATCAATGTTAATTTATTATGAGGTGACTTCCCTCGTTGTGAGGTGAATTCCCGCGCTGAAAAATTTCAGACTTTATTTTATTTCGCTGTCGAATCAGTACCTTCTCTAGGGTTATAAGTTCTCTAGTGAGCTACGGCGTGAACATCCCTGGAATAGAGTACTTTTTAAATGAAAAAAATAAACAAACTCACAAGACAACATCTTACTTAAAAACAGGCAACTCTGATATAGAAAGCCTCCATGGCACGCTTAACGAACATTCACCATTCACAGAAGTTGATAAAACGAATAAATCTCTCAGCCTGGATGATAAAATTTCAAATTATTATATCTACATTTTATAATTGCACAATACATACAACGACAAAAAAGAAGCCAATTGATTTCGCACAATATATTGATAAACAATATATTGAAAAACTGAGTAAAGAATACGAGCAAATTAAAATTAATAAAATAAGCAATTTAAATTGAAATAGAAGCAAAGAATGTATGTTTTTACATAATATATTAAAAACAGACATATTGCTGAATATACACCAATATATAAAGCATAAAGTAATTACAATAATGAAGGCAATTATATAACTGAATATCAAATAAAAAAAGGAGATATATATCTTTATATAGATGTAAAATATATAACAAAAATGGAAATATAAGGCTAAAAAAAATTACATTAAAAAACTTATTTCCATGTTAGAAATATTTTAAAGAAAACTAAGTTATTACTTGTTAATATTTGCAGAGAAAAAAATATCTTTGGTGTGGGAGAGTTATATATTAAATTAGAAAAAAATTTTTCAAAGAAAATCTTTTTAAATATGTTATATATATTATATTATATATGACTATATATCTATTTCGATTAGTTTTAAGTATTACGAACAACCATTAGGTGAAATAAACTATTATATTCTGTCGCAATATGTTACGAGAGTATAAGAAGATAACCAAAAATAAAACATTTTAACCAATAATACTAACCAATAAATAGAAAAAGGAGTAAGACTTTTGAGTACCACACTTTGACCCCAATCGCAGCCAACTTCACTAATATTTATTACATATTTCAGGGAATAACCTGCACATCTAGTCCATAAACTAGGAGGGGTAATCGCCCTAGTACTATCGGGGATTGAACGTAGGATTGCATAGGCGAATAGGAAGTATCATTCGGGTTGGGTATGGACAGGGGTGACCAGGGGGTTGGCCGGGATGAAGTTATCTGGGTCGCCTAGTAAGTAGGGGTTGGTTAGTGTTAATAGAAGGAGAGCTATTAGTATGATAACGAATCCTACGATGTCCCTGAATGAGAAGTATGGGTGGAATGGGATTTTGTCTATGTTTGAGTTTAATCCAACTGGATTATTTGATCCTGTTTGGTGTAGGAATAATAGGTGGATTAGAGTTATAGCTAGGACAATATGCATTAATAACCATTATAACTGTAATAACCCTAATCACACAATTTTTCTACCTTCGAATATGTTTTAGAGCCTTCATACTTAACTACTATGAAGTAAACTGATCAACCCAGATAAGATGTTACGAGAGTATAAGAAGATAACCAAAAATAAATCATTTTAACCCATAATACTAACCAATAAATAGAAAAAGGAGTAAGACTTTTGAGTACCACACTTTGACCCCAATCGCAGCCAACTTCACTAATATTTATTACATATTTCAGGGAATAACCTGCACATCTAGTCCATAAAATTTTCTGTGAAAGTAAAAAGATTTTGAAACAACATTTTAATGAAACAAAATATGGGACCAGGCAATTGATTGTAGAGAACTTCTTTCGAGAAATATCTAAAATAGTAATATAAGTATTTATATAGAAATTTAAGGTCAGCGGACGAGGCTGAAAATCAATTGGGGCAAATGGTATGCTCGCGAACGATCAGAAATATGTTCCACCGAGGAATTTTAAACGGCAAGAGTTGTCGAATTGTCGTGACAGAAGCATGAAACCAAATGTGAAAAACTAATTTTTTTAAAGATCCTTTTCGGTGGTTAGACCTGGCATGCTTCATTTTATTGAAGGGATTATATATTCGAAGTTGTACTTAGTTATTTTGAAGCTAAATGGACCCTTGCCTTGATGTCAACGTAACGACCCAAAGCATTCGGCTTACAACGTGCGGACAAGGCTGCTAATAATACCCCACATATTTTGGAAACCATGTTTTGGACCAGCACAGAGTCCGGACTTAAATGCTATTGAAAATTTATGGAGTTATCTTGACATAAAGATAGTGTTACTGGAAGAGAAAAAATTTAGCCCAAATAATGTGAAAGCTTCGTAAAAAGCATCCCTCATAGACTGGAAGAGGTAATTAATAATAAAGGGATGCTTACCGAGTAGTAATTACTATACGAGATTAAAATACTGAACAAAATTTCTCGCTGTTGGAGAAATCGAATGGTAGGCGGAAGGCGGTAGAGGTGACATCGTTGAAAAAGCGGCTGTGCATCCCGTTAGGACGAACGGAGGAAAGTGGGGGTCCGCTCCGGTGTTATCGAAGGGAGCCCGAAAAAAAATTTGCATTTATAATAATGCGTGTGCGCGTAGTTGAGCTTATCAAGGGCAGTGGTATTCAAGGGCGCTTACTCACACTCCATCTGTTTTAGAGAGGGAGAAGGTTGTGAATAACTCCAAATTCGGGAACGTGAGGTCGACTTATGTGCCAAGGGGAAGCTGGGCCCCATTGTTGTGGGGGTTCACACCAATCCATGGATGAGCCACTCCGGTTGAACCCTCAGGATTTCAGCTCAGCGTGTTAGAGTTCAGAAGTGAGGATTTTGAATGAGCCGAGTGAATGTTAGACCTTTTAAGGGCCTATGGGCGTGAGTGATATTGACGTGACGCTCATAAAACAGGTAGCAAATAGAACGTTTGGTTAAGTAAAACCTTGGAGGAGGGTGGCGACTGAATGATCATAATTTGATTCAAGTTATAATACTCGTCAATCGCCTCTTTCAGAGTAAGTGAGTCCATTGCAGCGATGGCGTGCCTCTGGTATCGACTGGAACCAGCACGGCCTATGTATTAGGGAAGCGGTATTGGACGTAGGGATTAATAGATATTTGAAGATAGGGAAACACTTTTTATTTTATAAAGATATGCTAGTTGAGGTTAAAAAAGGATGAATGGAGGTGATCTGTTTATGAGAATAGGACGACCCCTGTGATCGGGTCTATTAGATCTTTCGGAGTTTGTAAACGGGAGGACATCACATCTCCTCGAAAGGGTGACACTCTGTTATCGTCGTGGAGAGAGTGTGCGGAGGTACTATTAGAAACGTTCTTTCCCGGGGTCGGAGGTAGAGGCACCTCGAGTGCAAGAGGTACACGTAGACACCTTAGATGATGGAGAGTTGGGGTACGCCTTTGACCTGATTAAGTCTGAACGGTCCCCAATTTTTGATGTTTTGAACGGAGAGATGAGTAACAGCTTGTGTAAGTTCATTCCGGAATACTTGAAGTTCATTTACAATAAGTACCTACGGTAGGGATATTTTCCACCCAAATTGCTTCAGGAGCTGCTGCATGGTATGTGGTTGGATAGGCAGTATGAGTTTAGGTAAAATCGTAGTGTAGAGGGTGCATGAATGAATTTGAAAAATGTTGTTATACTAAGGACATATTTGTTAACTTTAAACAACGATTAGAAGAACTCGGCTGTTCTCTTAAGGGCAGACTGTCACGGCTTCGTCGACCGGTTGTCTTAGGCCTAGGATTGACCATGAGTAAAGGAATGTGTTTCACCCCACACTTGGTCTGTATGAAGGAACGGCTGCGGGCAATCATAGGCACGGTACGATGCATTCTACGGGGTGAATAGGTTCTCGGACGTTTGTTCGTGCCATATAACGTGGCTTATTTGTGGTCTATTTCACAAAAGTTGTGAGCACATACGCCCCTTCCCATTGTGCTCTCTTTTACCAAATTTCGGTTTTGTAGCTCAATTTATGACTCAGTTATAGCACTTTATAATTAGCAGATGAACGATATTTTGTGGGCGCGATATCGACCAATTTCGTCCTTCTCCAGTACCAAGGAATATGTGTACCAAGCTCCATCAAAATATCTTAATTTTTATTCAAATCATCGCTTGCAGCGACAGTCGGACAAAGTCCGGTGTGTTCAACTTGCGTATCTGCTGAAGACAGCCTTTCCGAAAATGCTAAACATTTTTGGGTACCAACTGGTAGTGTGGAATGCACACACTGATCACCTTGGTATAGTTCGAGGCCCATCTAAAGCCTTTGCTGTACTTTGGAAGGTACCCCGGTTGCAGGCAACTGACACAAGGTCATGTCTTCCCGCATTCGGGTTTAAATCACAAAAATTGCGATACTCACCGAAGGGCCGTGCCGCATGAGCCATTTGGAGCGAACTCTAAGGGCTCTGACTCCCCGTGGTACCAGAATTAAGACTTAGGGAGAATCCGAAGTCTGGGCTACCCTAAATAAATTTAACGTCTCGGATATACTCTTCAGGGGTGTTGTTCCAACCGTCTTCCCACCAACTCCTAATCTTCTCATCTCGAAGCCTGCTGCTTCTTAGATGTATCTCTGTCCATACCATCATCAGAATCCAATAATTCCTCACTAATGACACGCTCAAACCTCTTCTTAAACTGAATGCAACAGCATCAAGTCAAGAGGAGGTGCACCTAGTAACACATGCATCTCATCTGTAGAAATAAATTAGAATAAGAACCTAACCTTTTCATTGCTCCAGATACTGAATATTAGAACCTTAGTTCCAGTGGTTTACTTATAATCGAACATATTGCTCAATCTGTGAGATCCTAATGAAATTTAGAAACCAACCTTTTGGTGTTACTGGTGTTACGTTGGTGAAACCAACGGTGTACTCTGGTGTTAAAATTAGATAAAATCTCCGAGCCATACCTAATCAAAGGATTTTCAAACTTCCGGTTGACTTTATACCGTATATATTAGCTAATATGTAAGATATGTTCGCAAAATTAAAAGAGCGAATTAGCTTGGGTATACTCTAATTTGGTGATGAAAATGGATGAAATCGGTTTACGTATTATCACAGCCTCATATTTTCCATAGTATATAACGATTTTCGTTATTCTAGTGAACTTTGTGTCAAATATATCGCTCAATGTTTCAGTTATCTTAATAGAAGTGCTTAGAACCATATTTTGAAGCCTACTCCAGCTTAATGCCAAAGGTAAATGCAATCAGTAAAGACCTTTGTCTGGTTCCAACACAGCAATTTTCTACTTTCCGAATTACTTTGTACCGCTTACATTGTGATCAAACGTTAAATATAAAGGAAATCGGTACTGTCCTTGGTCTAGCCCTCATAACATATCCTCTTCAAATATGTAAACATCAACCTGAAACAAGTAAGGAAGGGCTAAGTTCGGGTGTAACTCAACATTTTATACTCTCGCAATGTACAAAGATCAAATGCGGGAAATGCTTTCAGGCGCTGGCATAACTTAATATTAAAAAATGTTGCGGAAGAATTCAACATTCATTATTCGACGAAACTGTTAATGGTTTGCAATTATATTTGGTATCTTATTAACTTATATTACAAAACATGGAAGCACGTACTTTCAATGCTATATTTTGCTCCGTGTCCGAGGTTTTTATATTAAAATCTACTAAATTAACTCAAATGTGCGATATAAACTAAAAACATTTGATTAATTAAATATATTAGATACATTAGAAAAAAAATCAACCTGAGAAAAGGATATCATTACATTAGGAATAAGCGGCTTAGACCATGGTCTAGTCCCATTTCATATTCATATTTAGCGCGAAACCACTTTATGTTTAAGAAAAACATATCCATTTAATTTCATTAAAATATCATACATATTGTCCTACATAACGGTTTAAAGTCAGATAGAAAGTCGGCAATTCTTATATCCGGCGTATTTGGGATAAAGGGAGATCTGCACTGATAACATTAACTCCTTTCATTATTCAAGTATATTAGGGAACATATTTCCACGCAATTTTATGAAGGTAACACAGTGACCGACATATTCAGCATAAAGTCTGCGGGAATAACGAAAATCTTTATATGTAGTTTATGGCAGCTGGGATAAATTGTTGCCTGATTTCACATATTTTCGACATTAAACTATGGTATATCAAATATTACGCATTCACATAAATGCTAAGATATGTTAAATATTTACGGAAATATATGATATAAAGTGTACCCAGAGGTTGAAAATCGTTATATTAGATACATGAGGCTAGGGGAAGTACTTACCCGATTTTATCCATTTTAAGCACATGGACACACTGTTACCAGAAAGAGACGCTCTCTGAATTTCACAGAGGTAACTCTAATACTGATCGTTATATATAGTATTCCTAAATGTATTGTAAATTCCTTACAATATCTTACAGATTTTCCAATATTTTCGGTGAAAAGCCAGATAGAGGCACTGAGGTATCTTATATTGGGTATCTGGTGGCTTGAAAAGTTATAATTCGATTTTGACAATTTTTATTAGCTTTAGAGCTTATAAGCTTTATTCCAATATCTTAACTGATGCTTGAGTTATCTACTTTAAAGTGGAAGGATCAGATGAAACTTAAAATTGTGTTATATTAGAAGTAAGTGTCGATTTTATCCGATTTAGTCCATTTTCACAATGCGACATAAGAATGCAAATATAATGTGACACACTAAATTTGGTGAAAGCGGTTAAGGAGTTCTTGAGAAATGGGATTTCACCTAAAAGTAGGCGGTGCCACTCCCATCACCAAAATTTTACACGGATTCCTATGCAACCTTTCCGTATCATCTTTGTTATAAGATTTAATGTTTTTGACGTGTTCCTCCAGCGAGTTAACGCACTAGTAGTATTTTTCTTGGTATATGAGGATGTGCAGGAAAGACTTACTCAAAGTAAGTTTAATTGATATAGTTGTAACGGTTTCGGAGATATGTATATTAAACCTATTTTTGGGGCGAGGCCGTACCCACTTTTACAAAAGGTTTCCTCCATACATGCCCCGCCCTACTAGGATCCTTTATACCAAGTAACACATTTATATAATAATTTGTTGCTTAGTCATAGCACTTTATCAGTTTTCGATTAATGACATTTTGTGGGCGTGACAGATGTCTAATTGGGCCCATTTGCAATACCAGCCGTCTTACAGTGACAGAGAAGACGTGTACCAAGTTTCATCAAAATATCTTGATTTTTACGCAAGTTATCGCTTGCACGGACGGACGGACGGTCAGACAGTCACTCGGATTCCAACTCGTCTTTTGGTCCTGATAATTTATATATATATATATATATATATATAGGCATATATAGATATAGGCATATATATATATATATGCCTATATCTAACTCGATTTGTTTTAGGTATTAAAAACAACCGTTAGGTGAATAAAACTGATATACTCTGTTGTAACATGTTGCGAGAGTATAAATATTTCTCCGCTTTAGACCCCCGCAAATTACTGGAGTATAAAATATTCGGTTACAAATTAGCTCTCCTTACTTGTTTAACATAAAGTTTTACCAACACCTGAAAATATTTTCTTTACCTCTGATATAATATGTTCGGTTACACACGAACTTAGCTCTTCCTTACTTATTTACAATATTATAAAATTATGCGGACTCCCAGAATAATTTGTACGCTATTAATTTTTGTTTGATTGCGAGAATATACAACGTTCGGCTGTACCCCAAGGGCTACATTACTTTACGTCCTTACTTGTTTCGTTTAACATTTTATCACTCGGTAGTAAGTGATAGTGATATCATATAGACTTTCCCACAGCGCTAATATAACGAATATCGATTAACTATTTGGTCTAAAAACGAATATTGAGTTCATGTTGCGCAGAGCATAATAATTTGGTTCATCTGGTGGTAGTTTCCAACACCTAAAACTAATCTAGATAAATATAGAGTTAGTAGACAGTGGAATAAGCTAGTAGACACAAATTTGGTAGAGGGAATCATAGTAAGGAGAAGCATCTGTGGTTAAAAAGTTTTTGTAAAGTAGACGTGGCCCCTCTCTCAATAGATTTATTAATCCTACAACATTTTAAAGCAATATCAACCGAGCTTAGTCGAAGGATTTCTTTCTGTCTTTTCTTGATACGGTGTGAAAATGGGTGAAATCGGATAATAACCGTGGGTATGGTCTTTTATATAAGTTATGTTAAACCTACTAAGGAGCGATAACTGTCTAAAGAAAAACGTCAAAAGCATTCATTTTTAAAGTGATGTAGAATTGCTATAAAATGTGTGAAAAAATTGGTAAATGAGCGTATACCGCCTACTTTTAGGTTAAATTCCGTCTTTCAGCAATTATGCAACCAAATTCTATCAAATTTTGTGCACTACATACTCTTAGATGAAATCCCATATTTCAGCAACTACTAGACCAAGTTCAACCAAGTTAAGCACAACATTATATAATATAAATATTATTATGTCACTGTTCAGGAATAACAAATAACAGATCTTTTAATTCTATTATATTCTTACACTTTATAATGTATAAATAGTGCATTCAAGGTGTGGCATCTTTCGTATTAAAATGGTCGAAATCGGAGCATAACTTTTCTAGTCCCCTTACCGAATATGAGATCCTTAGTGCAGTCGGCTGACTTCATATCGCCAATCACCAATGGTTGACTTTGTTCCTAAAATATTGGTCAGTATGTGAGTTATCTTAATAAAATTGAACGGAAATATTTTCTCAAACATATTACAGTTTTCTGTTAAAAGTACAATACATGAACTTAGCCCATACCTTCGCCTAGCCCCAGAAGATCCCATAAAGTGATTTTCGACTTTCCGGTTGACTTTATGCCGTAGATATAAGCCAACATATGAGTGATATTTCAAAGAAATTAGGTGAGCATATTGTCTTGACCACAATATGGCTTTGTGTTAAAATGAATGAAATGGGTCCAAACTTTGTTTAGCCCCATAACTTTAATATATGATTTCCACCCCTCCGGTTAAATTTTCCTTCGTATACCCAATATATTAGAAGTCGTCCCTTTGGCTGAGTTTATATCGGTAATAGCGGTATATAGCTGAATAAAATTAAGCGAGAATATTTCGACTAGTTATTTGGTAGCAAAAATTTGTAAAATCAGTACGTACTTTCCCGCAGCACTACTGTGACGACTGTAGCGATTGAAATAGTAAATGAAACTAAGTTCAGTGTAAGTTAATAAGATACCAAATATCATTGTAATCCATTAAACACATAACGAATATAAAATTAATATACATTTGGTGTAACCATGCAACATATTATACTGAGTATAAAAGTTTTGTTTACTTAATGGTCGTTTGGTGCGCCTAAAAGTAGTCTATATAGATAGGGATGTATTTCCATAGATTAAAATGACGAGATGAGTTGAATTCTGGATGGCTGTGTGCCGTGTAAATTTGAGTAAAAAATTAGTTATCTCGATGAAACTTGATACATGTGTTTGTTAGAACTATGAGAAGGCTGATATTGGTATTATACCCTTCCCCACAAAATACCATTAAGTGAAAAATTATAAAGTGCTATAATTAAGCCACAAAGTGAGATACAGAACAGAGTACACTCCCTGTATCAAATTCCCCAATAGGTTTAATGTATACCTAATACCTATGCCTAATATATGGATTTTCAAAAATCCGGTTGGTATAAAACCTGATATATCGGCTAATAAGTAGTATTTTTTTATCAAAATTAACTGGACGTATAATCTTGAATATTGAAATTAACCCAGCCCCCATAGACTACATATAATGGTTATCGTTATTCTAGTGGACTCTATGCCGAATATATTGGTAAAATTTTAAATAATTTAAAAAATTTCGTGGAACTATTGTATATGTTATCGGGTATATTTGAGTTTAATTAAAGGTAAATAAAAAAGTGATTTAGCCTTGAATATAATTGAAATTGGTCTAGACCCTATAAAGGGTCTTTCCGATTCTCTGGTTTACTTTTTTCTCATATACTCAATATGTTAAATTTATTCCATTTGGATGAGTTTATAACGCAAATATCTTAATAGAAGTTATAAAAGTAATCGAGAATTAAAATATTAATTAGCGTTTTGCCATTCGGTATTTTGGAAACAGCACCAATATGATGAATATAGTGATTGTGTAAATTTTAATAAAATTATCTCCGTCATTACGCAAAAGTAGTCTTGAAACTAAGTGAGTACATGACCTGCATTTATTTGCAACATTTGTTAATATAATGCTTTGGCAATTCCTGAAAAGATGTTTCCGAGTTTGATACTTGAAAATTGCGAAAGTATAAAATGTTCCATTAGAACCGAACTTAGCCTTTCCTTACTTGTTTATTTTATTTTTGTACTATAATACATTCAAAATGGTGGTTCTCATTGAATTAATTTTGCATGCATGTACAGTTGTAATATCTGAAAAAATTAAGAATTTTCATTTGGTTATCAAGTTATGTATATACGTAAAAAATGTTAGAGGTGAGTTGAATTTAAAGAAGTTTTCATATTTCTTACTGACCTATACATTTTTATTGTAACCTTTTTATGTAACTGCTTATAAAAACTGCAAGCTGCTGTTGCAACAGTAATATTGTAACATTATGCGTTAATAAGGTGTTGCCTGTTTTAGTGAAATTAACAGGAAAATAAGTTTTTATTATAGTATTGATCCCAAACGATTTTTTTCTAGTGTGCAGGCTTGATCATTAAATATAAAGTCCTTGGTATTGTTGCCAAACCTTATCAGATATTTTTTTCTGAAATAAAAGGAAATAAAATAACAAAAATTGCAACTTTTAATTATACGCAGGATATATATATTATGTAAAAATAATCCTCAAAGTTTCTAGGCATGTGGTATTATCAAAAATATGTTGTAGTCGTGAAGACAACACATTTAGCCAAATAAGAGATGGTTCAATAATTTTGATGTAAAGCGATTTAGGGAATTAAAAATCGCTACTTTTTACATTTTAATTTAAAAACAGATCAAACCTTTATTGATATTGAAAGTGCATTTTTATTATAATTCCGGTTTTCGTGATGTATCTGTTCATACTATCTCATGACGTCTGTCGCATAACGTATACTAATTCAGTAATTGGAAAGCTTTACATTTTATGGCCTTGTTTGGCAGAGAATTAATATATTTAACGTACCAATAAAAACGTGAAGGCAATACCACTCTACAATTTATTGGTTTTATTGCCAAAACTTCTAAGTTCCCCGCATTGTTAGTGCGTGTTATTTATTGGGTTGTTCGGAAAGTCATTTCGTTTTTTTTGAGCTTCGAGGTTAAGTCCATGCCTTTCAAATGGCCATAAACAGTTGAATTCGACAAATTTAACCTCTCACCGATCTCTCGTGTGGTGATTCGCCGATTTGCATCAACTAATGCCTTTATCGCATCTTTGTCAGCTTCGACCGGCCTTCCAGACCGTGGTGCATCTTCGACATCAAAATTGCCGGATCGAAATTTTGCAAACCAGTTCTGGCACTGGCGTACTGTTAACACGCCTTCTCCATACACATCCGTCAATTTTTTTCTCGCTTGGACAGCATTTTTACCTTTTCTGAAGTTAAAAAGTAAAATATGACGAAAATGCTGCTTATTGCTCTCCATATTTAAAAAGGCACCAACCAAAAACTACTGGGTAGAATTAATAGAACTTTTTCACACACAAGCCTTGCAATATCAGCTCTCATGACATATAATGGTTATGGGGCTTAAGTGTGAAGTTAGTTTCGAAAAAACGTAATTAAGTCCTCTGGCGGGAAAAAACGAAATGACTTTCCGAACAACCCAATAGATTCACCTGACCTGCTTTGTCGTGACATTCATAAAGTATGTGGTACCGTTAATTCTTCGAAGCACAAAACGCAAAATGTTATCGTTATAGATCGACAATATAATTGGTAAACCTTGTCTTTGGATCATTTGTCATTTATCTCTGACTTTTTGCGATACTTCGAGATTGAAGGTGTCCCAACCAATCGAGCCGTGAACTTTTGTTTTACTATTGATGTGCTAATTGCTATGCAGTCGGTGGTGACCCTAATTTTTTCCTCATATTTAAATATTCTAACGTTTCCAAAACCACAGGAACTTCAAATTCATATTTTCAATATCCGTAACGGAATGATTTATTAGGCTGGTAGTTCCCCATTTTCGACTTAAGTCAATGCGGTAAAGAAGCATTATTGGTTTCGACATCATCGATACAAAGCCTATCCCTTCCGTTTTACTTCTTCTACTGGTAGGAATAGTGTGATTTGGCTGCTCGATAGATGATTTGGCTGCCCTTAAGTTTGATGTTTTGCTCGAGCATGTTTTAATTTAAAATTAAAAGTAAATTAAAATAGTCCTGACCTTCTTCCCGTCCGAGCAAAGCCAAAATAACGATTTTCGCCCTATTTGTTGAACCTATAGTGTATATTTGTCGATCAATATCGGTGGCGCAAGGCGGGAAGGCGCAATCCACCTACGAGCGGTATTAGCCGAGTCATTAAATACAAGAAGATTTTTTAAGCGTTGAAATCTAAAAATGCTCAGCTACAGCAACAAAAATTTTAACAGCTAAGATTTAAGATTAAGTCATAATAAATCTTATATGATCTTATTTATTAAGCAAGAAATAAATAATAAAAGAATATAGTTTATAGTGAATCTGATAAATAAATAAACTGCCGGGATAAGGGAACCAGGATATTAAATTTATCTTCAGACTAGACAAAAGATTTAAAAACTGATCCATTCACGAGCTCCATTAAGACTATTATACCAAGGATTTCCCTACGAGTAGCGAGTGTAGGTAGATTTATGAGTTTTAAACGACTAGTATTTGGAGAAGACTTATTCAAGGATCCCATCGTTAATGCTCTAAGGCAAGAAATAAAAACTATTTTTGAACGGACAATTTATCAGAAAGGATTTGGTAACTAAGGTTCCATACCACAGACTCATACTTTAATACAGGCCAAAACAAAGTTCTTTATAATTATAACATTTATATAAAGGTATAATTATAATTCTTTAGACAATCTGAGCTGACAAACTGAGAATACCTTTATCTTTAAAAACCATTGTATCAACATTAAGACTAAAATGAAGTTCTGGGTCTCTAGTAACTCCCAAATCAACAAAGTTAAATACTTGCTCTAGATTTTAAATTTTTATTATATAGGGAGAGGTAAATGCAGATCTACAGGAAAACCACATCGTCTTGCATTTTTTAAGATTAAGTGGCATATCATTTCTATCATAGCAAGTAACCAGATTGTTTATGTCTGTTTGTAACAGACAGCTTTCATCAATTGAAGTATATGATTTAAAAAGCTTTACATCGTCGGCACATAATAGAAAATTTTACTAACAAGAAAGAAATCGGTCCAAGTTGTGGAACACCTAAAAAGGCATTAAGTGAATTCCAATGCTTATGAATAAATATCACTTGTGTTCTATTGAGATAAGAAGACACCCATTGCAGAAATTTTGGTTAGTAACCAAGAAGATCAAGTTTTTGCCACAGAATTTTATGCTTTACTTTACCGAAAGCTTTGTTGAAGTCAGTGTATATAACATCAGTATGATTATTCTCCCTAAAAACCTCTGATATATGGTTCACCAATTCAAGCAAATATGCTAGTGTAGATTTTCCTTTACAGAATCCGTGTTGAGAACATGAAATTAATTGTCAAACCGAAAAAGTAGACAAAAGATGATTTTAACTTATTCAAATAAAGTAAGACGTCTTCTTCGAAAATAGTTAGTGCATTAATTAAAATAATCGGACGGAACTCATACTGATAGGGAAAATTTTTAGGAGAATTAGTACACTAATTTGACTTAATAAATTCTGCAAACATGTTGAAAACATATGTAAATGTTGCAAACATAATGAGATTGTTATTTATCATATCAAATATCATTATTTTCACCGCAGACAGAAATTTAGAAATCCTGCGTTAGGAGTTAACGAAACACTAAAACAATTTTGGATTACGCACAATATTATTTTACACCTCGTAATTAAAGCTAAATGTAATTATTATAATATTTTTTTGTTTAGTTTTTCTTTTTGCAGCAATGAGTTTTGGGACAAACTTTTCAAATAAATTAATAATAAGTTTATTGAAATGGGAAACACCAAATTCAACATTTCCATTGTAATTTGGCGAAGTTAAATTAGAAAGTACACTATTCAACTTTTTAAAGTTAGCTTTTGCAAAGTTAAAACAATCTTCAATTTGGATGACAACTATCAAGTAAATTACCAGTGATTTCAATAGTTATTTCCAAACTGGGATGATACGAATTGGTTAAGTTCCAACACAGATATTTTTTTTTTTAAACTTATTCAAGTATAACCGAGTGGAAACAGGCAATGCAATGATCGATAAATTTACGAGAGATCTACTGTAAATTGAAATCACCCAGGACAATAATAGAATCAGAATTATTTACCATTGAAATAACGCTTTTTAAAAAAGAATCGTGCTGCATCTATACAGATAAGTCCTTATGGGGGGGGATATAAGATAAATTTAAATAAATATAGTAACATTTAATATAAATTACGATGAATTTAAATTCGAATGGGTCCGTATTATGAATAAGAACTTCATGTGATAGAATAGAAGAGTGAACTACAAATAGAACACCCCCTCCGATTCTGTTCATTCAATCAAATCTGAATACTTGAAATTCGCTGTATAATGTCTCATTACCAAAAATGTGAGGTTTTAGCCGTGTTTCCGTAAAGGCATTTACGTTAAAATTATAATTAGTACTGTTTAAATGTAATTCAGTTAATTTTGTATTAAGACCTATAACATTTCGAGAACAAATACTCGGCGATTATTTTCATTATCAAGTTTTTTATTTCAGCGACTTTGTGACCTATTTTAGAAACATTTGTTCCAATAAGCTTACCACGTTTATACTCAAATTCAGGTACAAATGCACCAGATGGCCAGAGTGTGCTTTCAAGAAACACGTGAGAGCTTTCGAGAGATAAGTCTATTTTAAAATATGATATATATCTCTCGTAATTAAAGTTAAACTTTCGAATTTGAATATCATCAACTCTTATCTTCGACGAAATGTAAAACCGTCAACCGAGGTATCTTTAGCGAATATAGGAATAAATATCGATTTTTAGGTGGTATTACCAGAGAACTTACAACCATAGAGAAGGTGCAGGTTCAACAGCGAAATAATACAAAGTCTGTAAAATTACAACGGTGTGTTTCACCTCACAACGGTGGAAGTCACCTCATGATAAATGAATATGGTTTTGATCCTTAGCAGAAGGGAATCTGTAAAAATTATGCTTTTTCTATTCTTAACATTCTCAACCAGGGAATTTTGATGAGAGAATGCATGTAGCACATATGCTAAGTGAATTTTTTAAATTCCATTTAAATTTTTACATTTTGTTTTAATTCAACTTAAGCTCAACTATGAATAAAAAAAGGATTATTAAAAAAAATTTTAATTTATAATAAAATTTCCATTCGTAAACGCAAGCGCATCATCAACAAAGCAAAATGATTTTATTCATATAAGCAAGCGCCGCGCACATCTCCCCGCTTGTGGGCGTTGTAGCAAAGCGCCGTTTCACGAGGATGCTAAAAATCATAAACTCAAGCAATTTATGATATTTACTTCAGAAGCGAAAAGTGGCAGCGTACCCTTTTTTAATTTACCACATTTTTCAGTCAAGTCTGTTGAGGCACGGAATGATATTGATGTTCTATAGGACAGAGTCTTCTTCTATAGACAATCAAACATCAATTAAGGTCTCAAAACTTCAGCATCTAATGTAGCATGAGCGGCAAGCACAAAAGCGATGCAAAAATATTCCTCTAGCGACTGTGGGTAGAGAAGATCGATTTCGACGAAACTCGGCCAATGGCATATCAAACAGCTTGGCTTCCACTTTAGGAGGACTTTATTATCATAATAATATGAATAATCTTTGATATGTGGGCTTACCAAATGCTAGCATGTAGTTGTACACATTTTGCGGTGCCAGCCTCTTAACTTTTAGAAGGATACGCCTATCCACAGTGGTCTATTCAAAATCAATAGTTGTTCCATTAAAAATGGTCACACTTCCCAAACTGGGGTTATGTGTAGCTGCTCTTCTGGCTCAAATAATTCGTTCCATTTACAATTTACGGATTTTCAACTGCCCATTCTTTGCTGGTCAGATTCTGCGTCAGTCTTGTCATGGCTAAAGGGGACCCTTCAAGCTGTAATATGATGTATATATGTATAAGCATACAGCATTTAACGAATTGCGTGGAGTGACGGTATGTACCAACACATTTGAACCCTGAAAACATTTTCTCCAGAGGTGCATCTCCCATACATCTTTCAAACTCTTTGCTTTGGACTAGCATTTCTGCAAAGTGCAATTGTTCAGCAATTGTAAATATATAAACACCTTTACAGTAATGCAGCGCAAATACGGCTTTGTACGCATGTTCATCAAAAAGGAACATTCTGATACATCTTGATACGACATATATTTAACAAGGAAGCTGCTATTTACTTCGCGTGGCGCAAAGAGTGAATTTTCCTTCTGAATACAAGGATCTTAAACGAGTCGGGTAACAAATACTTCCAGCAAACTGGCGTGTTTGGCATAATTTTCAAACTCATTTCAAACTGTTAATGCTGTAATACAGAATTAACAGAACAATAATGGATTCATGAAATAGCTATAAGAGATAACTGAGGCTGATTTGATAATGCATATAATTGTCCCCTAGGTATCATTAAACGGCTTAATGGCATGATGGAAGAGTTTGGAACTTTGCATTCTGATTCAAAGTACTACTTCTTTCACAAGTTAATTTATTAAAAAAGGCAGTTACGACAAGCATACCTAGGCATAGATTTAAGGGTGATCTTATAAATATCGTATGTCAAACATATAACTTTCTTTTTGGAACAATGGATGAAAATTGCAGAATTGATATGTAAATCTTCTAAATACATTAACACCTCTATTCTGCAAAATTGACAAATTAACAAAATATTGATAATGTATCAAGATTTTTATCAAGTAAGAAATTTTTTGACACTCTGTGACAATCTAGGTAAAATATAAAGCTTCAGCTACACTTTTCCCCACACGTGTGATGAACAAAATAATGTAAACAGAAACAGCTGATTTACTTTTTATGTTTATGGTTTATGGTTTTTAATTTCTTCTATGTATTAGCTTACACTCTAGCTATACGAGTTCGGCCTCGTTCTTTCACCTTCGCGTATATACTGCGAAGAATTTATATTATTAATGGAGAATGAAAGTCTTCTGCAACCCTGCCATCTATTTCGCTCAGCATAATGCCTGCTTTCGTCATTTTATTATACACGTATAATAGCGTAAGTGCTAACAAAGAGAGTTTAAGTTTCATCGGAATAATGTAGAACTCGGTGATTCAGCACACATCTGAAGTTTCTGGTGGAAACATATGATTTATTGTCCTTTTGCTTCTTAACGGTATTAGGTCGCGGTTAGGTAGGTTAGGTTTGAGGATAACCTTGATAGCCCATAAGTCAAAATTCCCCCCGGTGTTGTCCACCCATATCAGTGTGCTGACGAATGAGACGTTCTCGTAGGTCAGAAGTTGCAAAAATGCCAAAGTTTTTGACTCGGAAATTTTGTATTTAGGAACTTGAAACATAAACAAACCTGAGAAATATATTAACTTTAGCCACATACATACAATCAAACTTGTTACTTAACCCTGTTACAAAACCTGTTATTAATAAAAAACTACTTGCTTTAAGTAAAAAGTTACTTGTTTTTGTAAGTAAGACTCCAAAAAGTTTTGCAATTATTCAACTAAAATTAGTAATAACTATTTTAAAGAAATTGATTTCCGTACAGAAAAAATGTTTGAGTTTGTAAATCAAACACATACCTTGGAAGAAACCAAAAGTTGAAATAAATTAAGATTGTCCAAACATTGTAGTACTCTAAGAAACGGAAAATTCATTACCAATAATCTTACGGAAATTATAAACACTGGGGAAGGTTTCATAAGTGTAAAAATTCAAAAGGATTGAAATTAAACAAGTAAGGAAGTGCTAAGTTCGGGTGTAACCGAATATTTTTTACTCTATCAATGAGCAGGGATCGAAGGCGGGGAAATATTTTCAGCTGCTGAAAACAAAAACTTTTTATTAAAAAATGTTGTGTAAGAATTCAACGAGACCGTCAATGGATTTCAATCATATCTGGTATCTTATTAACGTATATTACAGGTCATAACTCACATGCTTTCTTTACAATGGGTCTTCACAATCATGGCCGATCACTTTTATGTACTAAAGAAGTCTACCAAACTCTCTCAAATAAGATATATAGGATATAAACTCAACCAAAGTGGCTTAATTAAATATATTAAGTGTACGAGGAAAGACTCAACCAGAGAAACGAAAATCTTTATACTGGGAATAAGGGGCTCAGACATCAGCCTAGATCGATTTCATTCATATTTAGCACTGAACCACATTAGGTTTAAGAAAACATATTAAACTCAATTTCATTAAAATATCACACATATTGACCAACATAAACGGTTTAAAATTACAGTGTGTTACAGTTCTGATTTCGTTAACTTTTGGCATTACGCAACTACACTAGACAATATGTTTCCACGCAATTTTGTGACGATAACTCACACACTGGCCGACATATTCGGCATGGAGTCTGCTAGATAACGAAAATTATTATAAGTATTGGGTTGTTCGGAAAGTCATTTCGTTTTTTCCCGCCGGAGGACTTAATTACGTTTTTTCGAAACTAACTTCACACTTAAGCCCCATAACCATTATATGTCATGAGAGCTGATATTGCAAGGCT
This sequence comes from Bactrocera minax, assembly GCA_021498325.1. Lineage (NCBI taxonomy): Eukaryota > Metazoa > Arthropoda > Insecta > Diptera > Tephritidae > Bactrocera > Bactrocera minax. The sequence continues at coordinate 579,058 of JAKEEE010000095.1, forward strand.
TGTGTGTGAAAAAGTTCTATTAATTCTACCCAGTAGTTTTTGGTTGGTGCCTTTTTAAATATGGAGAGCAATAAGCAGCATTTTCGTCATATTTTACTTTTTAACTTCAGAAAAGGTAAAAATGCTGTCCAAGCGAGAAAAAAATTGACGGATGTGTATGGAGAAGGCGTGTTAACAGTACGCCAGTGTCAGAACTGGTTTGCAAAATTTCGATCCGGCAATTTTGATGTCGAAGATGCACCACGGTCTGGAAGGCCGGTCGAAGCTGACAAAGATGCGATAAAGGCATTAGTTGATGCAAATCGGCGAATCACCACACGAGAGATCGGTGAGAGGTTAAATTTGTCGAATTCAACTGTTTATGGCCATTTGAAAGGCATGGACTTAACCTCGAAGCTCGATGTGTGGGTGCCCCATGTCCTTACCGAGCGAAATTTGTGTCGTCGTGTTGACGCGTGTGATTCGCTCCTCAAACGTCTAGAAAATGATCCATTTTTGAAGCGGATTATTACTGGGGACGAAAAATGGGTTGTATACAACAATGTTAAACGCAAGAGGTCATGGAGCAGAAAAGATGAACCGGCTCAAAGCGTGTCAAAAGCCAACATTCACCAAAAAAAGGTGATGCTCTCCGTTTGGTGGGATGTCAAAGGAATCGTTTTTTTTGAGCTTTTGCCGGACAATACAACGATTAATTCAGAAGTCTATTGTCATCAGCTGGACAAATTGAATGATTCACTTAAAGAGAAGAGGCCCGAATTAATCAACAGGAAGGGTGTAGTGTTCCACCAGGATAATGCGAGACCTCACACAAGTTTGGTCACTCGCCAAAAACTTTTACAGCTTGAATGGGACGTACTGCAACATCCACCATATTCTCCAGATCTGGCGCCTTCCGACTACTATTTGTTCCGGTCCCTGCAAAATTTTTTGGATGGCAAAACCTTTACCTCAAATGAAGATGTCAAAAACCACCTGGACGAGTTTTTTGCCAGCAAGGACCAAAACTTTTATGAGAGGGGAATTATGTTACTGCCAGAAAGATGGCAAAAGGTGTTGGACCAGAATGGCCAATATATAATTTAATAAAATATTTATTCATTATACGAAAACTGTCTTTCATATTCCCCAAAAAGACGAAATGACTTTCCGAACAACCCAATAGTATATGGGAGCTGTGGTAATTAGTTGACCGTTTTGACACATTTTCGACGTTAAACAATGATATATCATATATTATGCGTTCACTTAATTTTTCTAAGATATCTTACATATTGACCGATATATGACGTATAAAACCAACCGGTTGTTTGAAATTCTTAGATTAGGTATATGATGGCTAGGGAAGTGTTTACCTGAGTTTATTTATTTTAGGCACACGGACAACAGTTATTAAAAATAGACGCTGTATTATTTTATTGTGGTTTCGAGCTAAACGTGAATGAAACCGATCTAGATCATGGTGTAAGCTGCTTAATTCTTAATATAATGATTTCCTACCTAACATACCTAATATATTTACTAAGGCCAATTTAGTTGAGTTTATATCGCATATATTCTATTTGAGTTAATTTGGTAGATTTTAATATAAATATCTCGGACACGAAGCACAATATAGTATTGAAAGTACGTGAGTCTACGTCTTGTAATATAAGTTAATAAGATACCAAATATGATTGCAATCCATTGACGGTCTCGTTGAATTCTTACACAGCATTTTTTAATGTGAAGCTTTGCCAGCCTGAATATATTTCTCCTCCTTAACCCTAACTTACTTGTTTTTCTTATTTTAAATTAATCTGTACTTAATTATAACTTAAAAAAAACAGACATAAGTAAAAAATATTTTCACACATTTATATAAATAATTTATGTATATAACACCAGTATGTAGTCGAGCCTGCACTGATTTAACGTCGGCAATTTTCTTGTCCTTATTATTATAATTTATTATTTATTACTTGAATAATTGTTTACTTTAATTTCAACCATTATCATACTTCATCATTTCAACCATATGTTATCATCTTTAAGAAATTTTATATTGGGGTCTGTGCGTTCATATGTACATGCAGAGATCTTCGAAAATTTTATTAAATATTCTTCGGCAATATTAGCAATATATAGCTATATAAGTACATACGCCTTTCTTTTTTTATGCATTGCATGTTGACCACAAAAACAATATTCTTTAAAATTTAAACCGACGCCGAAATGCATAGTAAAAGCATTAGTGCATAGTTTCCATTCATAAACGCAAGCGCATTATCAACCAGAGAACTTACAACATAGAGACGGTGCAGGTTCTACAGCGAAATAAAATAAAGTCTGAAAATTTTCAACGGGGGAATTCACCTCACGACGAGGGAAGTTACCTAATGATAAATTAACTTTGTTCCTATTTTAGCAGAAGGGAATCCGTAAAATTACAGTTTTTTAACTGCTCAACAAAGGAATATTGATGAGGGAACCAAAGAATGGCATCATATAGCAGAGTAGTTATGTACATGGAGAAGGTGCAAATTGAATTTTGTATGATGTTCGATTGGCTCGTGTACAGAGGCTGAAAAACAACGAGTAGGGAATTCACCATTCTTTAACATTCGCTATTTTATTGCGAAATATGTTAAATACGCTGTTCGCCCAAAGAAAATAGCAATCAGCAAATTTTGTATATAAGGATAGGCATAGAAATATGAATATGAATTGGAATTTTGCATGCGGAATATGAATGACAAAAATTTTTTTTTACTTAAAATTATTTATGTAATTTGTAAACAAAAATAATACAAATTAAAATAAACTAAAATTAATTAAAGAAATAATATAAATGAAAATAGACTGAAAATAATGTTTTTGTTTTCAATTCTTCTTAGATCTGAAATTTATAAATGAATAAAAAAAAATTTATTTTCATTATTTTTAACAATTTCGGTATTTTTCTAAATGAAATGTGCTTACACGTATGTATGCGGAAGCACATATTCCAGTTTGGCATTTATTTCTCATGCCCAATCTCAAAAATAACATGCCAAATACCCAATATAGTGTTTACATACATACTTGCATATGTAAGTACGCATCACCTGGGAATCCCATTCGTATGCGCAATCGTAAACACACAAGCTTGCGCGAATGACTGAAAAACTTTATACAAATGTATACTTGTATGTAAAATACACCGAATGTTCCAAGCATCATGAGAACAACAACAACAACCATCCAAACTCTTCTACTCGCTGCAGGTGTCGCTGTCTTCAACTGCTTCGCCTCAACGATCGGAAAAAGTTGAAATCATATTTTGATGCCGATTCTGAAATCAAAGTGAAATGTGGGCACAGTGCAGACAGCTTGACAAATCAGAAAAGCATCAATATTCATATTTGTCTAAATAACTATGATAAAAAAATAAAACATGTGTAAAATACAAATCTTTATTGGAGATTCGAACATTAGCATTGATCGAAGTACGAACTTATTCCATATTATATTTTTAAATTGTAAATCTTTAATTTATGTTTGCCTATAGAAGAAGAGGCTGATTTCTATAGAAAATGAATATCATTCCGTGCCTCAACAGACTTGACTCTGAAAAATGTGGTAAATGACAAAAGTGCACGCTGCCACTTTTCGCTTCTGAAGTAAATACGAGTATCATAAATTGCTTGAGTTTATGATTTTTAGCATCCTCTTGAAACGGCGCTTTGATATAACGCCCACAAGCAGGGAGATGTGCGCGGCGCTTGCTTATATGAACGAAATCATTTTGCTTTGTTGATAATGCGCTTGCGTTTACGAATGGAAATGTTTTTGTAATTTATTTTACCATGAATTCCGTTTAAACTTTAAAGAATATTGTTTTTGTTGTCAGCATGTAGTTTTCTGCAAAGTTTAGTCGAAGTGAATAATCTGAGGAATGTTCATACCTATACTTTTATTTGTATGTATGTAAATTCGTAGGTACATACATATTTATATGCATGCATAGAAAAATAAAAGCACATGTATTTATGTAGATATACTTATACTTATATTTCTAATATAACCCAATTGTATATTCTTGTTTAATTAAATTCTCAAAGACTTATTCATGTACATATGAACGCACACACCTCAATATAAAGTTTTTAAAGGAGGATGATATATATTTAGTTAAAATTTACATAAATGATTATAAAATAATAAATATTGACATAACAAGGACAAGAAAATTGCCATCGGCAAATCAATGCTTATTCGACTCCTTAATGGTGTCATATGTATAAATTATTTATATAAATGTTTCGAAATTTTTTTATTAGCAATTTTTTTTATTCACAGTTGAGCATAAATTGCATTAAAATAAAGTACAAAAATGTAAATGGGATTTAAAAAATTCACATCTTCTCTGATTCGCGCATCAAAATTCCCTGGTTGAGAATGTTAAGAACAGAAAATGCGTAATATCTACAGATTCTTTCTGCTAAGAATCAAAACAAACTTAATTTATCATGAGGTGGATTCCATCGTTGTGAGGTGAATTCCCCCGCTGAAATTTTTAGGCTTTGTTTTATTTCGCTACCGAACCTTCTATATGGTTGTAAGTTCTCTGGATGTGTGTGGGGTTTATGCTTTTGAGTGAAATTACTTTGCTTTGTTGTTGATGCGTTTGATTTTGTGAATGAAAATGTTTTTGTAAATATTTTGGTTTGAATATTATTTTTGTTTTCATATGATTGTAACTCGCATTTGCTTTCATAAACAAAAAAAACTTTCGTTAGGAAAAATCATGCAAAATTGCCAATAAATATTTTATTTCCTTGTGTAAGTTTTCTTATTTTGCTTCTATGCCGGTCAGATATCCGGAGGAAAAGCAACTTCAATTCATTTCAATTTAATTTTTACTGAAAATAAATTAATATCGGAGATACAAGTATTTTTTAATTATAAATTTTATTAATCAATTATTTATTATTATTTACTTTATTAAGAAACCTGAAATGAAAAATAGATAGATAGATACGTAGATAAATGGCATACCATCATGCGGGATACCATCATTTTTTTTGGTACCCTCTAAACATCAGTAATTTCTTTAAGCAAGCAAGGACCTGAAAAATACCAACAGCAAATCGCAATTACATGCATATCGGCCCCGATAAGGGAAAATTATATTATATATAATGAATAAATTATTTAAATAAATGTGTAAAAATATTTTTTAATTATCACTTTTTTAAATTCATAATTGAGTATAAAGTATAAGTATAGTATAAGTTAACTAAAAATAAATATAAAAAATTTAATACAAATAATACAAATTTAAATGAAATTTAATTGAAAATTCTGGTAGCAAGTATTCATTCCCTAGTTTTTCTTTAATATTTGCCGGTTGAGGAATGTAACAACAGAAAGCTAGAGATTCCTTTCTGTTACAAATGAATGAAATGTTACTATTTCCGGAAGTGAATTTTCTCATCGTGAGGTGAATTTCCGCGTTGAAAAATTTCATTTGCTTTATTTCGCTGTCGAACCTGCACTATGATTGTAAGTTCTTGGGGTTTCTCTGATGAACACATTTTGAAATTATTGTATCTGGGTTAAATATGAAATTGTTTAAATATTATTTATATGAATTCTTGGTATTCGTATTTCTCGAAATGTAAGTGTAAACTTACTTCCCATAGCTGGTTATATGCCTTACTTTGGCAGACTTTGGAATAATAAACTGGTCACTTATAGTGGTGTTGTATATGCGATGCGATGGTTGTTTTACAAAAGTGCCTGAACTAAAACATCTCTCTTCTGAAGTTCTGAATGGTTTTTCCTTATTGTTGTTGAGTTGTATTTCTGATTTGTTCCCTTCAAGTGAGTCAGATGTGCTTATGTCATTTGAGGAAGGATTTCGCTTAGTGGTAGGTCGTAGAAGATGTTTACTCTTAAATGTCTAAAACGAGAAATGTTAATTTGATATGAACTAATTAGACGCTAAATATGTTGGAAATACTTTGGATCAGATAAGACTTAGCTACAACATTCTACGGCGTATTTAGATAAGACCTAACGTTCAGCACTCATAATATTCCAAAAATTCAAAAAAAAATTACAATTCTGCTTATGTTAAGTATAAGCAAAAGGAAAATATTACATAAAGTAATAATCGTAATTATTGTTAGGAAATATTGTCGTAAGAAATAATTTATTTTATAATTAATACTATATCATTTTTAAACAAATATCGTTTTCTGTAATCGCAAAAAATACTTACTAAAAATACGTATGAAAGAAAAATAAACTTAGTTGGAAATGGTCCAAAAATTTGCTCTGTACTTTCCATTTTCCATTATCCAGTGCGTAAAGTGTTTTACACTTTCGTTGATACAAAGATCAATTGAAAATAAGAACAACACCCATAAATATTGAAGAACACAATTCGTTTAATTTAAATAATCTTTAATTTTAATAAAAATTTTATATAATAGTAGTGGAAATACTCCTGTAATTCGAGAAAATGACTGTAAAGTTCTTAGTTTGCTAGTTTCTTCCAACTACCGTATACGATATACATGGGCTCAATCTCATAATCGGACAGGAGTTTGTCTAATATTAATATGCTCCAAACATAAAAACAAAAAAGCAGAATGTGTTGTTTTTCGCTTTTATTAAAAATGTTGTCGACGGCATTTTTCTTGTTCACCTTATGTCAATATTTATTATTTTATAATCATTTATGTAAATTTTAACTAAATATATATTATCCTCCTTTAAAAACTTTATATTGAGGTGTGTGCGTTCATATATACATGCATAAGTCTTTGAGAATTTAATTAAACAAGAATATACGATTGGGTTATATTAGAAATATAAGTATAAGTATATCTACATAAATACATGTGCTTTTATTTTTCTATGCATGCATATAAATATGTATGTACCTACGAATTTACATACATACAAATAAAAGTATAGGTATGAACATTCCTCAGATTATTCACTTCGACTAACCTCCAGAAAAAACTACGTGCGTGCTGACAACAAAAACAATATTCTTTAAAGTTTACACCGATGCCGAAATTCATAGTAAAAAAATTACAGCAACATTTCCATTCATAAACGCAAGCGCACCATCAACAAAGCAAAGTGACTTCGTTCATTATACGAACGAATGATGATTTTGTTATTCTATAGGAATCAGCCTCTTCTTCTGTAGATAATCAAATATCAATAAAGTTACACAGTTTCAGCATCTAATGTAGCATGAGTGGTAAACACATGTTCATACTTCGATCGATGTTAAGTTTTGAATCGCGTTCAGAGTTTTATATTTTATATTGTACATATTTTATTTTTCTAACATGGTTCCTGTTCCTGAGAATTTCTTTAAGATACCTCACATATTGACCGATATATACGGTATAAAGTCAAACAGAAGCTCAAAAAAATTTATGTTAAATATTTATATGGGATAGAGATATTTATATGGGTATTTATACGACGAATAGTTCCGTGCGACTTTACCCATTCTTGACATGGCGTATTTTTATTAGAAGAAGATGTTATCTGAATTTTGTTAATAAATCTCGCAATGTGACTGACATTTTCGGTAAAAAGTCAGAATGTCAATGCACAAAGGTCCATACTTTCGTTATCTGGGTGCTTGAAAAGTTAAGGCCCGATTTTGACAATTTTCCAGACGTGAGATGGTATATCTTAATGAGTATCTTAATTAGTGTACACAGATCAAGTACTCTGAAGTGAAAGATTGAATTCAAAATCTTTGTGGTTCGATTTCGCCCATTTTTAGATTGCAGCATAGGGATATTAAAATAACGCTGTGAGCCAAATTGGCTGAAATTGGAGTAGTAGTTCCTTAGATTCAGGATTCCACTTAAAAGAGGACGTCAGACCTACTTTTTTTTACTCCGATTCCTACAGAGCTCTTTCGCACCATCTCTACTGCATAATTTAGTGCTTCTGACATGTTTACTTAGTGAGCAATGACGCCTTTAGTAGTTCTCGACGTAGCCGTTATATGGTAAGAAGGGCTAGAAGAATTTTGTGGCTTGTAAGATATTTGCATTAAGCCTGTTAGAGGCGGGACTCATTTGAGAAAAAAATTTTAACACAGATGCCTTTCCCTACTTCGATACCCCTTTCCAAACATCTGTCTTTTATCTTAGTTTGTTGCTTAAATTTAGCATTTTATAGCTTTCCTATTAACGGCATTTTGCGAGTGTGTCAAAGACCACATTTTGATCATCTGAAAACCAGCCTCCTCAGAGCACCAAGAAGCACGCATTTCATTAAGATATACAGCTTTTACTCAAGTTAGTGCTTGTACAGACGGACGGACAGACAGTCACTCAGAATTCAAGTCGTCTCGTCATCTTGAGCATTTTGGTGTATATAATCTCTATCTAATATCTATCTCACTTAGTTTTAAGTGTTACAAACAACCATTACAAGAACAAAACTATCATACTCTGTGCAACATATTACGAGAGTATGAAAAGTTCTTATTATAATTTTCGGTTTCCATTATTTAATACGGAAATATCGCTTGAATTGTGTTAGTTTACTCTAAGAAAAATTTATTTATTTATTTAATGACATATAATATAACATATTCTTAATCAGTGTCGGCAGTCCTTTGGTTGGCTGGTGCTCTCTGAGTGTACGTGTGTTTAACACATGTTTGCAATCGCATTACAATGTCAGTTGCTTGCGGACTACGTAGCAGTGATAAAGAGATAACAAACTTATTCCAGTGTGAGAGTGCCTCAAATTTAGCGTATTTTATAACATTTTGCATTGTTGCCAGATCATACAAAACACAAATTTTTTGTCATTTAAATTAAAACACCCAACATTTATTACGATTAAAAATTGTTATATATTAACCTTTTAATGTATATAGTAAATACTTCAATTATTTTTTGTGATTTCATGCTATATTAAAACAACGGGTCTTTAAACTTTTAATAATTAATTAAGTGAATTAACCTTTTCTGCTGCCAATTAATACATGGTTCGTGTCATTTTCAATGGCGAATTATTACCCCGAAGCTGCAGATCACAAGACATTGCTTCAATTACATTTAAATATCGCGTTTCCTTTTCTTCTTATTATTTAACATTTTTATTTGTGATCTTGCACGGCGGCTACAAATGTCTCCGTTGAAAAAATTTTTTGCAGGATTCCAATCTGGTCGTGCCAGTCTTTCTAGTTGATAGATGTCAAACCAAATGTGATTAATTTTTCGATTTTAAGTGAGAGGAGAGTTGTACATCTCTTTATCACTGCTACTTAGCGAGCAAGACGTACGTTTGGAGTATATGTTCAATATAAATCAGATATACCCAACCTTAAAGTTACAGTATATAATGTTATAAAAGTATTTTATAGTTTGTATGAGGAAAGAGTTAGTTGATTTATATATGGATACGTTTTGAACTCGAAAACAGCAGTAGAATGCATATAGAAATTGCTTGTCAGTTCTGTATTATTACAGCTGAACGAGGGGTTGTGTACCTGTGAAAACACAGAAATCGCTTCGCTCTCGAGATCAAGTCGTGGTCATAGCTGGTACAAATGTATGAAGGGAAAATAAATTGCTTGGATACGGAAGAATATATTTTATTAAATATTCATGGTTTAGTTATTTATTTTATTGTATTTTGTAATTTATGCAAGCCAGATCGTAATAATATTACAATTTTGTATTTTTCGGTTCATTGGTATCTTTTCAATACTCGAAAATTCTAAATAAGCTGTTAACTCAAACAGGCGCTTTCGAAAAATTTTTGCTCTCTATTGTCATTTAAATACATTACAGTGATGGGCTTAAACTTACTTGGAATGAAAAGTCCGAGACCAGTTAAATGTAGCACAGAAACAGTTGAGTAGCTCTCAAGGGGCAAACACTCTCATAATACAAATCGTTTGAATGTAATGATTTGAATGTTTGTATGATTGTATGTTTCCTTCCACTGTACTAAATCAGCAATGCCCGAAGTCAATGTATGTAATTTTGCGTATGTACACGCTAGTTTGATACTTCAGCAGACAGTATGTTTTAGAAGTATTTTATAATTTTCATAAGGAAAGAGTTACTTGTTTTAAATGTGTATAGGCTTCGAGCGCGAAAATAGTAGTGCAACGCAAATAGAAATTGCTTGTCAGATATGTACTTTTTAATAATTTTCAATTAAAGTATAGTTAAATCTATAACAGCATTAAATCAAACACAAGTTTTACATATTGTAGAAAATGTATAAAAATTTAACCAAAGAAATAAATAGCCATAAAAATTGTGAACATTATTTTCCGTATTTAAAAATTGACTAAGCATTCCGAAAAAATCAAAATTAATTATTTTGAGCACACAAGAGTCGATTTCCCACTCCTGGATGTAGTGTACTGTATATACAGTCAGCGTCAAAAATTAGCATACAGCTGATTATCACGTCTAAAACCATTAATATTTTTTTAAAGGTGTAAATCCTTATAAATGTTTTTTTGATATTTATAACGTCGCAATTTTTTACTTTATTTAACACAGTAACCCGTTAAAACAAAAGTAAAATTTACAGAATATTTCAGTTCAAAGAAAAAATACGTACAAAAATACGGTCAAAAATTAGCATACAGTAGACATATTTAAGGCGTTATAAGTACCGTTATTGCCGCGGAGGCTCATGATTATAAGTAAACTCTCTACTTAAAATTCTAATGAAATTTAGTTCGCGATTGTCATCATTACGTGTTGGTTGTGTCCTAAAAGCGCTCACAATGGTTCCAATAGATTTCAGTGCTTCCAATAGATCTAATAGATCTAAGAAATTTGAAGCTACAACATCGCAAAAACGGGAAGTCTTTAGGTGAAATAGCAAAAATTTACAACAAAAGTCGTTCAACTGTCCAAAAAATTATAAACAATAATTAATTGCGAGGTGATACAAAAGCCGCTCAACGTTCTGGTCGCCCTGTATTATGAGTGATACCGAAGTCCGTGCGAATTTGAGAAAACGCCGAAGTTCAGTGCGGTTAAAATAGCATAAAATCTTTCTTAAGGACGAAGTAGGCCCGTTAGTGCCTCTACCCACCTCTACCTCTAATGGTTTGCGTTGAAGGACACCAAATAGGAAGCCTTGCATTTCTACTACATATAAGAGTAAAGAGCTTAACTTGGCAAAAACTCATTTAACTGACCCTCATGCCTTCTTGAATAGCGTTGTGTTTAGTCAAGAGAGCAAATTCAAGATATTTGGCACAAAAAACTATGGTAAGATTTGGAGAACACGAAAGAGCGAGCTGCTTCCAATAAATCTTGTTTCAACTGTTAAACATGGGGAGACTCAGTAATGGTTTGCGAGTGAATGTCAGCTGTTGGTACCGGAAATCTAGTTTTTGTTGAGTCTGCCATGAATAGCGGAGGTTATCTTCAGATATTGAAAGATAACTTAAAGCAAAGTCCTCGAAAGTTGGCTCTATCCTCTCCACGGGTCTTTCAGCAAGACAACGACCCGAAACATACAGCTAGAGTTGTCAAAGAATGGCTGTTGTATAACACCCCAAACAGTTAAATTCCCCTGCCCAATCACCGTATCTCAATCCCATTGAGAATTTATGGGATGTTCTAGACAGAAACATTGGAAAAAGGACCCATAAGATCAAAAAATGATTTGCAGAACTCTTTGACTGACGAATAGGTCAAAATTTCAAATGAGGTTACACAAAACTTCGTTAACTCCATGCAATGGCGTAAGGAAGCCATTATAAAATCTAATGGTGGCCCCACAAAATATTAGTTTTAATTTCTCTGCTAAGGTAGATTTAAAAATATACTTATACCGCCTGTATGCTAACTTTTGAATGCATTTTGCAAGTAGTTTTTTCTTTAAACTTAAAGATTGTGTAAATTATTAGGTTTTTTTTTATTGGATTTTTCATTGAATTACACTACAAACTACAAACTATGAGATTACTAAAATCATACAAAAAATTAAGTTGTTTTTCTATTAAAAAAGAAATAAGCGGTTTTAGAAACATGTACCAGCTTTATTTTAACTTTTGACAGTGACTATATATATATATATGTGTGCTGAACGATCTGTTGTGTACATGTAAAAGCAGAGAGCTCACTTCGCTCGCGAGCTCAAGGAGTGGGCATACTTGTTCGAGAGAAACTGTGACTGCGTAGGTGAGCGCGAAAGTAAAGATATCCAGTGAGAACTCTGTATCCTTACATTTTGGGAGTTTTTGAGTATTAAATAAGACCTTTCGTACTTCTTTACGCATTTTATTTATTTTACTACTGAATGAAGTATATTGTCCTTAATACTAATACTATAATAGTATATTGTCCCTAATGTCCTTAAATTTATTGTTTTAAATAACCTATTCAGAGCGCCTTCTAATACCGAAGTATCACTTACTGTCTTTCGTAAGTTTTTCACTGCAATGCTGTTACACATAACATGTAACAATTGCTTAAATAAAGAATTATTCGCATTTATAAAAGCGATTTATAAATTCATAAAATATCACGTTACAACATTAACAAAACAACACATTTCGATCTCGGTTTCCGTTTTCGTTTTTCATCGCTATTCACTCGAGTGCAAAAAATCTTCCACGACGACATATATTTGTTGATGACCCTTAAGCATTGTATAAGCCTACGAGTAACCAGTCTTAGATATTTCACTCATACATACGCAGGCGAACGCTTTTAGAATGAAAGAAATTGCAATAAGAATGAAATAGGATGAGTAAGAGAAGGCGCAAAACATTAAGCACTTGATTAGGTTTGCCTCAAATATTCTACTACCAAAGTGGCCAAATGCCTCAAAAAAGGCTCAAATCTGCTATAGAGTGTTGCCGTGTTTGGCGCCGCTTGTCTGCTATGTGAGTCGGAATTTATATCTATGTCTGTCGATCTGAATTATTTGATAATTGTTCAAATATTTGTCTGTCGAAGACCGCAATTTCCCTAGTTTTTATGATGTATTGTTAATGTACCTGAATTGTACCTGATTTTTATATATTTATTTTTGTTTAAATTATTACAAGTAGTTTGGCTAAGCATTGCAAATATCATATGGGTGAAAATAGGCCTCCTGGGGAACCGAACACCCAAGAAAGATCGGTAACGCGTCAACATTCCAACCTCAGATGTGGGGAGGAAAAGCAATTCATATAACAATTAACTATTCAATTAACTTTTGTTTCAAAAATATGCCAGAAAAATTTATATGAAATTATTAATTAAATTTAATATTTAATATTATTTAATATTTTCCATAAAACCATATGATAGTTTGGTTACTTGTATGCCTATATAATACCCTTAAGTGATACCGCGCGCAGTTACATTAAATATTTTATGGCTCTGTATGCAGTATATATGTATGTATATACTGTATGGTATATAGATGACATTAAAAGCTCATCGCTGAAAGAGCTAAAGGCTATCCCAAAAAGCGAGTTTGAGAAGTGTTTCGACTCGTTGTCGTCGTCGTCGAGACTATTTTGAAGGCGTCAACATTAATGTAGACAAATGAATAAATGTTTTATTCAAAAAACGAAAATTCCCTTTATTTTTTGAACACACCACGTATATCACATTCTGCTTCTTAGCTAAACTTTATAACGACGAGACTAGCAAATCAATTACGAATTAAGAATCTACATCACAACAGAAAGGAATCTGTAACAATTACGCATTTTGTATTCTTAACATTCTCAGAAAACTAGAGAATGCGTATAGCACATGTGCTATGTGAATTTTTCAAATTCCATTTAAATTTTTATGTTTTTTTATGTTTTAGTAAGAAAGGGCTAAGTTCGGGTGTATCCGAATATTTTATACTCTCGCAATGTGCAAGGATCAGAAGCGGGGAAATGCATTCAGATTATGCTGGCATAACTTTATATTAAAAAATGTTGCGGAAGGAAGAACATTCATCATTCGACGATATTGTTAATGGATTGCGATCATGTTTGGCATCTTATTAACTTATATTACGGGCTATATACTCATGTACTTTCATTGTTATATTTTGCTTCCTGTTGGAGATATTTATATCAAAATCTACCAAATTAAGTCAAAAGTGATATATGTGATATAAACTCAACGAAAGTGGTTTAGTGAATATATTAGATACATGAGCAAAAAGTCAACCCCAGAAAAGGAAATCATTACATTGGGAATAAGTGGCTTATACCATGGTCTAGACCAAATTTTTTCGGGTTTAGTGCGAAACTGCATTATGTTTAAGAAAACATATCCACTTAATTTCATTAAAATATCATACATATATACATACATACAAACCGACACGGTTTAAACGGTTTAAAGTCAGATGGAACGACGGGAATTCTTACTAACTTTTTAACTTCTTGTTCCTAACTGGTCACATTAACTCTTTTGATTATTCAAGTATACCAGGGAACATGTTTTCACCCAATTTTGCGAAGGTAACTCACACAGTGAATAGAATAACGAAAATTATTATAAGTAGTATCTGGGAGCTGGGGTAATTAGTTGACCGTTTTCATACAATTTCGGCATTAAACTGTGGTATATCCAATATTACACGTTCACTTAACTTTGCTAAGATATCTTACATATTGACCGAAATATATGGTGTAAAGTCTAACGATAGGTTGATAATCCTTATATTAGGTACATTGGGGCTAGGGGAAGTGCTTATCCGATTATATCCATTTCAAGCACGTGGACACACTGTTATCAGAAAGAAACGCTGTCTAAATTTCGAAGAGATAACTCAAATATTGACCGTTATATATGGTGTGGTTATATATATATATATATATGGTATCCTGTCGACTTGGAAGGTTGATAATCCTTATATCAGGTATATGGGGCCAAGGGGAAGTGTCTACCCGATTTTCCCCATTTTCGACACAAGGGCACATTATTATCATGGAAAGATAAACTTCCAATTTCATTACAATATCTCACAAATTTACCGATATTTTCGGTAGAAAGTCAGACAGATACCCTAAGGTCCATATATTGAGCATCTGGTGGCCTGAAAAGTTATAATCCGATTTCGAGTATTTTGTCGCAATGTGAGATAAGAACGTAAACGTAATGTCACACACCAAATTTTGTTGAAATCAGTTAAGGCGTCCTTGAGATATGGGATTTGTGCCATAAGTGGGCGGTGCCAAGCCCATTACTAAAACTTTACACGGATTCCTATGCCACCCTTCCGTATCATATTTGCTGCAAGATTTAATGTTTCTGGCGTGTGGCTTCAGCGAGTTAACGCAGTTTTTGTAGTTTTCAACATAACCTTTGTATGGGGAGTGGGCGTGGTTATTATCCGATTTCATTCATTTTCTCAGTATATGACGACACACATATTAAACCTATTGGGGAGTGGAGCCATGTCCGCTTTTTCAAAAGTTTTTGCCCACAGATGCTCCGCTTTACTATGATCCTCTATACCAAACGACACGTTTATATCTTAATCTGCTGCTAAGTTATAGCACTTTATCTGTTTTCGATTAATGGCATTTTGTGGGCGTGGCGGATATCCAATTACGCCCATCTGCAATACCAACCGTTTTACGGTGACAAAGAACACGTGTACCAGGTTTCATCAAAATATCTTAATTTTTATTCAAGTTATCGCTCGCACGAACGGACGGACGGATAGACAGTCACTCGGATTTCAACTCGTCTTTTCATCCTGATCATTTATATATATATATATATATATATATGTCTATATCTAGTCGATTAGGTGTTACAAACAACCGTTAGGTGAACAAAACTAACATACTGTTTATTAATATACTGATTATCTGTAGAAGAGGCTGATTTCTATTGAATATCAATATAATTCCGTGCCTCAACAGACTTGACTCTGAAAATAAAATGACAAAAGGACGCCCTGCCAATTTTCGCTTCTGAAGTAAATATAATATATAATTCATAAATTGGTTGAGTTTATAATTTTTAGCATACTCGTGAAATGGCGATTAAGGCAACACACGCATGCGGGGACATGTGTGCGCACTTGCGCTTAGAAGTGAAATCAGTTTGCTTTGTTGTTGATGCCCTTGCGTTTAGGAATTTAAATGTTTTTGTAATTTTTTACTATGAATTTCGGCGTCGGTTTAAAGAATATTGTTATTGTTGTCACCATATAGTTTTTTCTGAAGTTTAGTGGAAGTGAATAACTTGAGGAATAAGTATACGTATACGTACATACGTATATTTTTATTCGTATTGATGTAAATTCCTAGATGCATATTTAAATGCATGCATAGAAAAATAAAAGCACATGTATTTATATAGATATATATATATATCGAAAATATAGCCCAATCGTATACTCGTATTTAATTAAATTCTCAAGGATCTATTTATGTAAATATGAACACATACACCTCAATATAAAGTTTTTAAAAGATATATAACACATATTTGGTTAAAATTTAAATAAAACATTATTAAAGTAATAAATATTGACATAAGAATTTCTGGTCCTTGTAACCTGTATTGCTGTCGGCAAATTTTTGCTCATTCGACTCCTCAATGGTGTCATATGTATAAATTATTCATACGAATGTTTCGAAATATTTTTATACCATGTATATTATATCATGTATATATTTAATTAAATAAAGTAAATTCCGATCTTGTGGAATTGACATTAAGCCTATTTAATCAGGGATGTGATAGTAGTCGGCGAGGAGCTACAAGCAGAAAACGTTGAGTACCATTATACACAATATTAGTGGTTCTTCAACAAATGCTGTTAAAATCCTTTTAAACAACCCTTAAGGAATTTTAGATCCCGATAGACAGAAGCGAAAGCGGAAAGCTCGAAAGTAGAAACTGGAGGTATTAAAATATGTGAAATCAAAGTTAAATTGCAGGTCTATCTTAAACAAAAAAAGCCTCTCTCGGTAAAAAACGTCTCGATTGGTCGAAAAATAAAACTAAAATATGACGAATTAGCTAGCTTTTCGAATGGGCAACTGTTCAGTACAACCTGTCTTATGTGAGAGCCTCTAAGAAATCGCCAAGGGCGATTGTTCAATGTCCAAAATATTTAATTTAATTTGTGTGTAATAAAAACGATTACTTAAGATGATTACTTTTTTTGATACTATTCTCATTCGCATTTGCAGATTCGCGACCAATTCGCATTCACCAATGTGAAATATATGAAATTCGCAACATCCTTAGCATAAAGGCAAGTAGAATAACGAGAATCGTTATATTGGGCATATGAGGACTAGCGAAAATACTGAATCGATTATATCCATATTTAGTAGTAGCTAACATTATTATGAGAAAAAGATGATCTGATTTCATGACCGGAAAATGTTTCGTAAATTGGAAGATTTTTTACTTATATTCGGTATCGGGGATCGAGGAAAGATATAGTAGTTTTCAATATAATTGTATGAGCGGTGGTCGCGATTACTATTCGATCCTTTGGTAAACAAAACTATTGAGCTCTGTGCAGTGTGGGCTTCTCAAATCTTCCATAAGTAAAAAACTAAAGCCCAAGTTTGTTAATAAGTAATTGCTTTTGTATAGGATATAGGCGTGGTATACTTTTAATAACGAAATTTCCATAGATTGCACCCAACTTCATTACTGTTAAGCAACTAAATGATCATATGAGAACTTAAGGCGAGTTTTAATCTCAATTACTGAAAAAAACAAAATATAGGCTTTGTTAACAAACATCAAAACGAACTGCTTTGTGAAATAGCTAAATGTTCCATGTTAATACGTCAAACTCAACCTTCGCTCACTTTAAGCTACAATAAAATTTTAATGGCCAAAAAATTCTCGCAACAGGAAATCAGCATAATTCTGAATATATATATATATATATAGTCTGTAAACTATATATCTACATATATATATATATACATATATATATATATAATATGGGCCATCAGAGCACCAAAAAGTTTTGTTAACTGAAAAAATTAAAGAAATGCCCAAAACACAAGTTCACAGATTTCTCACTGGGTAGATTTACTACTAGTTCATACGAGTATATTCGTAATGTTGCTGATTTCCTGTTTTCAATAGGAAAATGTAACACATATATGCATGTGGCAACACCACCAACTTTTAAGTAAAATTGCGTTCTTGCTTTTGATATTTTGTTTTGTACTGTCATTTGTATTCATTTTGGTGAAGCAAATAAATCTCCCTTTTTCTATTCGACTTTTGGTAGAAAACACACAATATTGCTTGGCGATTCTGGTGTTGGTAAATTATCTTTCTTAGTAAAACAAAATATCGCCGAATTTCGTTTAGGTTCCTTTTCCCCGTCATCTGGTATTGCATTAACGACAACATGTAATACTACAAAGCTACATTGCGGAGCGCCATTACCGGAGCTGATGAACGATATAATAACTGTAGCCGACGCCAACAGTGGAGTCGAACTATAAGTTCTAGTAAAAAGAAATCCGTTATGTTTGCATAAACTGAAGGTTTTATTTAGCATAGTTAGAATGATCCGACTTAAGTCAAATATCCACCGTTCGATAACTTATTACAAATTTGAAGGGGTTTCGTAATAAAACTCTCATAGAATACCCATGTTCCTATTGGCAAAAACTGGGACAGTCGATTTTCACAAGTTTAACGAAATTTTCACCAGCAAAATCATTCGCCACAAACAGGAACAGATAGTTATTACTTGCTCCGGACTATAAGATAGATGCATAAGAATTTTCCAAACAAGCTCCCGGAGCTTCTAGCGAGACACTGTCGATGTGTGTGGCCTGGCTTCCTGATGGAACAGAATTCCTCTCCTATTGACCAAAGCTGGGCGCTTCTGCGAGATTGTTTTCTTCTGAAGGTCTAATTGTTAAGAGTACAGGCACGAATTAAAGAGTTTGATCGTAGAGGAGTAGCTCATAGTAGACGAGTCCTTGCCAATCTCACATTGAAAATCCTTCCTGGCCTGCCCACCGTTTGCGCCTGGTGTTATTATATGTGAGCCACTTATCATTACCGGAAACATTAACCGGCTTCAGAAATGGATCGATTTTGTTCCATTTCAATAGCGGTACGCAGATGGAAATTCTATTTATGAGGTTTTGTTGCGTTAAGTAGTGTGGCACCCAAAAATAGAGTTTCTTTTCTTATCCAGCCTTAGCCCAGTTTAGCACCTGGGCAAGAGAAATAGTGCTTACATGATGTTCCGACTAAACGATTTCTATTATTTTATTGATATTTTTGAAAATTGGCCTTTCAGAGCGTGGTGTATCTTTGCCATAAAAGTTACCGGAACGGAATCTACGAAAACAAAATTGCGCATGGTTGGCTGTTATAGTATCAGAACCGTAAACACTGTTCAGATTTTCAGGCGCCTAGTTCAGGTCTTCGCCTTTAACGGAGAAAAGCCATAAAATATTGCGTATTTTCTCATTGCTAGTGTTCACCTTTTACGCGTGCTCAAACAATACTAAGTATAATAATCACGAAGCTTTTTTTTTGCTATGTTACTTATTATTATACAACGTGAGATACAGACTAATAAAGACGCCTATTGAATTTATCTAAAGTATTTCTTTATACTAGACGTTATATTACCACCACAAAATATTATGCTAAAATACCGGACACTGCCCACGATTTCTGAAGATAATATGCACGCCTACTTTTACTCGCTGGACTTTTGGTTCAACGCTTCACGTGTTGGCTCCGACACTTCCAAATTCAACAAACTGCTCGCAAGTGTACTTCTGGCGAAATTAATGAAGACGCTTGTAGTTATCGGGGGTGCACCTACAACAGACAAATTCAGCTAACATAACTCAGAAATTCGAAAAAACGGACTTACTTATTATGGTGAACGTGAAAAAGTTAAATTTAAAATCGTTAGTTGTACATTTTAAATGAATTGTATTGAAATACTTAAATGAATTTTCAAAAATACTTTTCTTTTGACAGTATTGTCTAAATTATATCTTATGTAATTTATGCATATTATATTATTTTGTCTTAAATATACTTAAATCTTGAATCAAATGGAGAACGGTTCTAACATATTTTTATTCGTGAACAGTCATTTCCTACCAAAAATTACCCTTGAAAAGAATTCTTCCCGGCTCAAATTATAATTTTCAAGAACACATTGAATTGAGGTTTGAGTATTTCACTCTCCAAATAAAATATTCTGCTACAAATGTGAACAGTGTATGGAAGGAGCTTCAAAAGGGAAGGTTGGGTTGAATTTTTAGAACTTTTTCCTCTTTCTTGAGGAGGATTGGCAATTAAGCTTACTTGACAAAGCCGCCCAAACTATGGTGTGGTAAATTGGCTCAAATATTAATTGAACTGAAATTATCGCTACATTTCAACGAGCAGTTTACTTGGAAAACATTCAGACCTTCTTTCGATAGTTTACATTTTTGGTGAAAGAAATGCTGATACCACCAAATTACTTGATGATTGTTATCCGGGCATGTAGCAAGCGCAGTAACAATTCGTAAATGATTTGCTAAATTCAGTAGATGTAAATTGAGCATTTATGGCGATGAACACAGTGGAAGTTAAAAATTTGCTATTACGGACGAAGGAATCAAAAAAACCAAAAGTAATTTCGGATATATTAAAGGGTTTATATTTATGTTTATGAGGATATACGTATATGAAAGCTTTCTGCAAAGTGGGTGCCGTGCGAGCTCACAATCGAGGCAATGCACCATGTCACACATCAATGAAAACGTTAGGAAAACTGGATGAATTGAATTCTGCAATGCTTTCGAATCATTTAAATATAACCCTCAGCTGTCCTGTCCTTAGACGTAAAGAGAATGGTCGCTGGAAAGAAATCGCTGAGACTGAGACATATGTCGATGCCAGAGAACTAAAAGGTGCAACTAAAATGGTATTGGTGTTTCGATCCCAATTGAATATGACATTAAATTGTGTCAAA